>CM063497.1:52966328-53003828 GCA_032207245.1 Pardosa pseudoannulata
TCAAATATATAATTCTTTTTCAAGAACACTTCCTTGTAAACAGAAGTGAGTAGGACAAAGAATTTATTTTAGGCATCTTTAAAAATCCTAAAATTGATCACAGAACCATAATTTATATTTATTCTTGGCAATAAAGGGAAATGGATTTGCATCATACTCTTCTGTAATGTTATTTCATTTTCGCAAATTTCTATGTATGACGCATCAAGGGAAACTAAATATAGTTTCTAATTTAATAGGCACACAAAATGACAGGTGGTGACTAAGTCAGATTTTAATCCTATAATTAAAGTTTACCACAACCTATTATAATAGGAATTACAATTCATCAGACTGAAATATCAGCAAAAAACGGCTTGATTCAAATATATAATTCTTTTTCAAGAACACTTCCTTGTAAACAGAAGTGAGTAGGACAAAGAATTTATTTTACCAATCTTCTAAAATCCTAAAATTGATCACAGAACAGTAGTTTCTATTTATTTCTTTGCAGAAAATGGAAACTGATTTGTATCAAATTCCTCTGTCATGTTATTTCATTTTCGCAAATTTCTATATATGATGCATTGCGGGAAACTAGAAAAAGTTCCTAATTTAATAATCAAAGAAGATATGCGGTGTCTAAATCAAATTTTATTCTTATAATTAAAGTTTACCAAAGTCTATTATAATATTAATTATAATTATCCAGACTGAAATATCAACATTAAGCCGCTTGATTTAAACATATCATTCTTTTCAAGAACTCTTCCTCATAAACAGATGTGAGTAGGACAAAGAATTTATTTTAAGCATCTTTCAAAATCCTAAAATTGATCACAGAATTATACTCTTTGTTTATTCTTTGCAAAAAAAGAAAACGGATTTTTATCTCCTCTGTAATGTTATTTCATTTTCGCAAATTCCTATGTATGACGCATTAAGGGAAACTAAATAAAGTTTTTAATTTAATAGGCACACAAAGAAGACATACGGTATCTAAGTCAGATTTTATTCCTATAATCAAAGTTTACCCAATATAATAGAAATTACAGTTAAACAAACTGAAATATAAACTTTAAGCTGCTTGATTTAAATATATCCTTCTTTTAAAGAACTCTTCCCCGTTGACAGAAGTGAATAGGACAAAGAATCTATTTTACGTATCTTTGAAAATCCTAAAATTGTTCACAGAACCATAATTTATATTTATTCTTGGCAATAAAGGGAAATGGATTTGTATCAGATTCCTCTGTCATGTTATTTGCTTTTCGCAAAGTTCTATGTATGACGCATCAAGGGAAACTAAATATAGTTTCTAATTTAATAGGCACACAAAGAAGACCGGCAGTGACTAACTCATATCTTATTCCTATAGTTAAAGTTTACCCCGACCTATTATAATAGGAATTACAATTAACCAGGCTGAATTATCAACATTAAGCAGATTGATTTAAATATATCATTCAGTTTCAGGAACTCTTCCTTATACACAGAAGTGAGTAGGACAAAGAATTTAATTTACGTATCTTCGAAAATCCTAAAATTGATCACAGAACCATACTTTCTATTTATTCTTCTCAAAGAAGGAGAAATGGATTTGTATCAGTTTCCTCTGTCATGTTATTTCATTTCCGCAAATTTCTATATATGACGCATTACGGGAAATTAAAAGAAAGTTAATGATTTAATAACCACACAAAGAAGACATCCGGTGTCTATGTCAGATTTTATATCTAGGATTAAAGTTTACCACAACCTATTATAACAGTAATTACAATTATCCAGGCTGAAATCTCAGCATTAAGCGACTAGTTTTCAATATATCATTCATTTTTAAGAACTCTTAATCATAAACAGAAGTGAGTAGGACAAAAAAAATTATTTTATGCATCTTTCAAAATCCTGAATTTGATCACAGAACCATACTTTCTACTTATTCTTTGCAAAGAATTGAAATGGATTTTTATCAGATTCCTCTGTCATGTTATTTCATTTTCGCAAATTTCTATGTATGACGTATCATAGGAAACTAAAAAAAGTTTCTTATTTAATAATCACACAATTAAGATAATCGGTGCTTAAATCTGATTTAATTTCTATAATTAAAGGTTACCACAACCTATTATAATAGGAATTACAATTCGCCAGACTGAAATATCAATTTTAAGCTGTTAGATTTAAATATATCCTTCTTTACAAGAACTCCTCCTCGTTGACAGCAGTGAGTAGGGCAAAGAATCTATTTTACGCATCTTCGAAAATAATAAAATTGATTACAGAAGAGTAGTTTCAATTTATTCTTTGTCAGAAAGGGAAATAGATTTGTATCAAATTCCTCTGTAATATTATTTCATTTTCACAAATTTTTATATATGACGCATTACGGGAAATTAAAAAAAGTTCCTAATTTAATAATCACACAAAGAAGATATGTGGTTTCTAAATCACATTTTATTCCTATAATTAAACTTTACCCCAACCTATTATAGTAGGAATTTCAATTAACCAGACTGAAATATCAACATAAATCGGCTTCATTCAAATATATCATTCTTTTTCAAGAACTCTTCCTCGTAAACAGAAGTGAGTAGAGCAAAGAATTTATTTTACGCATCTTCTAAAATCCTAAAATTAATCACAGAACCGTAGTTTCTACATATTCTTTGCAAAAAAGGGAAATAGATTTGAATAAAATTCCTCTGTAACATTATTTCATTTTCGCAAATTTTTATATATGACACATTACGGAAAACTAAAAAAAGTTCCTAATTTAATAATCACACAAAGAAGGTATGCGGTTTCTAAATCAGATTTTATTCCTATAATTAAAATTTACCACAACATATTATAATAGGATTTACAATTAACCAGACTGAAATATCAACATTAAGCAGCTTGATTGAAATATATCATACATTTTCAAGAACTCTTCCTCGTGAACAGAAGTGAGTAGGACAAAGAATTTATATTACGCATCTTCCAAAATATTAAAATTAATCACAGAATCGCAGTTTCTATTTATTCTTTGTGAAAAAAAGGGAAATGGGTTTGTATAAATTTCTTCTGTCATGTTATTTCATTTTCGCAAATTTCTATGTATGACGCATTACGGAAAACTAAAGAAAATTTCTAATTTAATATGCTATATTCCTTTAATTAAAGTTTATCCCAACCTATTATAATTGTAATAATAATTATCCAGACTGAAATGTCAGCATTAAGTGACTAGTATTCAATATATCATTCATTTTAAGAGCTTTTCCTCGTAATCAGGAGTTGGGCAAACAATTTATTTTTCGTATTTTCGAAAATTTTAAAATTGATCACAAAACCGTACTTTCTATTTATTCTTTGCAAAGGAAAGAGAAATGGATTTGTATCAGATTTCCCTGTCATGTTATTAAATTTTCGCAAATTTCTATGTATGACGCATTACGGGAAACTATAAAAGGTTTCTAATTTAATAGGCTATATTCCTATTAAATTCTAATTTAATTAAAGTTTACCCCAACCTATTATAATAGGAATAACAATTATCTAGACTGATATCTCTGCATTAAGCGACTAGTATTCAATATATTATTCATTTTCAAGAGCTCTTCCTCGTAAACAGAAGTGAGTAGGATAAATAATGTATTTAATGTATCTTCCACAATCCTAAAATTAATCACAGAACCGTATTTTCTACCTATTCTTTACAAAAAAGGAGATAATGATTTGTATCAGATTCATCTGCCATGTTGTTTCATTTTCGCTTCTTCAGCAAATGTTACAATATATAAAAGGAAGCATTTAAAATATATTCTACCCCCTTATTTCAGTAGCAAATAGAAATAAATAAACTTTCTTTTACTTCAGGCTTATATAGAGAAAAGCTTTCCTCTAAAGATATAAGATTTATTTTCGTTTCAAAAAAGACACCAGCATTCGTGTAATATTAGTGCTATATAAGCCACTTAATGAAATTTTTCTCTTTTATTTTTAAAAAATAAATACCAGCACAAAAAAAAATTACCTATAAAACCTCTTAGCGTTTGATAGTAATTTATAAGTTTAAAAGAGCGTTTCTTATCTTCTGTTAGAAAACATAGGAAACCATTTAGGACGAATTTATGAGAAATAAAATTTAAATGTACCAATTTGGTAGTTGGGATGCTATCATAGTTCATAAGTGTAACGTAAAAATATTAAAATAAAAGATTTAATAAAGATCATTCTTTGTCGTGATGTAATTTTTCTAATTTAAATTTATTAAATAAATAAAATATATGTTTGATTGTAATTTATAAATTCAAGAACAGTTTCTGTAGTTGTATTTTATCAAACTAGAAAAATTTGTTTGGTTGGGAACAGTTGGAAAGAATTACTGATAAATATAATTTATATCTGCAAATGATAAGTCATCTGCTTTTCTGAGTGCACATAACGTAAAAAAGACGCTAGCGTTCGTGTAATTTTGTGCTATACATTCCAATTAATAATTAATTAAATTTTTATTTTTTATTTTTAAAAGATAAATACAAACCAAAAAATATTTTTAAAACCTCTTAGCGTTTGATAGTAATTTATAAGCTTATAAGATAGTTCATTTGTTATGTTAGGAAAAATAGAAAAACATTTAGAACTAATTTATGAGAAATAAAATTTAAATATACCAATTTGGTAGTTGGGATGCTATCTTATTTCATAAGTGTAACATAAAAATATAAAAAAAGGATTTAACAAAGAGCATTCTTTGAAGCGATTTATAAAGCATTTTGGAAAGTCATTTATTTAAACTAAATTTAACACTTAAATAGGCAAATACAACACTTACATACACACATTTTTATCTCCGAACACCCTCCCTCCTAAATTCTCTCTCATAGGCGCCTATAATTACCATGAAAAAATATACTTCTTTAATTTAGTATTATCATTATGTAAAAACTAAAGAATACATTATATCAATCTAATTTCTCCGTTTTAAAACTATTCATGAACTGATATAATTTTTAACAAGTTATAAAAATTAGAAAAATATAGCCATTTAAGAAAAATAATAGAGATATTATGAATCAAAATGTTTCACTTAGCAGAATTGATAGACTCCTGTATCATTGAAAATTGATAAAATACCATTTAATGATTGAAAAAAGCAGTTTTAATTTAAAAAAAAAATGGTTAAAACTTTTCGATTACAATGCAATGAAAAAATCTAATCATATCGATTTTTACAAATTTATATTTATTCTCTTTTTATTTTTTTTAAATATTTAAAGCTTCGTCTTCAGTTACAGGAATTTTTTATAGATATACAGCAAGCAGAGTCCATTTAAATGCATTTCTGATGTACTGTTTCTCAAATAATTTTTTTACATATTTCATAGTTGAAAACGATCTTGTAAAATATTTAAAAATTCGTCTTCAGTTACAGGAATATTTTATAAATATACAGCAAGCAGAGTCCATTTAAATGCATTTCTGATGTACTGTTTCTCAAATAATTTTTTATATATTTCATAGTTGAAAACGATCTTGTAAAATATTTAAAAATTCGTCTTCAGTTACAGGAATATTTTATAAATATACAGCAAGCAGAGTCCATTTAAATGCATTTCTGATGTACTGTTTCTCAAATAATTTTTTTACATATTTCATAGTTGAAAACGATCTTGTAAAATATTTAAAAATTCGTCTTCAGTTACAGGAATATTTTATAAATATACAGCAAGCAGAGTCCATTTAAATGCATTTCTGATGTACTGTTTCTCAAATAATTTTTTATATATTTCATAGTTGAAAACGATCTTGTGAAATATTTAAAATTTCGTCTTCAGTTACAAGAATATTTTTATAGATATACAGCAAGCAGAGTCCATTTAAATACATTTCTGATGTACTGTTTCTCGAATAATTTTTTACATATTTCATAGTTGAAAACGATCTTTCAGCAGTACACTTTGTAACTGATAAAGTAACTAAAAATTTTAAAAGTTTATGAATATTCGGGAAAATTTCTACATTGCACTCTTGTAAAGCTTCTACAGCAGTTAACCCCTTAAGATATTTTTCACAAAACCGAAATATTTCAAGATAATGTTCTTATTGTAGTATTATGGTATTTCTAAACTTAAAAAATAGAAGAGAAAATTTAAAATTTCTTTTCTCCCCTTCTTTTTTCAGTTTCAAAAAAAAAATCTTGGGGGGTGCATATGTCCATTTTCAACCCCCCTCCCCTGGGTACGCCTGTGAAATCTGTAAATACACTTAAATATTATTGCTTTCAATTAAATCATTATAAAAGGACCACTTAGCTCCATTCTTTAAGATCTTTGAGTGTGTTGACTCAGTATATTTCTCCATTTTCAACTTTTGGAAATATTTTAACTTGAAATTTAAAAAAAATGAATTTTTTTAGAAAAAGTCACTATTATAGGCAATTGTAGCAATTATAGTTTTACAGTAAGAAAAGAAAATTGACCTCTTTTAAATATCAAAAGAGAATTTCATTAAATTATATAAATATAAATAAGTATTATTATTTTTATGTGTGGTAAATTTCAAAGCATAAGAAGTAAAGCCAATATGTATAGTAGTACAGAGTTACCTTCCTGCAATTATTATTATTTTCATTTATTTTAGAACATCACTGACTCCATAGTCACAACTATAATGACACTGACACGATAATGTAAACAATATTAACACATTGTGTGCAATTACATTTCGCAGCGGAATTTTACCGAGAGCTAGCGTTTCGCTCCTAAATTTAGTTATTCAGTTAAATCTCAATAGATTGAAAATTATTTCATCTTTAACCAACTTTTCGTATTTTATATTAAAATATATAAACAAATATATAAATAGAAATATATAAATAAGTTTTGGAAACAAAAAATATATTTTTAGTTGATAAATTTATAATAGTATCTTAAATAAGAAAAATCAGATAGAAATAGTAATATATAGATTCAATTTCTTCGAATTATGTTATATATTTAAACATTTTTAATTCCAGAATCTATGTAGTACACAAGAACATTCGGCTTCGTTTTCTTGTATATACTGTTATTTTTGTACCCACAAATAAACCATGTTTTTACACTAACCCGTACTAGTACATGACCAGCGTTCAAGTACCAATCGTTAGAAAAAGTACTAGTACGTATCCCGCATACAATGTGTTAAAATACATTTTTATAACAGAATAGAAACCATGTAAGTTCACACAAACAGCCTAAGAGCTAAAATTACTAAAAAATTTTGAAAAATACACATATTTGATTAGTGCTGACGTCTAAATTAAAATAAATTCTGCAAATATGTAAACCATAATCTCGAGCTGCCATCTGAAGGGTAAAAGAAGAAAAAAATTCTGAGAATAAAAAAACTGATTGTTGAAATATTTTTGTTGCATTACTTTTGTTTCTGTTTTTGATGCCACTTGAACAAACCATGTAGAGATCCGTGCGTTGCTCATATTAACACATTGTGGGCGGGTACATTTTGCAGCGGAATTGTACCGAGAGCGGGCGTATTGCGCGTAAATTTAGTTATTCAGTAAAATCTCAATATATCGAAAATTATTTCATTTTTTAACCAACTTGTCATATTTCATATTGTAATATATAAACAAATATATAAATAGACAAATAAACAAATATATACATAATATATAAATATATATATCTATATATATTTATATCTATCTATCTATCTATCTATATACATATATATATATATATATATATATATATATATATATATATATATTTATTTATATCTATCTATCTATCTATCTATATATATATATATATATATATATATATATATATATATATATATATATATATATATATATATATATATATATATATATATATATATATATATATATATATATATATATATATATATATATATTATATATATATATATATATATATATATATATATATATATATATATATATTTATATATATCTATCTATCTATCTATATATATATATATATATATATATATATATATTTATATCTATCTATCTATCTATCTATCTATCTATCTATATATCTATCTATATATATATATATATATATATATATATATATATATATATATATATAATATATATATATATATATATATATATATATATATATATATATATAGTATATATATATATATATATATAATATATATATATATATATATGTATATGTATATATATGTATATATATGTATTTATATATATATATATGTATACATATGTATATATATATATTATATATGTATATATATATATATATATATATATATATATGTATATATGTATGTATATATATATGTATATATATATATATATATATATATATATATATATATATATGTATATATATGTATATATATATGTATATATATATGTATATATATATGTATATATATATGTATATATATATATGTATACATATATATATATATATATATATATATATATATATATATATATATATATATATAATATCGTTTTCGCAAGGATAGATAAAAAGTCAATTTTAAATCTAAATTGATTTTTATAAGCAACCTTCCAATTCTGTGGTTCCGCATCGACTGATGTAAAAACTAGTTTTTATTTGTCTAAAAATTTCCAGAATCTACGTAGTAAACCAGTACATTCGGCTTGGTTTTCTTGTATATACCGTTATTTTTGTACCCACAAACATTGTTACACGAACCCGTGCTAGTACGTGACCCGCGCTCAAGTATCAATCATCAGAAAACGTACTAGTACGTGTCCCGCATACAATGTCTTAAGGCAAAGTGGTGCGGCTTTCGTTTTAATGAGCACCATTAATACGAAAGATCGACTTTTCTCAAATGGGTCTTAGTAATTTAAAGCAGGGACCAAGTAGAAAACCCACAGGCTTGGCTTGCCACTTCTAGAGGTATTGATTCAGAACTTGGAGGACATTGTTCCTACATATTTTTAGTGCCCCAATCACCTTAAACGAACACAGAAAATCTCACGCCGGCTCTGACTCAGATACTGCCTTTGCCGATTGAGCTACTAAGGCTCTAGAATTAGTTCCTAATTACAATTTGAACTATTATGGAACTAAAAGATAATTGTAGTATAGCACTAAAACCATATTTTTGGAATACCTATCCTTCACCAAATAATTTAGCTTAATTTAAAAAATATACAGGGGTTCAATGAACTCACGCTTTATTTCTAACGTTTCCGAAAAATATATGAACAGATTGTGAGAAAAATAATAATTTTAACAAAGCATACCAGAGACTGTCAAATAACCGTTAACCCTTTAACGGACAGTGGTTTCGGAGCGAAACCACCTGTTAAATTCTTTCTCTGCTTTTGAAAGACATAGGATGGACTTTTAGGTTTTCTGTGTTTATGACATTTCTAACTTACAACAGAGAGTATACAAAAGCTGCATACTTCATTTGAAATATACGTGGTTAAACTTACTTTACTTTAAAAAGTCAGTAATATGATTTTTTCCCTTATAAACCCAAATAAATGTATATCCAAATAACACATACATTGTTCAAGTTTGGTACGGTCTACTGTCTTTCAACACGAGGGTGAATAATGCCTAGACTTACAGCTTAAGGCTGATTCCGAATGGCTACGAACATCCATACCAGCAGTGGGATTTTAACCCATGAATTCCGGTACCTAAATGCAGCGCTGCATCACATGCCCATCGTTCGACTGTAAATTGGTTAGTTTTTTTTATCATACCCTTTGGGATAATATACATTGTTCCTGCAGCATAATTAAACCTTTAAAAAAAGCATTTTTACTCCGATTTTGCACTTTAACCACCCCTCAAATTCCACCCCCTCTCTCAGAAATGCAAAAAAATATGCATTTACTTTGATAAAGTTGATAGACACCATTTATAAAATAATTTCATTAAGTCTCAAAGCATTTATAATAGTGACCTTTAAAGGGTTAATGTATACACAAAAAGTGCGATGGGTAATGAATTAAAAATTCATATTCTTTGTGTTTGTAATACATAAAAATTCACAATATACAATTTTGTTTAATGATAATAAAGTTTTCTGTTCATTGTTAGCCATGCGTTACTCATATTAAGACAAAGGGGTGAGCTTTTCGACTTAACCCCTTCGGGTAAAATGACGAGTCTAGCTCGTCATTAGTTTTTCATTCCATACCGCACAATGACGAGCTACACTCGTCATGCGATTAAAGTTATTGTTAAATATGATAATTAATTTAGTTTAAAATTTCTAGTGTACTGAATTTGGCAACACTTTTATCACTTGTGAAAATCACAAGTCACTATTGCATATTGTTTACTTGGTACAAGTCATTGCCAAATTAATGAGTCAGAATAAAAGAAAACCTACTAAGAAATGCCGCGTGTGTTACAAGAATCGAATTAAAAGTGAGACTACTTGGCGGTGTAAACAATTAAGAATTCCTTTGCACTTTGTTTTGAAAAGTACCACTAGCTTGAAGACTATTATCTGTATACTTTATTAATGTTTTGCTTTGATATTTTCTTAATTTTACTGTTCCTGATATTATTTAACACTATGTAAAAAGTGGATTTTAATTAAGAATATGTAAGAATTGTAAAATGAAACAACTTTTTTAAATAAAAATTAAATGGTTATTTCATGCACAGTTTTTCATTATTAAATCATACCGGAAGAGGTTAATGAGTACCCTTAAACCGAAAGAGTGACTTTGCTCAAATGTCTCCTCGTAATTTAAATCAAGGAATAAGCAGAAGACCCATAGGCTTTGCCTGCCAATCATAGAGGTATTGGTTCAGAACTTGTGACCAGGATCATATTTCACTTGATACCTCAAGGGGGAGGCAGGCGAAGTCTGAGGGTCTTCTGCTTGGTAAATGTGTCTAAATTATGAGGACCCACGGAGGGTAATTTTTACTAGCGTCCGTAGCATACCTTAAGCTACACTTGCTTATGATATGCTCCCAGGGTGGTGCTAAAAGGACCATCAGGAATTCAGTGGGGACAGAGTCATCTGGGGGATCTCCCCCACTGGCGCCAGTGATTTCTATATAGTGAGTTGACAGTAGGGGTCGGCTAGGTAAACAGAAGTAAAAAGAAAAGAGTAAATGATAGAATATGATCCACGAACTTCATGAATCTAGTAGCCTAGAGTAAATACTCTTGGTTACTAGTTCAGAGAGTAAACGAAAGGATACGGAGTTTTTTTAACCGTTTGAAAAAATAGATTAAAACGTATCAGTTTTTTAAAAGTTTTATAAACCGTGCAAGCACGTATTGTTTTAATTTTAATTTTCTTAATTTTTTTATTTTTTAAGAAGGCATTAAAGTGAAAGGGCGGCTTAGGATTACTAGCGTTTGTGTGGTCATAATCGAAGAATTCCAAGAGTAGTTCATTGCTAATTTTATAGTAAAAATTTTCATCAAAGTGTAACAGGTTCAAAGCTTTATTTAGGTGTTTGGTTTGGAGTGCTACGGTCTAATATTTGCAACATGAGGGCTAATGAGTCCGGGACCTACTGCTTAATGCCGATTCCGAACGGTTACGAACATCCAGCCCATAGTGGGATTCGAACCCACGAACTCCGGTTCCGAAGGCCAACATCCTAACCATTCGGCCATCGTTCGGCCTACTTAGGTGTTAATATAATGTCTGTATTGCCTACTGCATTGAAAAAAGCATACTTCACGTGGCCAGTTACTTTTAACGAACACGGCGGAACTTAGGAAGATTCGGGGTTTGATCCCGCAATCTCTCAGTTAATAGATCTTTCCCTTTGCCAACTGAGCAACTCATTGCATAAATTTTAAGCACTCCAGCTCAGAAATATCACGGTCTCGAGAAATAGGGCACTAAAATTTACACCGATATTTTTACGGGTACGAGAGTCAATTGGTTTATTAACCTTCTCACAACATAGTAAACTAGAAACAACAATTTTCCAAATTGAAGACTAAAAGCTAAACTGCCAATTTTAAATAAATCCACTTAACGATAAAGGCTAAACGCTAAGTGGATAGTTTAAAATATTTTCTCTCTTTTTCAAGAACTCTACCGAGTGAAAAGAAGTGAGTATGTCAAAGAATTTGTTTTACGCGTCTCCGAAAGTCATCAAATTGATCACAGAACCGTAGCTTCTCTTTATTCGTTGCTCAAAGCTGAATTGGATTTGTATCAGATTCCACTGTCAGGTTTATTTCATTTTCGCTTCCTTTCTACGACGAATCTTGCAACTGATAAAAAGAAACACCTATAATATACATAGACTACTCCCTTTTTTTCTGTATAAAATAGAAATCGATAACTTTTCCTTTCATTCAATTCTTTTATCCAGAAAAGTTTTCATTCTCAAAAGAGAGATGATTTATTTTTTGGTGTTTTTTCGCCATTTTTTCAGTTTAGTTTTCAGTCGTCGATTTCTACAATTCTGAGAGCCGTTTTTCTACATTAAAGTAAATGTTTTTAATAATTTATTTATATTATTTTCTTGATATTTTTATTTGTGAATTGTTTGACTTTAATTTAACTTGCGAAAAATGTATGTAATTCTCTACGGAATAAGAGTAAAAATGAATCGCCCAAATATGAAAAAATATGATTATCTTTGAACTTTATATTTTTTAACTTAATGAAAGAAAATAAATTTTAATAAATTGCAATATTCGTTTTACGAAAATGGGTTTTATTTATTTTACATTCTTCATATCACAGGTGCAATATGTTTTAACAACTAAACTTAAATATGAAATAAATATGAAATTTTATTGGGGAATCTTAAATAACAGGATATCTAAGACATCGTGTGGTTTCTACCTTATAATACCTTTTTTAAGTAATATTTCTCACAACATAGTATGATAGAAAACAGAAAAACCAAGGCTAAATGCAAGGCGGCTAAATTTAAAAATATTCTTTCGTTTTCAAGAACACTTCCGCTTGAAAAGAAGTGAGTATGTCAAAGAATTTATTTTACGCTTCTCTAAAAGTCTTCAAATTGATCACAGAACCGTAGCTTCTCTTTATTCGTTGCTCAAAGGGGAATTGGATTTGTATCAGATTCCTCTGTCAGGTTTATTTCATTCTAACTTCGTTTCTACGACGAATCGTCCAACAGATAAAAAGAAACACCTATAATATACATAGACTACTCCCTTTTTTCTGTAGAAAATAGAAATCGATAACTTTTCCTTTCATTCAATTCTTTTATCGAGAAAAGTTTTCATTCTCAAAATAGAGACAACTCTTTTTTTTGGGGGGTGGGGGGGGGGTGGGGGGGGAAGGTTTACAATTTTTTCAATTCAGTTTCCTAGCTGTGATTTCTACAATTCTAAAAGTCTTTTTTCTGCATGAAAGTAAATGTATTTAAGAATTTATTTATATTATTTGCTTAATATTTTTATTTGTGAATTGTTTGACTTTAATTTATCTTGCGAAAAATGTATGTAATTCTCTACAGGATAAGAGTAAAAATAAATCGCCAAATATGAAAAAATATAATAATCTTTGAATTTTATATATTTAACTTAATGAAAGAAAATAAATTTTAATCATTTGCAATATTCGTTTTATGAAAATGGGTTTTATTTATTTTACATTCTTCATATCACAGGTGCAATATGTTTTAACAACTAAACTTAAATATGAAATAAATATAAAATTTTATTGGGGAATCTTAAATAACAGGCTATCTAAGACATCGTGTGGTTTCTACCTTATAATACCTTTTTTAAGTAATATTTCTCACAACATAGTATGATAGAAAACAGAAAAACCAAGGCTAAATGCAAGGCGGCTAAATTTTAAAATGTTCTTTCGTTTTCAAGAACACTTCCGCTTGAAAAGAAGTGAGTATGTCAAAGAATTTATTTTACGCGTCTCCGAAAGTCTTCAAATTGATCACAGAACCGTAGTTTCTCTTTATTCGTTGCTCAAAGCTGAATTGGATTTATATCAGATTCCACTGTCAGGTTTATTTCATTCTCGCTTCGTTTCTACGACGAATCTTGCAACAGATAAAAAGAAACACCTATAATATACATAGACTACTCCCTTTTTTCTGTAGAAAATAGAAATCGATAACTTTTGCTTTCATTCAATTCTTTTATCCAGAAAAGTTTTCATTCTCAAAAGAGAGAGGATTTATTATTTTTTTTTTTTGTGTGTGTTTTTTCGCCATTTTTTTCAGTTTAGTTTGCAGGCGTTGATTCTACAATTCTGAGAGCCGTTTTTCTACATTAAAGTAAATGTATTTAATAACATATTTATATTATTTGCTTAATATTTTTATTTGTGAACTGTTTCACTTTAAATTATCGTGCGAAAAATGTATATAATTCTCTACAGGATAAGAGTAAAAATAAATCGCCAAATATGAACAAATATAATAATCTTTCATCTTTATATTTTTTAACTTAATAAAGGAAAATAAATTTTAATAAATGCAATATTGTTTTTTTACGAAATTGAGTTTTATATTTTTTACATTCTTCAGATCACAGGTTTAATATGTCCTAACAACTAAACTTAAATATGAAATAAATATAAAATTTCATAGAGGAATCTTAAATACCAGGCTATGTATGATGTCATGTGGGTTCCAACTTATAATAGTTTTTTAATTAATATTTCTCAGAACCTAGTATGATAGAAAATAGAAAATCAAAATACCAAGACTAAATGCTAAGTGGTTAAGTTTAAAAATTTTCTTACTATTTGATGAACAATTTTTATATAGTGGAAATACATCATGTATATTGATTTATTATTGAATCAGTCTTTTATATTTTTTTATCTCATTTGCTCTTTATATCATAAAAAAGTCTACAAACCTCTCAACAACCTGTGGTTATATTTTAACTTAAACTAAATTTCACAGTTTGAACCAAACAAACATTTAGTCTTGTATTAAACCAAATGATTACCACTTTATTTGATTTCAGATAAATACCTTAAAATTGGAAAGTGCTATACAACAATATATTCTATAAACTAAATTTAGATTTCAAATAACGATAAAGTCTCGTTTTGTAATCCTAAAAACCTGGACCTAGGGTTGAGCACGAAGCAGCTAGTACAAATTTCAAAAAGAATGTATATGATAAGTATAAGTGTATAGAAGAGTGTGTAATAAGCATACAAGGTCATCATGTGATGGTCATACATTAATTTTCTTTGATTAACTTTTTTTCAAAACATAGTACAGTATGAAGCTCAATTATCCAGATTGAAGACTAAACGCTAAGTGGGTAGTTTAAAATATGTTCTTTCTTTTTCAAGAGCTCTTCAAGTGAAAAGAAGTGAGTATGTCAAAGAGTTTATTTTACGCGTCTCCAAAAGTCTTCAAATTGATCACAGAAGCTTAGCTTCTCTTTATTCGTTGCTCAAAGGGGAATTGGGTTTATATCAGATTCCACTGTCAGGTTTATTTCATTCTCGCTTCGTTTCTACGACGAATCTTGCAACGGATAAAAAGAAACACCTATAATATACATAGACTACTCCCTTTTTTCTGTAGAAAATAGAAATCGATAACTTTTGCTTTCATTCAATTCTTTTATCCAGAAAAGTTTTCATTCTCAAAAGAGAGAGGATTTATTATTTTTTTTTTTTGTGTGTGTTTTTTCGCCATTTTTTTCAGTTTAGTTTGCAGGCGTTGATTCTACAATTCTGAGAGCCGTTTTTCTACATTAAAGTAAATGTATTTAATAATTTATTTATATTATTAGCTAAATATTTTTATTTGTGAAATGTTTGACTTTAATTTATCTTGCGAAAAATGTATGTAATTCTCTACAGGATAAGAGTAAAAATAAATCGCCGAAATATATAAATAGTATAATAATCTTTGATAAATCGCCAAATATGAAAAAATATAATAATCTTTGAATTTTATATATTTAACTTAATGAAAGAAAATAAATTTTAATAAATTGCAATATTCGTTCTACGAAAATGAGTTTTATTTATTTTACATTCTTCATGTCACAAGTGTAATATGTTCTAACAACTAAACTTAAATATGAAATAACTATAAAATTTCACAGATGAATATTAAATAACAGGCTATGTATGATGTCATGTGGTTTCCACCTTATAATAGCTTTTTAATTAATATTTGTCACAAAGTAGTAAGATACAATCAAGAAAATAAAAAAAAACCAAGACTAAATGATAAGTTATTAAATTTAAAAATTTCCTTTCTTTTTGAAGAACTCTTCCGTATAGTGTAAATACATCATCCATATTGTTTTATTATTGAATCAGTCTTTTGTATTTTTTTATGTCACTTGCTCTTTATATCATAAAATAGTCTACAACCTCTCAACAACCTGTGGTTATATTTTAACTTAACTAAATTTCACAATTCAAACCAAACAAATATTTAGTCTTGTGCTAACCAAATGATTACCACTACATTTGATCTTAGATAAATACCTTAAAATTGGAAAGCACTATACGATAATATATTTTTAAAACTAAATTTAATTTTCAAATATCGTTAAAGTATCATTTTGTAATCTTAAAAACTGGACCTAGTTTTGAGCACGAATCAGCTAGTAAAAATTACAAAAAGAATGTATAAAATAAAGTGTATAGAAGAATGTATAATAAACATACAAGGTCATCATGTGATGGTCATATGTTAATTTTCTTTGATTAACCTTTTTTCAAACATAATACAGTATGAAGCTCAATTATCCGGATTGAAGACTAAACGCTAAGTGGGTAGTTTAAAATATTTTCTTTCTTTTTCAAGATCTCTTCCGAGTGAAAAGAAGTGAGTATGTCAAAGAATTTATTTTTCGCTTCTTCTAAAGTCTTCAAATTGATCACAGAACCGTAGCTTCTCTTTATTCGTTGCTCAAAGGGGAATTGGATTTGTATCAGATTCCACTGTCAGGTTTATTTCATTCTCGCTTCGTTTCTATGACGAATCTTAAAAAAGATAAAAAGAAACACCTATAATATACATAGACTTCTCCCTTTTTTCTGTAGAAAAGAGAAATAGATAACTTTTGCTTTCATTCAATTCTTTTATCCAGAAAAATTTTCATTCTCAAAAGAGAAAAGAATTTTTTTTTGTGTGTTTTTTCGCCATTTTTTTTCAGTTTAGTTTGCAAACGTTGATTCTACAATTCTGAGAGCCTTTTTTCTACATTAAAGTAAATGTATTTAATAATTTATTTATATTATTTGCTTAATATTTTTATTTGTGAAATGTTTGACTTTAATTTATCTTGCGAAATATGTATGTAATTCTCTACGGGATAAGAGTAAAAATAAATCGTCCTTATATGAAAAAATATAATAATCTTTGACCTTTATAATTTTTTAACTTAATAAAGGAAAATAAATTTTAATAAATTGCAACATTCGTTTTACGAAAATGAGTTTTATTTATTTTACATTCTTCATGTCACAAGTGTAATATGTTCTAACAACTAAACTTAAATATGAAATAAATATAAAATTTCACAGAGGAATCTTAAATAACAGGCTATGTATGATGTCATGTGGTTTCCACCTTATAATAGCTTTTTAATTAATATTTGTCACAAAATAGTAAGATAGAATCAAGAAAATCAAAAATCCAAGACTAAATGCTATGTGGTTAAATTTAAAAATTTTCTTACTTTTTGAAGAACACTTCCGTATAGTGTAAATACATCATCCATATTGTTTTATTATTGAATCAGTCTTTTGTATTTTTTTATGTCACTTGCTCTTTATATCATAAAATAGTCTACAACCTCTCAACAACCTGTGGTTATATTTTAACTTAACTAAATTTCACAATTGAAACCAAACAAATATTTAGTCTTGTACTAACCAAATGATTACCACTATATTTGATCTCAGATAAATACCTTAAAATTGGAAAGCTCTATACTACAATATATTCTAAAAACTAAACTTAATTTTAAGTCTCATTTTGTAATCTGAAACATCTGAACATAGTTTTCAGAACGAAGCAGCTAGTACAAATTACAAAAAGAATGTATATAATAAAGTATATAGACTGTATAATAAACATACAAGGTCATCATGTGATGGTCATATGTGAATTTTCTTTGATTAACCTTTTTTCAAAACATTGTACAATATGAACCTCAATTATCCAGATTGAAAGCTAAACACTAAGTGGTTAGTTTAAAATACTTTCTTTCTTTTTCAAGAACTCTTAAGAGGGAAAAGAAGTAAGTATGTCAAAGAATTTATTTTACGCGTCTCCGAAAGTCTTCAAATTGATCACAGAACCGTAGCTTCTCTTTATTCGTTGCTCAAATGGGAATTGGATTTGTATCAGATTCCACTGTCAGGTTTATTTCATTCTCGCTTCGTTTCTACGACGAATCTTAAAAAAGATAAAAAGAAACACCTATAATATACATAGACTTCTCCCTTTTTTCTGTAGAAAAGAGAAATAGATAACTTTTGCTTTCATTCAATTCTTTTATCCAGAAAAATTTTCATTCTCAAAAGAGAAAAGAATTTTTTTTTGTGTGTTTTTTCGCCCTTTTTTTTCAGTTTAGTTTGCAAACGTTGATTCTACAATTCTGAGAGCCTTTTTTCTACATTAAAGTAAATGTATTTAATAATTTATTTATATTATTTGCTTAATATTTTTATTTGTGAAATGTTTGACTTTAATTTATCTTGCGAAATATGTATGTAATTCTCTACGGGATAAGAGTAAAAATAAATCGTCCTTATATGAAAAAATATAATAATCTTTGACCTTTATAATTTTTTAACTTAATAAAGGAAAATAAATTTTAATAAATTGCAACATTCGTTTTACGAAAATGAGTTTTATTTATTTTACATTCTTCATGTCACAAGTGTAATATGTTCTAACAACTAAACTTAAATATGAAATAAATATAAAATTTCACAGAGGAATCTTAAATAACAGGCTATGTATGATGTCATGTGGTTTCCACCTTATAATAGCTTTTTAATTAATATTTGTCACAAAATAGTAAGATAGAATCAAGAAAATCAAAAATCCAAGACTAAATGCTATGTGGTTAAATTTAAAAATTTTCTTACTTTTTGAAGAACACTTTCATATAGTGGAAATACATCATGTATATTGGTTTATTGTTCAATCAGTCTTTTATATTTTTTGATGTCATTTGCTCTTTATATCATAAAAATGTCTACAACCTCTCAACAACCTGTGGTTATATTTTAACTTATCTAAATTTCACAATTGAAACCAAACAAATATTTAGTCTTGTACTAACCAAATGATTACCACTTTATTTGATTTCAGATAAATACCTTAAAATTGGAAAGTGCTATACAACAATATATTCTATAAACTAAATTTAGATTTCAAATAACGATAAAGTCTCGTTTTGTAATCCTAAAAACCTGGACCTAGGGTTGAGCACGAAGCAGCTAGTACAAATTACAAAAAGAGAGTGTATATAATAAGTATAAGTATATAGAAGAGTGTGTAATAAGCATACAAGGTCATCATGTGATGGTCATACATTAATTTTCTTTGATTAACTTTTTTTCAAAACATAGTACAGTATGAAGCTCAATTATCCAGATTGAAGACTAAACGCTAAGTGGGTAGTTTAAAATATGTTCTTTCTTTTTCAAGAGCTCTTCAAGTGAAAAGAAGTGAGTATGTCAAAGAGTTTATTTTACGCGTCTCCAAAAGTCTTCAAATTGATCACAGAAGCTTAGCTTCTCTTTATTCGTTGCTCAAAGGGGAATTGGGTTTATATCAGATTCCACTGTCAGGTTTATTTCATTCTCACTTCGCTTCTACGACGAATCTTGCAACAGATAAAAAGAAACACCTGTAATATACATAGACACCTATAATATACTCCTTTTTTCTGTAGCAAATAGAAATCGATAACTTTTGCTTTCATTCATTTCTTTTATCCAGAAAAGCTTTCATTCTCAAAAGAGAGGGGGGAGTTCACCATTTTTTTTAGTTTAATTCAGTTTTCAGGCGTTTTTTTCTACAATTCCGAGAGCCATTTTTCTGCATCAAAGTAAATGCATTTAACAATTTATTTATATCATGTACTTAATATTTTTATTTGTTAAATGTTTGACTTTAAATTATCTTGCGAAAAATATAAATAATTCTTTGCAGGCTAACTGAAAAAATAATTCGCTAAAGATGACCAAATATAATAATCTTTGATCTTTGTGTTTTTTAATTTATAGAGAGAAAATAAATTTTAATAAATTGCAATGTTCGTTGTATGAAAATGATTTTTTTATATTTTACATTCTTCATATCACAAGTATAATATGTTCTAACAACTAAAATTAAATATGAAATAAATATAAAATTTCATAAGGGAATCTTAAATACCAAGAACGGGGTTTTCCTCTTATAATAGATTTTTAAATAATATTTCTCACTACATAGTGTGATAGGAACCAGAAAATCAAAAAACCAAAGCTAAATACAAGGTGGCTAAATTTAAAAATTTTCTTTCTTTTTGAAGAACACTTCTTGTGAAAAGAAGTGAGTATGTCAAAGAATTTATTTTGCTCGTCTTCGAAAGTCTTCAAATTGATCACAGACCCGTAGCTTATCTTTATCCATTTCTCAAATGTGAAATGGATTTGTATCAGATTCCTCTGTCAGGTTTATTTCATTTTTGCTCCATTTCTACGACAATCTCGCAACTCATGTAAA
Organism: Pardosa pseudoannulata; assembly: GCA_032207245.1. Classification (NCBI taxonomy): domain Eukaryota; kingdom Metazoa; phylum Arthropoda; class Arachnida; order Araneae; family Lycosidae; genus Pardosa; species Pardosa pseudoannulata. The sequence goes on from CM063497.1 coordinate 52,987,004, forward strand.
GAAACACTTATAGTATACATAGACTACTCCCCTTTATTTAAGAAGAGAAAAGAAATAAATAGTTATTACTCTCTTTCTAACTTTTATTTTATAAAGTTTTCGATCCTCCAAAGATATAGGATGTATGTATTATTTTTTTTCTTGGAGAAAAGAAGTCAGCTAATAGTCGAATTATATAAGTTATGTTATGTGTGTTGTGTTTTTCTCTTTTATTACAGTTAGCAATTGTTTGTAATTTATACATTTTAAAAAGAGATTCTAAGTTTGTATGAGGTAATTCTAAGACTCACTAGGGAAATTTTTAACAAATAAAATTAGAATTTGACAATTTTAAGAGACGTTTTCGAATCTGTGTTTACTTAAATGTTACTTAAAAATACTAAATCTTTCAGTTCTCCAAAGATATAGCATGAGATTTCTCTCTCTTCTGGAAAAGAAGCCAGCTAATAGTTGAGTTATATAAGTTCCGCGTGTAATGTTTTTCTCCTTTATTACAGTTAGCATTTGATCGTAATTTATACATTTTAAAGACAGATTCCAAATTTGTATGAGGTATTTATGAGACTCGTTAGTAAATTTTTTAACTAGTAAAATTGAGATTTAACAGTTCTCATATATATATATATATATATATATATATATATATATATATATATATATATATATATATATATATATATATATATATATATATATATATATATATATATATATATATATATATATATATATATATATATATATATATATATATATATATATATATATATATATATATATATATATATATATATATATATATATATATATATATATATATATATATATATATATATATATATACAAGTTCAAATGATATAGCATAAGATAATTAAATAATAAAATAAATTAAAATACATTGTTGAAAGTTCAAATGTCAGTCATTTCGAAACATCATATCACTGGTTATTTTTGGTCCATTAATGAGGTTCTTCTTATTTTTATTTTTCTATTTATCTATTTACAGTCATTTATATATATATATATATATATATATATATATATATATATATATATATATATATATATATATATGTACATATATATAAAAAATATATTTGTATATATATATATATATATATGTATATATATATGTATATATATATGCATATATGTATATATGTATATATATATATGTATATATATATATATATACATATATATATATATATATATATATATATATATATACATATATATATGTAAATATATACATATATATATACATATATATGTACATATATATGTATATATACATACATATATATATATGAATATATATACATATATATGTATATATATACATATATATATATATATATATATATATATATATATATATATATATTATATATACATATATATATATATATATATATACATATACATATATATATATATATATATATATATATATATATATATATATATATATATATATATATATATATATATATATATATATATATATATATATATATATATATATATATATATATATATATATATATTATATATATATATATAATAAAAAGTCTCAAATTTCAGGGGTGAAATATGAACCAGCAAAATTTCCACTTTATCTACAGATATGATTTCGTCTTCCATTTAAATTCGCAAAATTTTCTCTCTTACTGAAGCTTTTAAACCCCGTCGTTTATCCCCCATTTAGATAACGAAATTACGCAGTTCGGCGAGAAATAACTGTTGAGTGATTCGTTATTTGCCTTTAGCACCTCAGCGTGTCAGGCGTAAAAGGCCGTATTTTACGCCCTGTCGAACGTTTTATACAATAATCTGCGAGATATATTTAACAATGTATACCGTAAAATAAGTACCTAATATACCAAAAAGTATTAAATTATGCTTCCTGGATATGATACGAAGTAGTCAATCGCTTCGTTGAATTCACGGGAAATTGTGTTTTGTGATAAACATCGGGAGTTTTAACTTGGCTTTATGACAAATATGTTTTTCTTTTTTAAAGACATTTGCATTGGGATCCAAGAGTTTTAGTTTTTACTTTCTTGTTCAAATTAAAGCAATTATTCAAATTAGGAAATTTCAGTTCTCAAAATTTTAACAAAAATGCTCATGTGTGATTCAGTTTCGACATTTTATGCATAAAATACCAAAATTTCTACCGTATGTACATTTTTTAATTCAAAGAGTAAGATTTCATCCCATTATAAAAATGTTGTTTTTCCAATCATTTCTTCGTCATTAAGATTTATAAGGGATGATAGCAAAATTATTTCTTATAATTGACACCTAAAATAATTAAATTCAAATTCACAATTAATCTTGAAATTAAAAGATAACTATTTCATCCTATTCTAAAGAACGATGTTTAGCAACTCAATTTTTCTTCCATTTAAGTAAGACAAAGAACTGAGATAGCGACACATTCTTTAAAAATGACACCTACAATAATAACATTAAATTTTATAGCACTTGTATATCTGTCTTATAATTAAAAAAGAGTGATTACATCCCATTGTAAAGAATAGTTTTTAACAAATCAATTTTTCTTCATTTTTTAGTGATACGCCTTAACTTTGATAGCGATACATTCCTTAGATCTGATACCTAAAATAATAAAATTGATTTTCTAGAGTATGTACTATTTTCTTTAAATTAAAAGAGAGTGATTCCATCCCATTACAAAGAATGTTGTTTATCAAATCAATTTTTTAAGTTATACGCCTTAACTTCGATAGCGACATATTCCTTAGAACAGACACCTAAAATGGTAAAATTGATTTTCTAGAGTATGTACTATTTTAATTAAATTAAAAGAGAGAGTGATTCTATCCCATTGCAAAGAATGTTGTTTATCAAATTAATTTTTCTTCATTTTTAAGTTCTACGCCTTTCACTTCAATAGCAACACATCCCTTACAATTGACACCTAAAATAGTAAAACTAATTTTCTTGCGTATGTACTATTTTCTTTGCATTAAAAGAGAGTGTTTACATCCCATAGTAAAGAATGTTGTTTATCAAATCAAGTTTTCTTCATTTTTTAATGATACACCTTAACTTCGATAGCGATACCTTCCTTAGAACTGACACCTAAAATAGTAAAATTGATTTTCTAGAGTATGTACTATTTTTCTTAAATTAAAAGAGAGTGATTCCATCCCATTGTAAAGAAAGTTGTTTATCAAATTAATTTTTCTTCATTTTTAATTTATACGCCTTAACTTCGATAGCGATACCTTCCTTAGACCTGACACCTAAAATAATAAAATTGATTTTCTAAAGTATGTACTATCTTCTTTAAATTAAAAGAGAGTGATTCCATCCCATTGCAAAATTGTTGTTTAACAAATCAAATTTTCTTCATTTTTAATTTATACGCCTTTAACTTCGATAGCAACACATTCCTTACAATTGACACCTAAAATAGTAAAACTAATTTTCATGCGTATGTACTATCTTCTTTAAATTAGAAGAGAGTGATTCCATCCCATTGCAAAATTGTTGTTTATCAAATCAGTTTTTCTTCATTTTTAATTTATACGACTTAACTTCGATAGCGATACCTTCCTTGGAACTGACACCTAAAATAATAAAATTGATTTTCTAAAGTATGTACTATTTTCTTTGAATTAAAAAAGAATGATTCCATCCTATTGCAAAGAATATTCTTTATAAAATCAATTTTTCTTCATTTTTAATTTATACCCCTTAACTTCGATAGCAACACATTCCTTACAACTGACACCTAAAATAGTAAAACTAATTTTCTAGAGTATATAGTATTTTATTTAAATTAAAAGAGAGTGATTTCATACCCTTGCAAGGAATGTTGTTTATCATATTAATTTTTCTTCATTTTTAAATCATACGCATTAACTTCTGTAGAAACACATTCCTTACAATTGACACCTAAAATAGTAAAACTACTTTTATCGCGTATGTACTATTTTCTTTAAATTAAAAGAGAGTGATTCCATCCCATTGTAAAGGATGTTGTTTATCAAATCAATTTTTCTTCATTTTTAATTTATACGACTTAAATTCGATAGCGATACCTTCCTTGGAACTGACACCTAAAATAATAAAATTGATTTTCTAAAGTATGTACTATTTTCTTTAAATTAAAAGAGAGTGATTCCATCCCATTGTAAAGAATGTTTTTTATCAAATTAATTTTTCTTCATTTTTAATTTATACGCCTTAACTTTGATAGTGATATCTTCCTTAGAACTGACACCTACAGTAAAAAAATTAAATTTTATAGCAATTGTATATCTTTCTTATAATTAAAATAGAGTGGTTACATCCCATTGTAAAGAATGTTGTTTATCAAATCAATTTTTCTTCATTTTTTAGTAATACGATTAACTTCAATAGCGATACATTCCTTAGAACTGACACCTAAAATAGTAAAAATGATTTTCTTGAGTATGTATTATTTTCTTAAAATTAAAAGAGAGTGATTCCATCTGATTGCAAAGAATGTTGTTTATCAAATTAATTTTTAAGTTATACGCCTTAACTTCGATAGCGACACATTCCTTAAAAGTGACACCTAAAATGGTAAAATGGATTTTCTAGAGTATCTACTATTTTATTTAAATTAAAAGAGAGTTATTCCAACCCATTGCAAAGAATGTTGTTTATCAAATTAATTTTTCTTCATTTTTAAGTTATACGCCTTTTACTTCAATAGCAACACATCCCTTACAATTGACACCTAAAATAGTAAAACTAATTTTCTTGCGTATGTACTATTTTCTTTACATTAAAAGAGAGTGTTTACATCTCATAGTAAAGAATGTTGTTTATCAAATCAAGTTTTCTTCATTTTTTAATGATACGCCTTAACTTCGATAGCGATACCTTCCTTGGAACTGACACCTAAAATAATAAAATTGATTTTCTAAAGTATGTACTATCATCTTTAAATTAAAAGAGAGTGATTCCATCCCATTGCAAAATTGTTGTTTATCAAATCAGTTTTTCTTCATTTTTAATTTATACGACTTAAATTCGATAGCGATACCTTCCTTGGAACTGACACCTAAAATACTAAAACTAATTTTCTCGCGTATGTACTATTTTCTTTAAATTAAAAGAGATTGATTCCATCCCATTGAAAACAATGTTGGGTATCAAATCTTTTCTTCATTTTTAATTTATACGCCTTTAACTTCGATAGCAATACATTCCTTACAATTGACACCTAAAATAGTAAAACTAATTTTCACTCGTATGTACTATTTTCTTTAAATTAAAACAGAGTAATTCCATCCCATTGTAAAGAATGTTGTTTATCAAATTAATTTTTCTTCATTTTGAATGTGTACGCTTTAACTTTGATAGCGATACCGTACTTAGAATTGACACCTAAAATAATAAAATTGATTTTCTAAAGTATGTACTATTTTCTTTAAATTAAAAGAGAGTGATTCCATCCCATTGTAAAGAATATTGTTTATCAAATCAGTTTTTCTTCATTTTTAATTTATACGCCTTAACTTTTATAGCGATATCTTCCTTAGAACTGACACCTACAATAATAAAATTAAATTTTATAGCAATTGTATATCTTTCTTATAATTAAAACAGAGTGGTTACATCCCATTGTAAAGAAGGTTGTTTATCAAATCATTTTTTCTTCATTTTCTAGTAATACTAAAAACTTCGATAGCGATACATTCCTTAGAACTGACACCTAAAATAGTAAAATTGATTTTCTAAAGTATGTACTATTTTCTTTAAATTAAAAGAGATTGATTCCATAACATTGTAAAGAATATTGTTTATGAAATTAAATCCCATTGCAAAGAATGTTGTTTATCATATCATTTTAATGTTATACGCCTTAACTTCGATAGCGACACATTCCTTAGAACTGACATCTAAAGTGGTAAAATTGATTTTCTAGAGTATGTACTATTTTATTTAAATTAAAAGAGAGTGATTTCATAATGCTCAGCCAAAAATCAAATCATTTTTTTATCTACCTCGTAGAGTATTTTACAGTTCTGGAAAATTAAAAATTTTACTGATCCCGTCATATGGGATATATACTAGTATATATATATATATATATATATATATATATATATATATATATATATATATATATATATATATATATATATATATAGTATGCATATATATATATATATATATATATATATGTATGTATATTTATTAATAAATATTTGCATATACGAGGCGAATCCAGAAAATAAGTTTCCCGGTGTTTTCCCCATTAAAGTAAACGTAATTAGCCATGTCAATTGCGCATGCGTAACAGATCTATGACGTATTAATCATATACCAGCTGGACAGGTCCCGACTCCTACCAGTAGCGTGGTAACAGTGGTCCGAAATGGAAACACTTAATTCCTTCGTCCGCCGCCTGCAAAGTTCGGTCGCTGATCTTGGAATGCACAAAGCATTCCGCCAATTGAAATTCATCTTCAGCTCTGCCAGGTCTACGAGCCGAAACTGACACCTAAACACAAAATTCAATGCTTAGGAGCAGCACTGACGTTTCTGCAACGGTATCACGACGACGTCGACGAGTTCCTCGACAGGATCGTCGCGGGCCATGATACTCGGATTTCGCTTTTTACCCCGGAAACCAAGCAACTGTCAATGCATTGGCGTCATTGTGGATCTTATATCAGGACCAAATTCAAAAAGACTTTGTAGGTAAGGAAAGGGATGTGCACGGTGTTCTGGAACAGGAATGCTGGTACCGTTCACAGGCGGCAGAGTTCTACGACAGAGGTATACAAAAGTGCATACCAACAATACGACAAGTGTCTCAATTCTGGTGGTGGCTATGCTGAAAAATAGCTGAAACATTGCTGTACTTGTTGCCAATAAAAATGTCCCTGGTTGAGTGTAAGTTCTTTTTTTCTTTTAAGTAGGGAAACTTACTTTCTGTATGCGCTTCGTATATGCATATGCACGATATATATGTACATACGCATATGCATATATATGTGTAGATTCATTAACTAATAGCGACTAAACTTAAAGACGTCGTAACAGCTTGCCAAGCACAAAATATCGTGGCTCTGTCATCAAGACATCGGAGTCGAAGCATTTTGTTAGTCTGTTAGGCTGTCGGTTTAGATCCCGCCTAGGAAAACTGTGTTTACGCAAAAAGTGTTTTTTTTATAATCTTGAATCTCATGGAATCTATATAAGGCATCAACTGAACTTCGAGGTTTCATTCTGTGGTTCTATGTTTGTTATTCAATAACTATTAGTCGCTAAACTTAAAGGTATCTTAAAACAGAACTAGGCTGACGGACTCGTGGCTTGGTCGTCAAGACCTCTAGCTCAAAGTACGTATGTAGTTTGTGGTGTGTGTTCGAGTCCCGTCCAAAACATCTGATCTTGGAAAAAAAAAAAAAATCATTTTTGAAATCTGAATGGATCTTTAAGGCTTCGTGACGGAAGTTTCAGATTTGATTCCCCGTTTATATATTATTTACTCTTAACCACTAAACTTAAAGGTGTCTTAAAAGAGGGCTTGGCAGAAGAAGTCGTGGCTCATTCGTGAAGACCTCTGGTTGACCACACAGCTGTAGTTTAGTTGTGTATCGGTTCGAATCGCGTCCAAGCGAGTTGTTCTTAGTAGGATAATTTAAAACGTGAATTTTTATTATCTCGTAGAACCATTGAAGTTTCGATGAATTCCATTTAAATTTGCTTACGATTTCCGCAAACTTCAAATACATCTAAAGGCTCTTCAGAACAGCGGCCCAGTTTGGCCGAGTGGATTAGAGCGCGTGGCTCGAGCGACGAAGGTAGTCAGTGCTTGGGTTCGATTCCCTGTGACGGCTTGAGAGTTAGATTTCCCTGTTTCGGTTCCTTTGAAGAAATTAATAAAAAAAAGTAATTAATGGAATTGAGTTTAGAGTAGTACCCCTCCCCCAAATCCCCTGTGTGCTTTAGAATGCGGACAGCGGTGCAATGGAGTGTCGTGCCCGGGGTCTGTGCCCCGTTTCTCTGGAAATGCGGGGCTCGTATCCCGGCCCACTTCGCACCCTTCCTGTCCGCTAGAGTGCACACGGGTTTTGTCAAATTTTGATGTATCGATATATCTTCGATGACGATGAATCGATAGTTGATTAATCGATTACCGGTTAATAAATGTCAATTTTGAAGAGACATTACCTCTCTTGGCCAGAGCGATATCTTTATCTAAATATCAGTATATATCGATTAATCGATATCCGAACGATATATCAATTAATCGATAAAAATATGGATTCGGGCAAGAGAGGTAATAGGTCTTCAAAACTGACATTTATTAGCCAGTAATCGATTAATCTATTCATCTTCATCGAATACATATCGACACATCAAAATTTGGTAAAACCCGTGTGTATTCCAGCGGACAGGAAAGGTGCGAAGTGGCCCGGGATACGAGCCCCGCAGTTCCAGAGAAACGGGGCCCAGACCCCGGGCACGACACTCCATTGCACCGCTGTCCGCATTCTGAAGCACACAGGGGATTTGGGGGGAGGTCACTACTCTAAACTCAATTATATTAAATACCTTTTTTTTTATTAATTACTTCTAAGGACCCGAAACAGGGAAATCTAACTACCAAGCCGTCAGGGGGAATCGAACCCGAGTACTGACTTTCTTCGTCGCTCGAGCCACGCGCTCTAATCCACTCGGCCAAACTGGGCCGCGACTCTGCAGCGTTTTTAGATGTATTTAAAGTGTGCGTAAATAGTAAGGAAATTTAAATAGAATTCATCGAAACTTCAATCGATTCTACGAAATAATAAAAATTCACGTTTTAATTTATTTTATCAAGAATAACTCCATTTACTTTAATAACTTTACTTTTTAGTTACTGTAAAACACTATTTTCGAAGAACAGCTTGTGCGGACGGGAATCGAACCGATGCACTAATAATCTACAATTTTGTTCTGAACCAGAGGTCCTGACGACCGAGCCACGACTTCTTCTGCCAAAACCTCTCTTAAGACGCCTTTAAGCTTAGTGGTTAATAGTAAATAATCTATCAACAGGTAAACATACATTACGATGTTTTAACCCTTTCGCTGCGTATTTTTTTTTATCAAAATAGGTTTAAAAATTGAGGATTTTTTTATTAGATATTTGAAATCTATATACATTTTAGAGTTAAACTGTACAAAGAAATTTTGCAAAAGAGTTTTTTTTTATATAGAATTAGGTCCTAAATAAAAGATGTTCAGAATCCCCTATATAATAATAGGCTAAGTTGTCTGTCCTCGAATTTATGGTACCTGGAATGGATACAGGCATCCATATAGAGCAGTTTCGTGAAACGTCACGAACTACTATAATGCCCTTCCCATTCATTTTCATGTTTACAACAGCCAATAGGCAAACAATAAACTGCCCTTCCGTTTGAAACTAAAGCCAGAATTGTCATAAGTTGAGATGTTCCCTGCTGCGTGAAATCGTCTTATTGGATTTTTTATGAATTAGGGTTAGCAAAATTCACAAGGAGTTCGAAATCCACCCCATCCCCCCTTTACGAGCTTTTAATGCTATTATTTCAAGTCTTATTCTCCATCATATTCTATACTAAATTCATATCAAGAATGAATTTAGTATACAATAAGAGGGAGCAGCGAGGGCGGAGCGTAATATTTAAACTGGACTGTGTTTACTGAACCCTCATATATACTCTAACTAGTTCATTCATCGAGTGTAAGCCTAGTACGTTCGGGAGAGGATTCCGTTTGATCAGTGTACTTCTCGGGTTGACGGTTCTGACCCCGACTCATCTAAATTTTTCTAAATGTCTAATTAATTTCATATTTTCTGATTTTTCTTTTAAATACTTATTCCTAAAGTTGTTTTATTATTTTCAAAATTGTTTCATTATTTTTAAAATAAATGTTTACTATTTTTTCAACTTTTTATGACTTAAACTTTCTTTTCGTATTATAATAATAGATTAAGTTATCTGTCTATCTGTCCTCGAATTTATGAAACGGTTGGACGTGGTATGGATTGAGCATCCATATTGGATTTTTGATGACTTAGGGTTAGCAAAATTCAAAGCGAGTAAAGTTTATTTTTTCCTAAACTATAGATCAGATTCTAAAATATATTGGTATGAATAAGCGTCGTATCACAGCAAAAAATATTATCATATTTAAAACGTTCGAAATTCACCCCGTCCCCCTTTTCGAGCATTTAATGCCATTATATCAAGCCCTATTTTAGAAGCAGGCTATTAAATTTATCCATTTATCACATAATAAATAGGTAAAAATAACAATTTTTTCTATCACTATGACGTCATTCCTTTAACTATCTCATTTAATCATTTATTTTAGATTATTTAAATATCTTGTGCATGGTTTCCATACGTTTTATCACTGAACTTAAATATTACGTAAATAATTTTCTTTTATATTTGGCGTAAATAATAGATTAGGTACGTATGCGATAATTTTAATTGATTATTTTTGTAGAACGATAATTCTCAGCCAAAAAACAAACCATTTTTTTACCATCCTCATAGGGTACTTTACAATTCTGGAAAATTAAAACTTTTACTGATCCCATCATATGACGGGCTATATGCTAGTATATATATATATATATATATATATATATATATATTATATATATAATATATATATATATATATATATATATATATATATATATATATATATATATATATATATATATATATATATATATATATATATATATATATGTATGTATATAAGTTTATATAAATGTATAAAATGTATATATATATATATATATATATATGTATATATATATATATATATATATATATATATATATATATATATATATATATATGTATATATGTATATATGTAGATATGTATATATGTATATATATCTATATCTATCTATCTATATATATATATATATATATATATATATATATATATATATATACATATATACTTAACAAAATTGAATTTTTTTCTAATTTATTTTACTTTTATTTCATGGGGTAATTAAAACTTGCTGACATCTTATCTTTAGATCAATTGCTTTTAGTTAAATTCTGAATTTACTAACAACTTTATTGCAACAAGTATATATATATATATATATATATATATATATATATATATATATATATATATATATATATATATATATATATATATATATATATATATATATATATATATATATATATATATATGTATATATATGTATATACTTAACAATATTGAGCTTTTACTCTAATTTATTTTTATCATATTTCATGAAGTAATAAAGTCTTGCTGAAATCTTATCTTCAGATCAATTGATTTCAGTTAAATTATGAATTTGCTAATATCTTTATTACCCGAAGTAAAATATGAAATTGGACACTCATGTACTGTCATCTGTTGTCGAACAGCAAAGGTAAAATCTCTTATAGAGTGATATATATGTAGGCAGAAGAAATTTCGATTTTGATGGTATGTTTTTAATATTATTAAAGAATAACTAGCAAAACTTGGGGATTCCACAATAAAACGTTTTGTTTTATATAAAGGTCAAACAAACATACATACAAACACTGACTGTATGTTTTATATAAATTAATATTTTTTAAAGTCTGTAAAATATTTTACCTATTGTATACCTTGATATTTTCTTTCTCCAGTCTCCTTCCCTTTAGAAATATATAAAAATTATGAAACAAATTATATAAAAAATTATAAAGCAATAGTTTTAAAAAGCTAAATAATGTTACAAACTAAAAGAAATCTTATATTTTATTAATGAAATATATTTTCAGATTCAACATTAAATTTATTTTTTCTAGATATGTTTGATTACTTTATTTATAAATTCTTTAATTATGAAACTTATTCTACTGAATGCTTAATAAATTTAAGTATTCAAATATGAATTAACTTTATATAAAAACTGTATTTTCTAGACTTTAGTCCAGCAAAATTATCAATTAATTCATCCTAAACAAAATTATCGAAAACATTTAGTTTAAATGTACAAAACAACTGAAGAATTTAATTTTGTTTGACTCTGAGAGTTTCACAAGTAATTTTGTACACTTTTTAATTCTTATAATAATCTTAAATCTACGTGTATTTGATAACGGAACACTTTAATGAAACTAAAATGGACCTCGTACTTAACTGTGGAAATTTTAAGTGTATTAATTTATGTATCTATATTTTTAAAATAAATACTAGACGACCCGACAGACGTTGTCCTGTTTTAACACTGTAAATCCAAATATTGTAAACTATTTGTAAATAAATTATAAATTGGACCGGTTTGATGGAAAAGTAAGGAAAAAAATTATTTTAAAAGCACTTTACGACACCACGCTTACAGTCATCACAAACGAAATCAGATTAAATTAACTTTCCTACATCCCCGTGCAGGGATTCGAATCTGAAACTTCTCGTACTGAAGTTCGTCGCGCTGACCATTTTGCCAAAGACACGTTGGCTGTAGAGGGTTTCAAGCGGCAGTATAATAGTCTCAATAAGCGCACAATTTTAGATTTTTAATTAAAAAAAATTATATCTTATCAAATTGTGAATCTAAACCGTTCTCGAATCAACGTAATTACATACACAAAATTTAGTTAAGAGTTATTAAAATTTCTAAATTTTTTCTTGATCCCTGTTGCAGATCTCGTGATCTCAACTAGGGGCGCAATTTGCAGTTTAAGGAACTCTGTTCTACTTACCCTGTTTCTGTATTACAATGTAAATCTAAAAATACCATTAACACGAGTGATATAAAAAATATTTTGCACTTAAAAATAAGTTCCTTTCATAAACATATAACGGACAATGATTGTCATTCTTCTACGAAAGTAATATCAATGCATATATTGTTTATATGTAAATTATTTTCGAAATAAAAAAAAATAAGATAATAGTATAAATTTTTAATGATAGTTATTGTAAAAATATCATAAAAACAACCCGACAATAATAAATTATTTAACGAATACATCGTAATATACATGTTCTTAATCAGTACACGAAATTTTCTGAGGCAATTGAGAATAGTTTTTCGAACAAAATGATGTCATGTTACCTTTTTGCATACTTATATACATAAATGAATTCTAAGTTCAAAAGAATATTTTCCAATTAAGTAATTATATTACAACCAGATGGTGAGGGGGTAGCGCTTCGCGCTCTCACATCGCATGTCCGAGCTTCAATCCCCGGGCTGGACAAGGTTGATTAAGCCTTTCATCAGTAAGGTTTGGTTTGCAGCGCTACGGTCTACTGTTTTGCACACGAAGTCTAATGAGACCGGGATTTACTGCTTAAAACCAATTCCGAACGGCTACGAACATCAAAGCCAGAATGGGATTCGAACCCACGAACTCCGGTACCGACGATCAGCTCCCTAACCAATCGGCCAGCGTTCGGCTCGGATAAACTGAGGACCAAGCGTGCTTGGGAACTGAACACTGGGGTTTCCGCTTAAGATTGACCACTTAACCAGAACTTATGCTTTACACCCAGGGCCCTTGTATGTAACGTATAAACGAGTAGTTTGAATTTAATATATTATAAATTTCTTTTAACTTTTTAATATGATTACGATTATTATCTATTCTTTTAAAGTATTCGATCACTGTTTCGTTTTCGTATTTTTTAATACACATCGGAACGAGATTACATCTTACTTGCATGTAATGCTGAGGGTTGCTTATCATTCTGTATTTACAATTTGGTGAATCTAGTTTGGTAGAATCAAGTAGTTTGGAAATTTCTATGACCAGTTATGAAATAGTTTAATATGTTTTTTTCGAATTTCAACTTTTGTTCTACTTTTGACATTATAGTATAGGTTCCTCTTCCTTTTTCACTATTGTCCCAATAATCTTGCCAATCTTTATTTATGTTTTCTTTCATATATTTTTAAGTACTGACACCGGGGCTGTATAGGTTTGTAATTTATTAATTTACTGGCGTTCTTTCCTAAAATAGCTGCATATTCATTACCGGTATTCCCCGTATGAGCTTTCATCCAAATTATATTAATCTTTCGGTTATTCAAGTTTTTACATTATTTTTGTATCTCGGTAATTAATTTTGATTTCGGTACTAATTGTTCTAGGTTTTTGATTATGGGAAGACTGTCAGTGTATAAATATATATTGTCTTCACTCAATTGTTTTATCTTTCTGAGGGAAACAAGTAAGTTACCCATTCGGACCAGAATAAAATACATGCATAGATGACATAAACACGAAGCAAGATGAAATTAATTGCCATTTAACCCTCTCGCTGCGTATTCATTTTTTCAAAATAAGTTGAAAAATTGAGCATTTTTTTTATTATATATTTCAAATCTATATACATTTACAGTTAGAATATACAAAAAAATTTTGTAAAAGAGTTTTTTTTAATATAGAATTAGGTCCTAAAAAATGGTGTTCAGAATAATGAAATTGAAGAATAATGATATAAAAGCTAAATTTTGAAAATTGATCTTGGTTAAATCAGCATTTATTTTATAAAATACAAAAGCAAAAAGTATATACTAACTAATAAATGTAAAAGACTTACAAAACATTTATTAGAAATGAAGTCTTTTATGATAAATTTCGAAACAAGGCTCGAGGCAAGGTTCTACCTCGTAATCCTTGCACCAAATTCGCATTTCTTTTCGAAGTTTTTGTTCCACCTTCAGTGTTTTTTTTAACAACAGACAGCACACTATCTACGAGGCTATTTCTTCATGGGATTTGAGTTATATGGCTAGAAAAGTGTCTAGCAGTTAGTCTCATGGGTCTGTTACTATCTTGTAACTGTTAGTCTATTTTACTATTATTTGCAACATAACATCGTCAAAATAAAGTTCAAAATAGTCCAAAACAGTTGCATTATTTGACATAGGGAAATTTAGTCCGGGATTTCCAAGGAAAGGAAATGAAGCAGGAGCTGGTGGAATATTTTGCATATCAATTTTGCACCATTGTCGAACATTTTGAATAGAAAATAAATTTTCAGATTCATCCCTATCCGCAGAGGAATTCGAGAAATTCTCATCAGTTTCGCTATAACTATCTTCAATATACTTGAAATAAGAGTCAGAAGTGCTATCAGTGTCGGAAATATTGTCAGGAGTATAGGTTATATCACTCACGAAACGCTTCCTGCCAGACATCTTTCAGCTATGAAAAGAGTTCTCAAAATGCTACAAAAAATTCTTCTATATTTCGCAGAGATGTAGACAATTAAAGCCATCTGCTAGTTTACCACTAAATAAACAATTAAAAATCACAGTAAAGCCAAAATGAAAGAATAAACGGTTAAAGAGTGGGTTGCACATTTAAATAGACGGCTAAAATACATGCCCTCTGAAATCGCGGGTTGCGCAAGTTTTGCTACATCTATGTTGCCCGTGGAAATCGCTGGATGCGCAGCGACAGGGTTAAAGCAAACATATGGTTAAATGAAGCCGGTTAAGAAATAATTAAATATGTATTTTTAATATATAGCTTGAGTTTACTAAATGTAATGCAATCAGAGGAATTCTGGTTTGTCTAGTTTTGAAACCAAAACTTATTTGCCTCAACCACTGCAAATTCCTTTTCGAAAGTTTCGTTAAACTTCATAAATAACTCATTCTTTCCTAATTAGAATTCACTAAACTAACATAAATTCTGTAATACTTTTTCAAAAGTGCTTTAAGGCAAACATTTTAATTAAATTCATGATTTTAAACAGCTGCAGTTATTTTTGGTACAGTATTTTCTGGGGACATTTATAACTGATTCAGAATATTGCATCGAACAAGGTAGTGTAATTTATATTTTCTAAACAGAAAAGTATTTTTTACTAGTAAAAGTGTTGTACATTTGTTTCTAAATTTGAAAAATTCAGTTAGGAGGATTTAGGGATACAATTTAATCAACCTCTTCTCGAAACTATCGTTAATTTTTAACAGTTTATACATCAGAGGAATGTAAGCTAAATTGTTAATCTTAGCTTCTAATTTTCAAAATATACTTAAAATGAAACATCTCTACTTTTAAATATTTCAAGTTTTTTCAGTTTTCGTGTTTACTTACAATATTGTTGATTAACAAGTTCCTTTACTGACTACTAAAATAGTCATGTAGTCAAATAATTGTTTTAATAATGAGTTTTTTAGAAGATTATCATGAACGTTTGAATATAACCTGTTCTTTTGTAATAATACTTTTAAGTATTGTCGTAGGTAATTTCAATTTTTTTCTGCAATCTGAATGCGATATAAATGGGATTTTTTTTCTATTTCATTTAAAGTTTCGACAATCTAATGAATAGATAAATCCTCTTGTAGATAGGTTTAAAATATTATTTATTGTAAAGCAGAAAAAAACGAAGAAATATAACTTTTCTTCAGTAAATATGCTTTGTAAACTTCATTACACTTTAATAATACCCAAAAACTTTTCTCCTGTTTCCATACTAATATGAAATTGAAATAAAAACGACCTACACTCTCCCTTCCCATTGGTTGGTATTCTCTTTCCTGATTGGCTGTCCTATGATCCACAAATTCTCATTAGATATCAAAACCCCTCATTCTTGAACGAGTTTCATTAAGCTTGAAATGCCTGATGTTTTAATACATTCTTACACAACTGCCTTTGCGATCGTCACTTCACAGTCCGCATACAAAACACTTACTCCACTTTAAAATCTATAACAGCAGGTGTTCAGCAAATGTCCATCTTACGTCCCACCCTCTTCAATATTTATATTAACGACATTCCTAGGAATGATTATACTTTCCCTAGCTTTGTATGCGGATGACA
>CM063497.1:53008828-53011328 GCA_032207245.1 Pardosa pseudoannulata
ACAAAACAAGTTCTAAATTATTAATAAATCTTATCAGGTTAAGAATTGGGTTCCCCCTCTAAATTGGCGATAATGGTTTAAGTATGGTCACCTAACATTTTCTCTTGATCTCACCGTGTCCAAGCAATCTGTGCCGAACGATGGCCGAATGGTTAGGGTGCTGGCCTTCGGAACCGGAGTTCGTGGGTTCGATTCCCACTATGGCATGGATGTTTGGAGCCGTTCGGAATCGACTTTAAGCAGTAGGTCCCGGTGTCATTAGCCCTCGTGTTGAAAAAGTAGACCGTAGTGCTCCAAACCAAACCAAACCAAACCAAGCAATCTGTATCTATATTATCCCCTATATAATAATAGCCTAAGTTATCTGTCCTGGATTTTATGAAGCGGTTAGACCTGGAATGGATAAAGAAATACTCATTGGATTGTTAATGAGTTAGGGTGAGCAAGATTCAAAGCTAGTCAAATTTATCTTCTCCTTAACTATCGAACCGATTCTAAAACAAATTGGTATAAATATTCTTCATATCACAGCAAAAAAATACTGCTGTCTTTAAAACATTCGAAATCCTCTCCTTCCCTTCATTTTCGAGCGTTTCATGCCATTATTTGAAGCCCCATTATTTGAAGCCCTAGGAGTTGAAGTCCGGATTCGAGAGCAACTGGACATCGAAATTCCAAGCCCGGCTCACCAGCACCGACTCGTCCCGCGCGCCTGGACAGACACCGCATGAGAGAAGCCCCTGCCTAATCCTTTTGACCAGCTGAAGGACCGACACATCGCGTGAGGAAAGCCCCTGCCTAATCCTTTGGACCAGCTGAAGGACCGACACATCGCGTGAGGAAAGCCCCTGCCTAATCCTTTTAACCAGCTGAAGGACCGACACATCGCGTGAGGAAAGCCCTTACTTGCTCCCCTGTGCCTTTACTGGAGGTGAAAATAAAATAAGAATTACAACAGTCACTTAGGCCTCTGTTAGTAATTTAACCTCGTGATTAATCAATAACGAAATTATAAAGGGAATTGTAATAAATATGGTGTAAATATAAGACATAAATGATTGATGATTATGATATATGATAACCAAGGATCTATTTTTAAATAAATGTACAGAATAAATGTCTGAATCTCAATATAAAGTATTATATTCTTACCGTGTCTCTCCTTTGTAAACGAACACTGGTGTTAAGGTTGTAAGTACATTACAAAAATATCATTTGATTTATTTTGCTATAATTTGAGAATAAATTACTAAAATCTATTAATATTTAATATATGAGGAAAATATTGAGTATAGTGAGTAGTTATTTTGTTTAAATTTTTTTTATAAATAATCTATTTCTAACATTTTTAAGGCCTGTGGTTTGCTCAGTCCGCAAAGGCAACGTTATTGTAACTGGAGAGTTGCGGGTTCGGAGCCCTAGCCGGCCTATGATACGCTGTGTTCGTTAAAGGTGACTGGGTCATGCAAAATATGTTAATGGTCACAATGTTCTCGAAGTTCTCAATCAATACCACAAGGAGTGTCAGGCCAAGTCTTTGGGTGTCATGCTTAGTCCTTGCTTCCAAATTACGAGGACCCACTTGAGCATAAGTAGTACTTTCATACTAACGAGGCTCGTTAAAATAAAAGGCGCTGCCCCTTGCCTTAATACGAGCAGCGTATGGCTCAATCGTGCTTGATTTGACCAAGAAGTATTCGTAAAAAGAACGACATGTCTATCATTTTGATGATAATAACTAACAAATTGAGAAATGCATTTTTCGCACTTTTTTCTCAACTATATTCCACATGCAATGGGTTGAAATAGGACTCAAACTTATAAACATTTTTTTAGTATTAAACTATTTTCTATAATCTGAAAAAAACATATATTTTTAAACAGTTCAAACATTTATAGGTAAAACTTTCATAATAATTTTATGAGTATGTGAATAGGAAAAAAAATTAACATATGAAATTTAGCATCGTAAGCTTGATAAACACTAAAGTAGAAGTTAATTCACAGAAAGTGGAAAAAAATGAGGAAAATCTTGGCGAAGTTGAAAAAGAAATCGAGAAGAATGAGGGTAGATTTGGCGAAATTGAAAAGAAAATGGAACGAGAAATTGAGAAATTAAAAGAAGAAACGAATGTTGGGCTATCTTTGGAAAAATCCAAATTTGCCATAGAAAATATTCGGCAACCAGAAATCAGCCAAGATCAACCCATTCTCGCCAAGCCGAATATCAAGCTCTCCACATATGATGGGAAAACATCTTGGTGTATAAAACCCAGTTCGCAATTGTTGCTGATGGAAATGACTGGGATCCTGCTATGAATGTCGCCAATTGGCTGAATCCTACGAGCGAAGGCCGCAGATGTCTTAAGAACAATCCCAGAGGAACAGCAAGTAAATTTTGAAGCATTTACAGATTTCTTAGAGCTACGTTCCGGCGAAAATTGTTTAAAGGACTTTAACTGTCTGCAATTAAAATCCCGCCAATAAAGACACAATGAGA
>CM063497.1:53016328-53018828 GCA_032207245.1 Pardosa pseudoannulata
AGCTTTGGACTAAATTTCCAAGAAGAATTTAAGTGCAGCTGTTGACTTCGAGTTTTAGTTGGGACCCCTGAGGAGAAGGTAAAAGTGTAACGGTCAAGCCCAGACAGGGATGTAGCCGTGAGATAGGGTCTAAGCAATAATGTTAACTTTCACCAAAGGGACCATTTTAATAAGCCCACCTGCACTCCCAAAGGGGATGCAGATGTGGGAAAATTTCACCAACAAGTGATTGGGACAGAGAAAAAAAAGGGCTCTGAACAGAGGTGTAAAGAGAAGATAGGGTATCTGTCTAGACAATTTAATCTATTGTTTTAATCAATTATTTTTATATTAAAATTATGCAAGATCACTCGCATACAAAAGTGATCAACAGCAAATTCATTCGGCTGAAATGAAGGCTTAGATGTTTACGTTAGAATCTTATAGAGCAAGAAATAACGTCAAAACATCTACAGAAGGAGAAATGTTTGATACAGATTAGATAGTGTATACATCTAGACAATTTTAATCTATTGTTGTTTTAAACAATCATTGTTATTTTTAAATTATGCAAGATCATTCGCATACAAAAGTGATCAACAGCAAATTCATTCGGCTGAAATGAAGGCTTAGATGTTTACGTTAGAATCTTGAAGAGCAAGAAATAACGTCAAAACACCTACAAAAGGAGAAATGTTTGATAAAGATTGGATAGTGTATTCATCTAGACAATTTTTATCTATTGTTGTTTTAAACAATCATTGTTATTTTTAAATTATACAAGATTACTCGCATAATAAAGTGATCAACAGCAAATTCATTCGGCTGAAATGAATTCTTAGATGTTTGCGTTATAATCTTGTAGAGCAATAAATAACGTCAAAATACCTACAAAAGATGAAATGCTAGAAAAAGATGGGATAGTGTATGCATCTAGACAATTTTTACCTATTTATCATAGATTCTAACCAAACAATAACAAGAAAATAAAAGTTTTAACTTTAAATGCATTTTACACAAATGAATGATTTTTAAACGTGTACGAACTGTAATTAAAAACTATTACACATATTAAAATCAAATGTTCACAGTAAATAAATTATAACATAAGGGTATATAATATACTGGTAAATATTTACTAATTTTTTTTCTATTTTTAGAAATTTACAAGAGCTACAAAAAATATTTTAATTTCTTCGGTCAATACGCCAAATACGTTGTATCAAATATATAACCACAAAATTTTTTCATCAGAGACATTAAAATTTACATACTGCAACCCCATCAATCTTCAGACAAATAGTATTTCTATATTGATTTTAAAGTACACAACAAACCAAAAATTTAAATTAAATTGAATAAGCTGTATTTTTTTATAAAAATTAATTAAATTGAATCTAAATGCTTTATTTGAAAAATTTTTTACTATTTCTAAAACATGAAATGAATTAATGAAAATAATTTGCTAATTATTCATCGTAATCATTGATTTTTGTTAAGCAAAATAAAATAGCATAAAAGGAAATATTGACACTAGAATTAAATCTTTTCCAATTATCGCTCTTAGAAAATGACTCGTGGCTAGAATGATAAATTATATCCTCTATCCATATTGTATTTAAAGCTCAGTAATTAAAATAGAACACGTTTTAAATGCAAATACGATAATTGTTTTTGATTACTTTAACATTACGAAAATAAAATTCAGTATATTATAATAGTTAATTGACTTGGAAATAGGAGATATTTAAATATTAATATTTAGCATCTTTTTTCAAGACAAAGAAAAAAAATTGATTGTGTAATTTTTATGCTTTCTCAAAAAAAATCAGTTTCAATGAAGCTATACAGTTCTATAAAAGAAGTCCTGAATACATTCCTAAAAAAAATCAGTATAGTATGAGTTAAAACTTAGGAATAGGTTATATATAACCCATTAATAATTCATTAATAACTAGCATGTCTTTCTATTCACATGTAAAAAAAAAAGATTGTGCAATTTTTATATTTTCTTGATATAAAGTATCATTTTCTAAGAATCCAGATGACAATCTTATAAAAGAAGTCTTCAAGACAGTCCTCAAAAAACATTCAGTATGTTTTTAGTTAAAATTTGGGAATAGGTGATTTATTTCCTATTAATAATTCATTAATAACTAGCATCTCTTTTCAGGCCAAATCTAAAAAATAGATTGTGTAAATTTTATGTTTTCTCAATAAAAAAAATCAGGTTCAATGAAACTAGAAAGTTCTATAAAAGAAGTCCTGAATACAATCCTAAAAATATCAGTATATTATGAGTTAAAATTTGGGAATAGGGGATTTATAACCCATTAATAATTCATTAATAACTAGCATCTCTTTCTATTCACATGTAAAAAAAAGATTGTGCATATATTGGGAATAGAGTTATTATGAGTTAAAATTTGGGAATAGGGGATTTATAACCCATTAATAATTCGTTAATAACTAGCATCTCTTTCTATTCACATGTAAAAAAAAGATTGTGCATATATTGGGA
>CM063497.1:53023828-53028828 GCA_032207245.1 Pardosa pseudoannulata
CAGCACGGGTAGACTGTATAAATCCATCAAAAGAAAGAAAATTTAATCATACATATAAATTACACCTCTTTTTAATTCGTAGCAAGACGAATGGGCAGCACTGCCTCAAAAGCTAGTTACTTCGTTTGCAAGACGAATAGGCAGCATTAACTCAAAAGGTAGATTAGAAACTCATATTCAGTATGAAGACTATATAAATCCATCCTAAGAGAGAAATATTACACATACACGTAAAATATTGCTCTGTTAATTCCATAGCAAGACGAATGGGCAGCACTTCCTCAACAACTAGTTACTTGGATTGCAAGACGAATAGACATCATTTCTTCAAAAGTTAGTTTAGAAACTCTTATTCAGCATGGGAAGACTATATAAATGCATCAAAAGAGAGAAAAATTAAACATACACATAAAATATTGCTATGTTAATTCGATAGCAAGACGAATGGCAGCACCGCCTTAACAATTAATTACTTGGACTGCAAAACGAATAGGCAGCATTAACTCAAAAGGTAGATTAGAAACTCATATTCAGTATGAAGACTATATAAATCCATCAAAAGAGAGAAAATTTAAACGTGCACTTAAAATTTTGCTCTGTTAATTGGATAGCAAGACGAATGGGCAGCACTGCCTCAACAGCTAGTTATTTCGATTGCAAAACGAATAGACAGCATTACCTTAAAAGGTAGTTTATACATTCTTATTCAGTATGGGAAGACTATATAAATCCATCAAAAGAGAGAAAAATTAAATATACACATAAAATATTCCTCTGTTAATTCGATAGCAAGACGAATGGGCAGCACTGACTCAACAACTAGTTACTTGGACTGCAAGACGAATAGGCAGCATTACCTCAAAAGTTAGTTTAAAAACTCATTCAGTAGGGGAAGGCTATATAAATCCATCAAAAGAGAGAAAAATTAAATATAGACTTAAAATAATGCTCTGTTAATTCGATAGCAAGACGAATGGGCAGCACTGCCTCAACAACTAGTTACTTTGATTAAAACGAATAGGCAGTATTACCTCAAAAGGTGGTTTAAAACTCTATTCAACATGAAGACTTAAATCCGTCAAAAGAGAGAAAAATTAAACATACTAATAGTTGCTCTGTTAATTCGATAGCAAGACGAAATAGCACTGCGAAACAGCTAGTTACTTAGATTGCAAGATGAATAGACGGTTATTACCTCAAAAGGTAGTTTAGAAACTCTTATTCAGTATGGGAAAACTATATAAATCCTTCAAAAGAGAGAAAAATTAAATATACACATAAAATATTCCTCTGTTATTTCGATAGCAAGACGAATGGGCAGCACTACCTCAACAACTAGTTTACAACCTTTTACTCATTATGGACAAACTAGGTAAATCCAGACAGAAAAATAATATTAAATATACACATAACATACTGCTTTGTTAATTTGATTGGCAAGATAAATAGGTATCACTGTCTAAACAGCTAGTTGATGATCTCTTACTCATCATTAATAGATTATATAAAAAACAATAAATGATTAAATTTAAACATAATATATTGATAAATATAAACAAATTTATAAAAATATAAACATAATATATTATGCTATATTCGTATAGGCATCTCATGTCACCGAAAGGGTCTGGTAAAAGTTGCAGTTTGAAGACCACTACTTTAAAGTAAAAAACTTTGGAGTCTTCCTTCTATAGTCTTCCTTCTATACAGTAGGAGTTAATCGGGACAGCGCTTATGCTGCAGAGGCTTCACGGAAAAATCAGTTTCTACCCTCGCGCCATCTAGTAACTAATATATAAACTAAAACGTTTCAAGTGAGTATGGGTAGTGTTTTTACCATTTCTAATATTATTTTAGTTACATTAGTTTTGGAGGTTTTCAAATTATTTTTTTCTTGTTTTTTAGTTACCTTTAATTTTTAAAAGTTTGTTATCATCTTAATTAGTTTTTGTTATTTAAAGAAATTTAAATTAAATTTTACCACCATCCACTTTTATTGCACTTTTGTTATGCTTAATGAGCAGTTAACATGGACAATTAATGAGCAGTTTAAAGACCACTGCTATAAAGTAAAAATCTTTGGAATCATCCTTCTGGGTACTAAGAGTTAACCGGGACAGCGCTTATGCTGCAGAGGTTTCAAGGAAAAGTTACTTTATACACTTGCGTCATCTAGTGACTAATATATAAACTAAAACATTTCAGGTGAATATGGGCAGTTTTCTACCATTTCTAATATTATTTTAGTTACATTAGTTTTGGGGATTTTTAAATTACTTTTTTCTTGATTTTTAGTTACCTTTAGTTGTCAATTTTTTTGTTATCATCTTAGTTAGTTTTTGTTATTTAAAGAAATTTAAATTAAATTTTACCACCATCCACTTTTATTGCACTTTTGTTGTCCTTAATGAGCAGTTAACATGGACAGTTAATGAGCAATTTAAAGACCACTGCTATAAAGTAAAAAATCTTTGAAATCATCCTTCTGAGTACTAGGAGTTGATCGGAACAGCGCTTATGCTGCAAAGGTTTCACGGAAAAATCACTTTCTACCCTCGCGCCATCTAGTGACTAATATATAAACTAAAACGTTTCAGGTGAGTATGGGCAGTTTTCTACCATTTCTAATATTATTTTAATTACATTAGTTTTAGAGATTTTAAAATTACTTTTTTCTTGCTTTTTAGTTGCCTTTAGTTGTCAAATTTTTTGCTATCATCTTAGTTTTTGTTATTTGAAAAATTTTAAATTAAGTTTTCCTTCTTCCACTTTTATTGCACTTGTGTTTTCCTTAATGAGCAGTTAACATAGGCAGTTAATGGGCAGTTTGAAGACCACTGCTGTAAAGTAAAAATCTTTCGAATCATCCTTTTGTATACAAGGAGTTGATTGGGACAGCGCTTATGCTGCAAAGGGTTCACGAAAAATTGCTTTATACACTGGCGCCATCTAGTAACTGATATATAAGCTAAAACTTTTCAGGACAGAATGGGCAGTTTTTGCACCATTTCTAATATTATTTTAGTTAGATTAGTTTTGGGGATTTTAAAATTACTTTTTTCTTGCTTTTTAGTTGCCTTTAGTTGTCAAATTTTTTGTTATCATCTTAGTTAGTTTTTGTTATTTGAAAAATTTTAAATTAAATTTTTCATCTTCCACTTTTATTGCACTTGTGTTTTCCTTAATGAGCAGTTAACATAAGCAGTTAATGAGCAGCTTCAAGACCACTGTTATGAAGTAAAAGTCTTTGGAAAATATAATTAAAAATATTTATTTAACTTACTTTTTTCTATTAAATAACATTCATAATACTTCTTTCCATGATGATGGAAATTTTTACCAAAACATTTAGTATATTATATGGCAATACTAGATTGTTTTTTAAATATTTTTCTTTTAATCTAGAGCATGAATTATATCACCCTGATTTATTTCACAAAAAAAAGAAAAAAATCACATAAGAGTTAATCTTAACATTTACTATTCTTCCCAAAAGAACAACAGAGCAATGTTAAATAAATATTTTACCTAGTAAATTTAATTTGATGTTAAAATTCAACTACAATATAAGCGAGACTAAACCTCGAAATAGAATATTAGATGCAATATACTTTTAATACTAAATTTACTAATTGAAATAACTACTCAATATTGCTCTATACTTTTGAGAGGTATATTATAATTTAAGATTATGATTTCCTTTCATAGAAAAATATAAGCTTATAAATTATTGTGTCCAATAACATTTTAATGGAATTTTTTTTATATCAGATTATTTACTGCTTATTAAAATAAATTTAGATCAATCATATAATTGCTTGAATATTGCATCTTGATTGCATATTTTTGCCAATGATTAACTGTGAGTGATTTAAAAAAATAAAAGGCCATACAAACAATAACAAATTAATTTTATTTATTGCAGCAATAAGTGTGATCCAAAATATGTATTGATTGATGTAATTTCAGCTTTGTTGAAAAACTTTCTTTAATATTTTGCATTTTTTCAGACTCGGTAAATTCAAAATATGTATTGATTGATGTAATTTCTGTTTTATTCAAAAGTAAACCTTTTTTAGTATTTTGCATTTCTTCTAGTTGCTATTAGTTAAAAGATACAGCATATACCTAAAGCTGGTACACGATTAACTGCTTAATTAAATACATTGAGATCAATTATAATTGCTTGAATATTGCATTTTGATTGTATATTTAAGTCAATGATAAATTGTGAAAGATTTATAAAAATATAAAACCATACAAATAAAACAAATTAATTTTATTTATTAAAGCAATAAGTATAATCAAAATATGTATTGATTGATGTAATATCAGCTTTGTTCAAAAACTTTCTTTAATATTTTGCATTTCTTCAAACAGTGCCTCAAAATCTGTATTAATTGCTGTAATTTCTACTTTATTCAAAAGTAAACCTTTTTTAGTATTTTGCATTTCTTCCATTTGCTATTAGTTAAAATATACGGCAGATACCAAAAGTTGGTACACGATTAACTGCTTATTGAAATAAATTGAGATCAATTATAATTGCTTGAATATTGCATTTTGATTGCATATTTATGTCAATGATTAATTGTGAATGAGTTATAAAAATAAAAAACCACACAAACAAAAACAAATTAATGTTATTTATTAACGCAATAAGTGTAATCAAAATATGTATTGATTGACGTAATTTCAGCTTTGTTCAAAAACTTTCTTTAATATTTTGCATTTCTTCAAACAGTGCTTCAAAATCTGTATTAATTGCTGTAATTTCTACTTTATTCAAAAGTAAACTTTCTTTAGTATTTTTCATTTCTTCCATTTGCTATTAGTTAAAATATATGGCATATACCTAAAGCTGGAAACGATTAAATGCTTATTAAAATAAATTGAGATCAATTATAATTGCTTGAAAATTGCATTTTGATTACATATTTTTGTTAATGATTATTTGTGAATGATTTAAAAAAAATAAAAAACCACACAAGCGAAAACAA
>CM063497.1:53033828-53076328 GCA_032207245.1 Pardosa pseudoannulata
CTGTCTTTGACGTCAACATTTTTGTTTCTTTTTTATCGTTAGATAGCGATATAAAGTTGGTTTTATATTGTGATGTAAGATTTTCCTGCATTTCCCAGTCCTATTATGAGACAATGGAAAACCATTCTACTCCTGTTTAAGTGAGTGTATCTCCTCAGGTGGAACATTTTAAGATCCACCTCGTGAAGAATTTGCAATGTCGAGTGTAAACATTTAATCTTTTTTCACATTCCTGTCGTCTTGCAATTTGTCTTTGACGTCAACATTTTTGTTTCTTTTTTATCGTTAGATAGCGACATAAATTTGGTTTTATATTGTCATATAAGATTTTCCTACATTTCCCATTCCTATTATGAAGATTATGGAAAACCATCCCACTCCTGTTTAAAAGAGCGTATCTCCTCAGGCGGAAGTTATACACTTTAAGATCCACCTCGTGGAGAATTTGCAATGTCGAGTGTAAATATTTAATATTTTTTCACATTGCTGTCCTCTTGCTATCTCTCTTTGACGTCAACATTTTTGTTTCTTTTTTATCGTTAGATAGCGATATAAAGTTGGTTTTATATTGTGATGTAAGATTTTTCTACATTTCCCACTCCTATTATGAGACAATGGAAAACCATTCTACTCCTGTTTAAGAGAGTGTATCTCCTCAGGAGGAAGTTGTACACTTTAAGATCCACCTCGTGGAGAATTTGCAATGTCGAGTGTAAATATTTAATCTTTTTTCACATTGCTATCTGTCTTTGACGTCAACATTTTTGTTTCTTTTTTATCGTTAGATAGCGATATAAAGTTGGTTTTATATTGTGATGTAAGATTTTTCTACATTTCCCAGTCCTATTATGAACAATGGAAAACCATTCTACTCCTATTTAAGGGAGTGTATCTCCTCAGGCGGAAGTTATACACTTTAAGATCCACCTCGTGGAGAATTTGCAATGTCGAGTGTAAATATTTAATATTTTTTCACATTGCTGTCCTCTTGCTATCTCTCTTTGACGTCAACATTTTTGTTTCTTTTTTATCGTTAGATAGCGATATAAAGTTGGTTTTTTATAGTGATGTAAGAATTTCCTACATATCCCAGTCCTATTATGAATACAATGGAAAACCATTCTTCTCATGTTTAAGAGAGTGTATCTCCTCAGGCAGAAATTATACACTTTAAGATCCACCTCGTGAAGAATTTGCAATGTCGAGTGTAAATATTTAATCTTTTTTCACACTCTTGCTATCTCTCTTTGACGTCATCATTTTTGTTTCTTTTTTATCGTTAGATAGCGATATAAAGTTGGTTTTTTATAGTAAGATTTTCCTACATATCCCAGTCCTATTATGAATACAATGGAAAACCATTCTTCTCATGTTTAAGAGAGTATCTTCTCAGGCAAAAATTATACACTTTAAGATCCTACCTCGTGAAGAATTTGCAATGTCGAGTGTAAATATTTAATATTTTTTCACATTGCTGTCCTCTTGCTATCTCTCTTTGACGTCAACATTTTTGTTTCTTTTTTATCGTTAGATAGCGATATAAAGTTGGTTTTATATTGTGATGTAAGATTTTTCTACATTTCCCACTCCTATTATGAGACAATGGAAAACCATTCTACTCCTGTTTAAGAGAGTGTATCTCCTCAGGCAGAAATTATACACTTTAAGATCCACCTCGTGAAGAATTTGCAATGTCGAGTGTAAACATTTAATCTTTTTTCACATTGCAGTCCTCTTGCTATCTGTCTTTGACGTCAACATTTTTGTTTCTTTTTTATCGTTAGATAGCGATATAAAGTTGGTTTTATATTGTGATGTAAGATTTTCCTACATTTCCCCAGTCCTATTATGAGACAATGGAAAACCATTCTACTCCTGTTTAAGAGAGTATATCTCCTCAGGCGGAAGTTATACACTTTAAGATCCACTTCGTGAAGAATTTGCAATGTCGAGTGTAAACATTTAATCTTTTTTCACATTGCTGTCCTCTTGCTATCTCTCTTTGAAGTCATCATTTTTGTTTCTTTTTTATCGTTAGATAGCGATATAAAGTTGGTTTTTTATAGTAAGATTTTCCTACATATCCCAGTCCTATTATGAATACAATGGAAAACCATTCTTCTCATGTTTAAGAGAGTATATCTCCTCAGGCAGAAATTATACACTTTAAGGCCCACCTCTTGAAGATATTACAATGTCTAATGTAAACATTTAATCTTTTTTCCTCTTCCGATGTGCCTTTGAAGTCATCATTTTTGTTTTTATCGTTAGATAGCGATATAAAGTTGGTTTTTTATAGTGATGTAAGATTTTCCTACATATCCCAGTCCTATTATGAATACAATGGAAAACCATTCTTCTCATGTTTAAGAGAGTGTATCTCCTCAGGCAGAAATTATACACTTTAAGATCCACCTCGTGAAGAATTTGCAATGTCGAGTGTAAACATTTAATCTTTTTTCACATTGCAGTCCTCTTGCTATCTGTCTTTGACGTCAACATTTTTGTTTCTTTTTTATCGTTAGATAGCGATATAAAGTTGGTTTTATATTGTGATGTAAGATTTTCCTACATTTCCCATTCCTATTATGAAGATTATGGAAAACCATTCTACTCCTGTTTAAAAGAATGTATCTCCTCAGGCGGAAGTTGTTCACTTTAAGATCCACCTCGTGGCGAATTTGCAATGTCGAGTGTAAATATTTAATCTTTTTTCACATTGCTGTCCTCTTGCTATCTGTCTTTGACGTCATCATTTTTTTTAATTTATCGTTAGATAGCGATATAAAGTTGCTTTTATATTGTGATGTAAGATTTTTCTACATTCCCCAGTTCTATTATGAACACGATATAAAACCATTCTACTTCTGTTTAAGAGAGTGTAAATCCTCACCAATGCAAAGGTACACAGTTTAAGATCCACCTCGTAAAAGAGATTGTAATGTCGAATGTAAATATTTATTGCCGTCTTTTAACGGCTAACCAAGATTTATCTCTGTTAATCTCTGTTTAAAAGGAGAATAGCGCCCTACCATTCGTTGGTGCTATGGGTTAATCGGGGTTAGCTGTTAAATGACTTCTGTGAGTCCAGCCCTAAATCTTTTTTCACATTCCTGTCCTCTTGATATTTATCTTTGATTTTATCATTTTTGTTTCCTTTTTTATAGTTAGATAGCGATATAAAGTTGGTTTTATATTGTAATGTAAGATTTTCCTACATTTTCCAATCTGATTATGAAGACAATGGAAAACCATTCTACTCCCGTTTAAGAGAGTGTATCTCCTCAACAGGCGAGGGTACACACTCTAAGACTCACCTCCTAAAGATATTGCAATGTCGAATGTAAACATTTAATCTTTTTTCACATTCCTGCCCTCTTATGTCTGTCTTTGACCTCATCATTTTTGTTTCTCTTACAGAATACGCGGTATTGTTCCCCCGGTTCCAGTTTTAGACCAGGATGATCAAGACAAGAACGGCAAACTCCATCTCGTCATAAAAGCTATGTCTCTACTGGTCATGATAATAATGTTGGTGCTATTTGCCAGCTATGTATTTAACAATACCATCCATGAGAAGCCTGTCACAAACCTAGATATTCTTGAAGATGGCTTCAACAATATTTCCCAAGAAATGGACGATTCAATGGTAATGTGTTCCTTGGATCGAATCAAGATAAAAATGGATTGCCACGCACCTTACGAAACTTACAAGTTCTGGTCTAGGGATGATGTTGTAAATTACCCGTTAACTTTCCGCACCAAGGTAGGGAGTTTCCTGGTTGGGTTGCTACCAAATCCAACCATGGTTGGAATTGGTGGTGATATGAATTATGACAAAAAGGAAATGCTTCAAGAAGATCGTTTTTCTCCCAGTACATACAGTAATAGACTCAGAAACATCATAATCCATGGAAGATTTTGCAGAATCAACAAAGCCTTAGATTCCAATATTTACTACATTGATCTCCTGCTGTCAGCAAATTTTCTTTTCTTCCTCGTGTGGATGCTGTGGGATGATTATTCGAGGTATGAAAATAGATTGATTTTTCTTGAAAAATTTGTTGAGGTATTCAAAAATAATTTAATTTTTTTTTCCTAGAACCAAAATTTTCATATATGAAAATTGTACCTTCCATTCTATTGACTTTAATATCACTCTTGTTGTTTCTTCCGCAGATATCTAGGTATCGAACTCTCGTTTCTTTATCCAAAGGACCGTAACAGAAACTTGATGTATCTCGCAGACATAATGATGTTTTATGGACCACCAGCGTGGTTATTCTACTCCACTCTAAGCAGCATAATCATGGGGAATATCTCTTTCCCAGACTTAGATGACCTACAACAATCGACTAATGGGATCTTTTCCGGGATTAACAAAACGACAGCAGTGTTTTCCATGGAACAAATCAAAATGAGCATTGAAACGTACAACTCGTACATATTTTGGCCTTCGAGTGGGGTTGGAAGCTTCACGTTAACCTTATATACCAGGTAAACTGATATGTCAGGAAGGGATCGAGACAGCCTTTGTGTTGCAAAAAATTCCAAGAGAAAATTACTTGATTCATTAGCGCCATCTATTGACTAACATATAAACTAAACCTATTTAAGTAATCGTGTAAGCTCTTGGCCAGTTTTTGCATCTTTTCTAACATTTTATTTATGTTTTTAATAATATTTTAAGTTAATTTTCTATTTTTTTCTTGTTATATTTATTATTTTAATTTTCAATTTTTTAATTATTATTTATCTTAGTTTTCATTGTTTTCAATTTTTGCCATGAAATGAATCTGAGCAGTTTTTTTTATCATTTCTAACATTTTATTTACGATTTTGACAATTTTTAAAATTAATTTTCAATTTTCTTGTTACTTTAAATGCCGGTAAATTCCAAGTTCCGGGGGCCCCACCGCCATATTTTTGGCTCTATTTCTGTACAAGTGATCGCCAAATTGTCGCCAAGTGATGTTTACAATTTGTGTATTAAGTTTATACCCAATTTCAAAGCATATTTTGAACAAAAAAAAAAGGTTTGAAATTTTGTTAAGATGAATACAAATTTAAATTTGAGTTTTTAATGTATTAAAAGGATCTTTTGTACTGTTTATTGAACTAAACAGTGCGAAATTTTTGCAATAAATGCAAATTAAGCAAAATATAAGCATTAGTTGGTTATATTTAGGCAATTATGCTTATAAAATATTTAGTTATATTTATAAAATACGGTTGCTATTTAATGAAATTATTTTAAATCTATCAAAAGATTAAAAAGTAATAAAGTACGGTACAAATTACTTCTAGAAATTATTAGCTTAAAATGGAAATATAAGAACGAAGAAAATGTTTTAAATAAATAATAAATTTTTAGCTTAAAATTATGAAGAAATTAAGGAGTGAAATGATTTTTCTTATCTAAGCGAGGTAAAGCTCCCCTTGATCTTCCGTAACAATAACGGTAGACGGTCGTAATAAAATTGCTCTTATTACTTAGCATTCACTTTTAACAATGTACTACACTATAAAATAATATAGTTTTAAAATATTTCTTTATCATTTTGTATTAAATTAAGACACAATTTTGAAATAAGTTCAAAAAGCAGCAAATAAAAATATATAAATGTGAAATATAACATCACTTGTTACCCGTCGAAAATTAAGCATAAAATATAAAATAAATAAAGTGCTAACTTAATTTAAGTATCATGAGTTGTTGGTGGATATGCACGTTTGATCTGATTTAAAAAAATCCAGAAAAGCATCTTGCGGATTTGCTTTCATTTTTCTCCACATAAATTCACAAAGGTACGAATCAAATTGATTTTCACACTTGCGAACTGTACGGAGGGATCTCTTAATTGAGCTCCACAAGCCCTCAATTGTATTGGTGTGAGCTCCAGTATTAAATTTTAAAAACGAAAAAAAAATACCACAAGATCTCTAGAGGCAAAATGGGCACAGCCGAAATGGACGCTAGAAAATCCAAATTCAGCGGTCTTTGAATATTGTTAGTTACAGGAACCAATAAGGGTCAGATATTCAAATCACGTGTCATTTCCCCCAATACCCTTAAATAAAGGCGCCGATTAACACCCACACCTTTTTTAGGGGGTGGTGGAAGATTCCAAACAGAAGAGCAAGGTTTGCCAGAAATTAGGGTTCTAGAATTTGGCGATATCTTCCACGCTTGGCGTCCACACTGAACTGGGTTCCGGGGACACCGTAAACTTGGAAACGGCCAATTTTTTACTATTATTATTATTTTTTTTTTATTTATTTTTTTTTTTTTAAATATTAATCTTTGTCATGAAATGACTTTGAAAGTTTTTGCATCATGTCTAAGATTTTATTTACGATTTTAACAATTTTTAAAATTAATATTCCATTTTTTTTGTTGCTTTAATTGTCAATTTTTCCATATTATTTCTGTTAGTTTTTGTTCTTTTCAATTTTTTAAAATAATTTTTGAAAGGAGCTTGGGCAGTTTTTGCAGCATTTCTAACATTTCACTTACAATTTTGACAATTTAAAAAATTAATTTCCCATTTTTCGTTGTTACTTTAATTTCTAATTTTTTTATTATAATATTTGTTAGTTTTTGTAATTTTAAAATTTTAAAATCAATTATTGTCATTATAAACATTCCTCATACATCGTGCTATCCATAATAGGCAGTATATAGCCTGAATTTAAAGAAAAAAAAATTGTTTCGGAAAAATATCATTACATATATATATATATATATGTTTTAGGTACTTACATATTTTTTTATCAAAGATTATTTCTAATCTTAAATTTTACTATTCCTCCCAAAAATATACATCCATTTTTAATAATTATTTCACTTACTAAATTTAACTTGATGTTTAAATTCAACGAGAGTAAAAACAACAGTAAATTTGTTCATAAGCTTAGAAAATTTATCTATATATGATTAATTTTAACTGAATTTAGTGAAAAATAAAACATAAAATATATTTATCTTTACATGCAATTTACTTTTAATATTTAATTTACGAGTAAAGTAAATATTTAATATTGTTCTGTACTTTGGAGATATATAGAAAAATTTAAGATTTTAAATATTATTTGATAGAAAAATATAAACTTCTAAATTATTAAATTCACTGACAATTTAATGAGTTATTTTTTTCATGCTTAAATCATTCAATTTAATGTCAAGATCGTAACAAAAAATTTAGTATTAAAGTAAAAAAATTTTAATTAAAATTAATTTTTAAAATTATCCAAATTATTAATAAAATGGCATTAGATATACCGCAAATTCTGCTCAAGCTCATACTCAATACTGCATACACCTCAAGCTAATACACGATTACTGTAATGATTTTAGTTTAAATATTAGTCAATAGATGGCGCCAGTGAAACAAAAATTTTTTGTTTCCTGAAAGTTTTCCAACATAGGGACTGTTCGATCCTTTCGTGGTATATAAACTGTTTTGTGAACTGATCAAACTGCTATGAAATACCAGTTTGGCTGTAATTGGAGTCATTGTGGATTACGATAGAAAAGCAAATCGAAATGAATATCATTTTTTCAATCTTGAAGAGACAGTGAGGATCTCGGGAGTGTTTACTCAAGAGACCATTCGTGATATATCAACTGTTATGTGAACTGATCTGGCTGCTATAACAAGCCAGTTTGGCTGTAATTGGCGTCATTGTGGATTAAGACACAAAAGCAAGGCCAAATCGCTCTTGAATTTCCCTCTTGAAGAGACAGTGGAGATCTCGTAGTGTAAATATTAAAATACTGTAAAATTTGTTTCAATAAATAGTGATGTTTTAAAGTGTCATTGACTTCCAACTTTAAAATAATAAAAAAAAATATTTTTAGGGTTCATACGACTTTTTAGTTTTAAAAAAAAATTAAATGTGAAGCGGAATTCAGTTCTGAAAATTTTAAAATGTTCCGCTTAAAAATATTGAAATATTGAGAGAATTTATGAATTAACACGTGTCAGTTGTTTACAGTAAATGTTGTAAAATACTGTAAAATTTGTTTCAATAAATAGTGATGTTTTAAAGTGTCAGGGACTTCCAACTTTAAAATAATCAAAACAAATTTTTTTTAGGGGTTAAACGACTTTTAAATTTTTTTTAATTAAATGTGAAGCGGAATTCAGTTCTGAAAATTTTAAAATGTTCCGCTTAAAAATATTGAAATATTGAGAAGAGTTATGAATTAACACGTGTCAGTTGTTTACAGTAAATGTTGTAAAATACTGTAAAATTTGTTTCAATAAATAGTGATGTTTTAAAGTGTCAGGGACTTCCAACTTTAAAATAATCAAAACAAATTTTTTTTTAGGGGTTATACGACTTTTAAATTTTTTTTAATTAAATGTGAAGCGGAATTCAGTTCTGAAAATTCTAAATTAATCCACTTAAAAATATTCAAATATTGAGAAGAGTTATGAATTAGTTGTAAGTTTTTTACAGTAAATGTTGTAAAATACTGTAAAATTTGTTTCAATAAATAGTGATGTTTTAAAGTGTCAGGGACTTCCAACTTTAAAATAATCAAAACAAAAATATTTTTAGGGGTCATACGACTTTTAAGTTTAAAAAAAAAATAAATGTGAAGAGGAATTCATTTCTGAAAATTTTAAAATAATCAACTTAAAAATATTCCAATATGGAGAGAAGTTATGAATAAAAACGTGTTAATTGTTTACTGTATATGTTGTAAAATATTGTAAAAGTTATTTCAATAAATATTAATGTTTTAAAATATCTCATGACTTCCCAACTTTAAAATAATGAAAAAAAATTTTTAGAGGTCATAAGATAGCAAAATTTACAAAGAATTGTATCTTTAAGAAAATGGGAAGATGAATTCAATTTGGAATATTTTTAAATAATCCGATTAAAAATATTCCAATATTGAGAGGAGTTAGGTATAAAAACGTGTTAGTTGATTACTGTAAATGTTGTAAAATACTGTAAAAGTTGTCTCGATAAATATTGGTGTTTTAAGTGTTAGAGTATTATTAAAGGTCATACGACTGTTAAACAAAGTAATTATGACATTTAGCTTATTGCCATGTAAATATATCTATACTCAATATACCTAGCAGAAAAAAAATAGATAATAAAATCTTTTAAAAATAATGCGAATTTCTCACAATATTGGTTACTTTGATTTTAGTAAACAGTTTATTCAAATTCGAATACCGAAATATGAAAAGGTATGTTTTTAAAATCCTTGATACTAGATGACAGCACTAAACAGTCAAGAAGGATTTATGAATACACTAAGATAATTTGAGAAGAATAGATATACTTGAAAACAGGAAAACTCTAACTACACCTAAAAATAATTCAATGATTTTGAAAATTTTTACATCAAACTGATTTTTCAGCTAGGCATATGACTTAAGTTTGAAGTTTATGAATACAAACTTCAGAGACGAATGTTTACGTTACGCCAACGTTACGTTACGTGTTTTTATCCCCTTTAGAGGATAAAAACACTACTTTAGAGGTTCCTGTTTTCTTTTTTTAACTGTTGTTGTAACTAACTTTGTCAGAAGTTCTGTAACTTTTGTCCAGTTTCACTGAAATCTCTGCTGACAGGGTGCAAAAGTAAATAGGAATTTATAAAGAAAATATTACCATCCTTAACTTTTAGAACATAACCTTCACTATTTGATTAAAGTGTTTTTCAATTTCTATTAATTTCACGCAACTGAAAAGAAATATATTAATCAATTTTTAAGGTAGTTTGTTTTTAAAAAGAAACTGTTTTCTTCAACTATGATTTGAATCGTGTCCTTAAATTTTAATTAATTTCACTCATGAATAAAATTTAATATCAACATATTTAGTTTCCATTTTTTTTTTTACAAAAACGTATACTTTTACGAGTAATATGATAAGTGTGTTTTTAATTTTTTCGTGATTTTCACACATGTAAAAAAGTTTACTACTCTTAATTATCAACAGACGAAATTACATTTGTTTAGTGCTGCCATCTAGTGTTATTCAACGGTACAAAATCTCCTTTTACACTTGTAGCTACCATTAGTTTTATAACGGTTATCGTAGCAATACTTTATGAATATTGACATAAATTTATATCCATGCATCGTATTCTTAGCTGTCCATTCTACAAATATATTGCATAATAAGATAATCTTTTGGAATGAAGATATCATAAATAAATCTATATCATATATCATATCTGTATGTAAATTATGAAAAAAATATTCTCAAATTTAATTGTCTTAGGCAAAGTTCCCATTAGCCGATACGATAATAAATTTTTAGAATCCCACAAATAAGAATAAGTTTATATTATTTAAAATTAAAATAATCATAATCCAATTCTGCTTTAGTATATGTGATTTTTGTATTTTTAATCCTTCTGAGATATTTTAAATAGTTCAATTACACTCACACACAGTTAAGAAATTCGGTAATCTTATTTTGATGAAAACATAATTTTTTGAATCTTTAATTTAAAATACTTTTTATCAAATATGGTATATCATGAAAAATTTTATACAATATAATAATTAGAAATTAATGTAAAAATTAATATTTATTAATTTTGTGTATCGTTAAATAATACATTTACTACGACTTAATTGTTTGGTCCAGGTCAAGTTAATTGGTTTTTACGGAGTACCTAGTAGTAAAGAATTCCCAACTTTAACTTTCGAACTAAAAAGATCAGAACATAATTTGGAGCATCAATGTAGAGTCATGATCTGTAGCCAATCGTGAATTTGGAACACTAATAGCAATATTCGAATTGAAAGATTGGAAGTTTTGTAAGGTTTATGGATCATTCTCATATCAAAGCTATGATTATTACTAAAATAATTGGTAATATTTACTGTAACTACAATCTAAATGTAAAAATAAATAGATAAATGAATAATTTTATTTATCTATTTATTTACTGTAACTGCAATCTAAATGTAATAATAAATAGATAAAAAAATAATTTTATTTATCTATTTATTTATTGTACTACAATCTAAATGTAAGTACAAATAGATAAATGAATAATTTTATTTATCTATTTATTTACTGTAACTGCAATCTAAATGTAAAAATAAATAGATAAATAAATAATTTTATTTATCTATTTATTTACTGTACTACAATCTAAATGTAAGAATAAATAGATAAATAAATAATTTTATTTATCTATTTATTTACTGTAACTACAATCTAAATGTAAAAATAAATAGATAAATGAATAATTTTATTTATCTATTTATTTACTGTAACTACAATCTAAATGTAAAAATAAATAGATAAATAAATAATTTTATTTATCTATTTATTTACTGTACTACAATCTAAATGTAAAAATAAATAGATAAATGAATAATTTATCTATTTATTTACTTTATAATTTGATAAATAGATTTGATTTTATTTATGTTTTTATATGTAATACAATCTAAATGTAAAAATAAATAGATAAATAAATAATTTTTAACACTTTTAAATTTCTTAAATAATATTAAGAATAAAATTGCACTATAAAAGAAACATTTAAGTGAAGACATACTTCTTTTATATAATTCTCAGAATAGCTGGAAAACAAAGAGCTGTTTAATTAAAAATTTCATTAAATTGTTAATTGACATTGACTTAATACAAGAGCAATTAAGCAAAAATACACTCAGCCAGAGAAAATACTATTAAAAGTATGTTAAAATTAAGAAACAAAAGTAAAGATGCACATTTTAAATTCATGAAAATAATTAAAATGAACTGCTTAATAAGAAAATTTAAACCCCTAACAAACTCCACAAAGATAGAAAAGAAATCTATTCCCAATTTAATATTATCAAATGTAGTGAGGCGATTTAGATCATTAATATAATTGATAATTAATATAATTGATATAATTAATATAATTGATTAATTGATATAATTGATATAAATAAAACGAGAAGTGAAATTCTTGAGATCTAAATCTGACCTCATCACATCTTTTGTAAAGGAGAGAGGACCTATAAAAATTAATTGAAAAATTCATTTTATTTCTCTTCTACCACCTAGATTAGAATGATGCCTCAGTTCATGACACTAAATAAGTGTTGTAATGTACTGACAACCTTAACACCAGCTTTCGTTTACAAAGGGGAAACACAGTAAGAATATAATACTTTATATTAAGATTCAGACATTTATTCTGCACATTCGTTTACAAATTTATATCTTTGATTATCATATATCATAATTATCAATTATTTATGTCTTACTACTGTACATTGTATTGACGATTATTTATTTCGTGACCTACTGTACATTGATTGAGCAATTTCGACTGGAAACTTATTGCCACGTTCATCGGCGTGATGGATGACCGTGATTCATCTGACCAGGTAACTCTCTATCACTGATCCATGGACCAGTCCCGATGTTCCCGGGCCCAGCGTAGGCGCAGTTGGCGATGACGCTTGGTCACCAAAGGCACACTAGTGGGACGTTTGCTGGGTAGCCCCATATCCAACAGTGTTCGTTGAACAGTATGCTCCGATACTATTCTACTTGGCCCTGCATTGTATTGCGTTTTCAGTTGAGGTTTTGCTTCACCATGCGAGACAGTTTCAGACAACCTTTTTCTTTGATAGCGTGTGGACTTCCAACAGCATGTCGTCTACTGCTGGTTTGACCGTCAATCATCCACTCTGCATAAGTACTAACAACTGTAGATCGCGAAAAACCCACGAATAGTGCAGTCTCGGAAATACTCGTTCTGAGCCTTCGATCCATTACAATCTGCCCTCTATCAAAATCGCTTATATCCGCAGCCTTTCAAATCACACACAGAAGAAAGTGAAAGAATGATTCTTCAGACTCTCCAGCAGAAGTTAAATACCACTTCCACCTGATCACGTGCCTTCCACGTCCTCTAGGCGAGTTCATTGCAAAATGTAGGGATGGTCATAATTGTTTTGGTTCTTGAGTGTAGTTCATAAATAGTAAAAATCTGTAAAATATATGCTGCGGGACCTTTTGTAGAATTTTGTAATAACTTTGGTTTCTTAAAAACCATGTGATGCCTTCCATGTTTTTTTTTTTTTTTTGGTGTGTGTGTGTGTGTGTGTGAGTGTGATCTTTATGAAAACACCATCTTCTGCCGCCATTTTAGTTTTGCGACTTTAAAAAAATGGCGGTTTTTGCCAAGAAAAAAACATGGCGCCCGGATGTGGTGTAGGTTTGGTTTGGTTTGGTTTTGGGGTGCTACGGTCTACTTTTTTGCAACACGAGGGCTAATGAGACCGGGACCTACTGCTTAAAACCGAGTCCGACGGCTACGAACATCCATGCCACAGTGGGATTCGAACCACGAACTCCGGTTCCGAAGGCCAGCACCCTAACCATTCGGCAACCGTTCGGATGTGGTGTAGATATCGCATTTGTTCCCAAATTTAACTATTTAATCCACCATTTGAGTTTATCAGAATCGGCTTTTAGCAATAAGTTCCAGTGTCATTAGCTCTCAGTTATATAAAAAAAATTAGACCGTCTAAACTAACCAACCAACAATATCGGCCTTATAACCGTAGTTATTGATCTCTCTCGTATTTTTTATTTATTTTTATTCATTCGAAAATTTTAATGATAGAACACCTTCTTTTGTTTTCCATTCAAATAACAACAAATATATATGGAGCAAACTGCGTTATTTTTCTTACCAGATAACAAAAGTAAAATAAACCGAAAGTTAGTTAAATTACGAGGTGAAGCTATTTTTCCAACCTTCCGAAGAAACATCATGAAATGGCATAATTAATTTACCCTTCGGGAGGTTTGTAATTAGCGAAATGCAGGAAAAATATTTACCAAGATCGCATTTCTTTATTATTTATCACACATCCATTGATTAACGAAATTTTATTTACTCATTTAAATACCGCGTCTTTCTAGTGGTTAAAAATAGTCAAAATATTGGATTTTATATTAGCGTTCTAACCTTAATACACACGCATGCAAAACTTGAAGAAATCTGTTTAGTCAACATTTCAAAAGTTATTCACGCATATGATGTTATTATGTAAACGAATGATAATTTTTATGGGTTTTTTCCATCTTTGTTTTTTATTAAATTCAGTGCATTAAATACGTTTGTTTTATCTGTATTTATTATGACTTTCTTTTTCAGTTCAGTTGCTCCAATTGTATATATCCAGTTCTTAGACGCAGTCTTATTCCATTAATTCTAAATTTGTCTTGGTGACTATATTTTGAGACCGTTTTTGTTTCATTTATAAATTTTTTTGTTTGATATGTTTCTATCGTTTTCAATTCCAATCCTACAATTTTATTTATCAATTTTTAGATTCCAGTCTTATTCCATTAATCCTAAATTTGGCTTGGCAACTATATTTTGGGACCATTTCCTATATTTTCTTTTTATTTCCTTTTAGCAATTCTATTTTGGTATATTTCTTTCATTTTCAATTCAGATCCTACAATATTTTTTATCCAGTTTTTAGACACCAATCTTACTCCATTAATCCTAAATTTGGCTTGGTAACCATATTTTGGGACCATTTCTTGTGTTTTCTTTTTGTTTCATTTATAAATTTTTTGTTTGAAATATTTCTATCATATTCAATTCCGATCCTACAATTTTATTTATCCAATTTTTAGATTCCAGTCTTATTCCATCAATCCTAAATTTGGATTGGTGACTATATTTTAGGACCACTTTCTATATTTAACTTTTATTTCATTTTACCAATTTTATTTTGATATATTCCTTTCATATTCAATTCACATTATACAATTTTTTATCGAGTTTTTAAACTCCAGTTCTATTCCATTAATCCCAAATTCGGCTTAGTAACTGTATTTTGGGAACATTTCCTATATTTTCATTTTATTTCATTTTGACATACTTCTTTCATTTTCAATCCAGATCCTACAATTCTATTTATCCAGTTTCTAGACGCCAAGCTTATTCCATTAATCCTAAATTTCCTATATTTTCTTTTTATTTCCTTTTAGCAATTCTATTTTGATATATTTCTTTCATTTTCAATTCAGATCCTACAATATTATTTATCCAGTTTTTAGACGCCAATTTTATTCCATTAATCCTAAATTTGGCAACCATATTTTGGGACCATTTCTTGTGTTGTTGTTTTTTTGTTTCATTTATAAATTTTTTGTTTGAAATATTTCTATCATTTTCAATTCCGATCCTACAATTTTTAGATTCCAGTCTTATTCCATCAATCCTAAATTTGGATTGGTGACTATATTTTCGGACCACTTCTTATATTTTATTTTTATTTCCTTTAACCAATTTTAATTGGATATATTTCTTTCATGTTCAATTCACATTCTACAATTTTTTATCGAGTTTTTTGAAGACAATCTTATTTCATTAATACCACAAATTTGGTATTAGTAACTATATTTTGGGACCATTTCCTATATTTTTATTTTATTTCATTTTACCAATCTTATTTTGACATATTTGATTCACTTTCAATTCAGATCCTACAATTTTATTTATCCCGTTACTAGACGCCAAGCTTATTCCATTAATCCTAAATTTGGCTTGTTGACTATATTATCAGACCATTTCCTACATTTTCCTTTTATTTCATTTTTCCATTTTTAGTTTGACACATTTCTTTCATTTTCAATTCCGATCCTACAATTTTATTTATCCCGTTACTAGACGCCAATTTTATTCCATTTATCCTAAACTGAGTTTGGCGACTATATTTGGCTACCATTTCCTATATTTTTCTTTTATTTCATTTTACCAATTCTAATTTATATATATCTTTTATTTTCAATTCAGTTATCCAACTTTATTTACCCATGTTATTAGACGCCAATTTTATTTTAATAATCCTAAACTAGGTTTGACAAATATATTTTGTGACCATAGATTTTCCCTTTTAATTCCATTCTAAAATAATGAAACTGTTACAACTGATTCAATGTCTGAAATAGTGTTTAAAATAATACAAGCTATAAAACTTTTTGATAAGATTTAATAGGTGAATTATTTAATTTTAAATACCTTTCACTACTTTCTCTCTTACCTTAAATTCGCTACTTTTTATTTTCAAATGAAAATGTGTTCCACCTTTTGGTAAGACAATGATTGATTATAAAATTAAAAGTATACAGCAATTTCGTGCAACGTCACGACCATTATAATGCCCTTCCCATTCATTTTCATGTTTACATCAGCCAATAGGCTAACAATAAACTGCCCTTCCGTTTGAAACCAATACCTGAATTGTTAAAGTTGAGATGTGCCCTGCTGCGTAAAATCGCCTTATTTTACACTTTATTTTTGTCCTGCACTTAGGACCAGTCTTACGGAAGTTGATTAGAGCTAATCAGCGATTATTTTCTAAACAAATCTAGCAAAATACTAATTACCTTTGGTAAGAATGGACCTTAATATTCTTTATTTCTGTTTGTATCTTGATTATGTTTAAATAATCTCGAAAGAAAGGTAGTTACATTTCCTTTCGCCAAACGGAAATATAAATCTCTGAATGTAGAATTAAGTTTATGAAGAAAATTAGAATAAAATGTATTATTCTTTATATGTGTATTTATTTTTGAAATTCTTAAAACTGCTTGTGTAATTCATTCTAAAATCGAATTTAAGTTTTTAAATAAACATAACCTTTCATTTGCTAACCTTAAATACCGCGAACGAAAGTTGTGCGCAAAGTGACCAATCTATATATAATTCTTTGTATGTGTGATGAGTTTGGCACCTTTCCCTCCTAAAATAAGACAGACGATAATAATTAATATTTTAGGAGTTTGTTTTTAATCTATTATGGCAGACGATGTTTTATTTTTTATTATATATATATTATGCATTTTTTATACTGTTATTGTGAATTTTGTAAATATGCCTATTTTGGCTTGCCGGTGAGTCTTTTAGCTACCATATTTTTAGAGGTCCGATCCCACCAAAATTGTTTAACGCTATCCGCGATTAATCTCGGTTTAAATGGAGAATTGCGTTCCCCCATTGGTTGGCGCCAGGGTTAATCGTGGCTAATCGTAGTTAGCCGTTAAAAGACTTTGGTGTAATCCGTGACATATTTAGTGTGACTAGATACTTCTAGAACCTGTCCAGAAAAATTTCAAAATGTCTGTGGGTCTATATAAATACGATTCAGTTCCTCGCTTACAGTCATTCTGTTAGCAGATTTCAGAATCGAAAATTCAGAATCGAATTTTCCTTTGTTTCGTCATGCTGTAGTGAATTAGTGCTCGCTGTATATTAGTATTTTTGTGTGCACTGTGAATTAAATTGTAGCAGAGCGTATCAGATTA
Source organism: Pardosa pseudoannulata (assembly GCA_032207245.1). NCBI lineage: Eukaryota > Metazoa > Arthropoda > Arachnida > Araneae > Lycosidae > Pardosa > Pardosa pseudoannulata. Next base: position 53,051,157 of record CM063497.1, read on the forward strand.
TTCTAAGCCATTTGTTCTGATTTAGAAGGTTCTGGACTTTTTTTGTGGTCTGAGCAGTACTGCGAACTTTTTGCTAATCAATCAATGTTTCTTAGGGTGTGTCTTATCCAAGCCTATTCGATTACCGAACTTCCGAGGGAAGAACACACCAATATGTATATGCACTCCAATATGTGTTTGCTAAATATTTCGAAGTTATCAGACTGATCATGCGGGATTTTGCATAGATGGTTCTTTCCTCTAGGTAAACTCTAGAAAGGTTTTAAGCAAGTCAGATTGTTTGTAGCTGAAGGGCATTTACAGATAGAACTTTTTAAAAATCTAAAGTACCTTTATACAGCTAACTCATGAGCTATGTTGTATATATGCAACACCAAAACAACACACAATTGTGAAACTAGCAGTGCAAACTTTATTAAAACAAAGAAGCAAAAATTACAATAACTTCAATATCACATGACATTCCGTCAAAAAGTTATATCAATATATTCATATATATATATATAATATCAGATAATATATATATTTCAAATCTCGAACATTTTTCTTCATGGGTTAGAGAACAATGCAACACTAATATACATGCTTTGTCAGTATGAACCAGTTAAAAGTATTTATATTAACAAGATAGCTTTATTAGAGCTGAAGTACATAAATGCATTGGTAGAGAGCACTTTAAATAGACATTACACTAGCAAAAGTTAAATATGGGCTCATTTTTTTATTCAAACTTCTCGAGGTATGGAGAAAATCTTATTAAGAAAGTCTGCACTCGTTTAGCATGCATTGAACAACGGGTAAAAAGCTTTTATTTTCAACTTGACATTGTTTAGATAGATACAGGGGAAAACCCTCCATTTTTCTTTTTGAAAATGGAGAATTCTTCCCCCATGGGTCTTGTTACATAACCTCCATGACCATATGTGAAATGATTATTGTTCGCCAACAGTGTTACGTTTTTCTGTCCCAAAAATCAAGAAATAGTACAATGGAACATAAATATGGTATACAAACAACGAAAAGGATGACTAAAGGTCCTGACTTTGTATCTGCACGAAAAACTGTTTTGATCTGCAAGGTACTTTCTTCCAAGTATTTGATTAGGTACAGGAAAATGTCTTTTGGTCCTGTGTAGGTGATGTCATATTCAGTCTTCCAGGAGACAAGGAAATTCATGGCCATATGTCACTTCCCTTGCACATCAATTCTTATTCTTACAATGCATCAATTCTTCGTATCTCACAGAATTGAAAGTTCAACTCCGTAAACCTTACAATTTACACCACGTAGTGGTTAGTTGTTGTGTAACAATTTTTATAAATAACGACAGCCATTTTCATTAAAGGATGGAAGACAGTGGATTTTCAATTTTAAACAATCACATTTTAAATTACCTCCTTGCATAAAAGATATCGTATGCTTATTTATCTGCCTGCTCATAACGTAATTTTAATCCTTTTCACTGATTGGAGACAAATCTCTAACACAATTAATGTTTAGAACCTGGCGGAGGCAACACAGCAAGAAAAGTTGAATCTCAGTTTTAAAAAATTAATTATTAATAATTTTTCATTTCATCTTTCCCGCCAAAAATGAGGCAAATGATCATTAATTTTTCAAGAGACGTTTTTATTCGTCATGGCAGACGATGTTTTAGTTATCATGACAGACGATCCAGTTATAATTAGGTTATCGTCTGCTGTTAAACCTTTTCTTTTGTATTCTATCATTTTGCCTGTGAGTTAAGACTTAGTAAAATATGTTTTACATGTCAGTTTCTTCAGTAAATTTAAGGATATCTGTTAATTCATTGGATAGATGAAATTTTATTCTGAACCTTAAGTTTTAATTTTTTCTTTTAATGCCACAAACAACAGTCTTCTTATGACTAGGATTAACGCTATTTATTCACAAGATTGATATTTATTACCCTTTTCTGAGAAGTGAAAACAGTTAAATTGTGCAATAAAAGTGATTAGTGTTTCCGTAAATTATTGGGTTCGTTAAGTTTGTTAGCCTTTATTATCTTGTGCGTAATGCAACACGAAAAAAATCTCAATAATATATTTTTCAGATAATTTAAACGTTCTATCTCAATATTATAATATAATTTTATTCAAATTCAAAGCACCTATTTAAAAGAGTACTGAAATTTTGGTTTTGAAAATCCACTGTCTGTTTCATTTCACAGCTTGAAAGAACAAGAAAATCTCAATAATCAGCAAAAACACAAGCCCTGGAATGTTCTTTTAATACAGAGCCGTAGCCTGAAAAGGAACTCTACGGATTTGAGCCTCTTCCCCCCCTCGAAATACTGGAGATAACCATATTGCTTATTAAGAATGAAGTAAAAGTACCTTTTCAAATATATTTTAAAACCGTACACTTAATTAAAATTTAATTTTTAAATATAATTCTAATTTACTTTTAATTTAATTTCAATATTTTTCTCCAAGTCTTTTTATACATTTAATAAAACCTATTACACAATATTAAGCCCAGATTTTTAGATATGTAAAATATTAAATTTTATGTATTTTAATACATTTATTAAATATTAATATTGAATTTTGTTATTCTCGATTTTTTTTTTGTTAAATAATAGTGACATATTGAGAGAAGGGAGAGGCTTGGTCCAGTCGAAACTAAATTCTGGGTACGGCTCTGTTGAAATATATATATCAGTTTCTTCCAGTTAAAACGGTTTAAAGACATATCTATACAAAGTCAAGATTTTATGGGCAGATTTTAAGTATTCTGCACTTAGAACAAGATTTTCAGAACATATTCAAACAAATTATAGATATTTTAAAAGTATACAACTGATAGAATATTTCAATAACTTCATTTTTAAAACTACCTCTCTCGTTATAGACAAGCATTTAAAAATTTTTAAAACAAATCAATGTTAAAAATTTTCAAACATTTTTATCGAGATAAAATAGAGCAAACACTCACATATGTATTAGTGGGTTTGTAAAAATTTTTGTACAGTATTGTATGCTAGCACCTTTGAGTGTTGAAAGACAACTTATTCCAAGTGAAAAAAGATCTCGTGAAAAATTAACTTTAAAGGACATTTTTACAATTTAGGATCGCTAAAGTTAACCCTTCAGGACACATGCACAGGATAAATTTCAACGTAGTTAGTGATTCTTAAGTGTGTGCCTCAAGGATTTTAGGTAAATAATTAGTCACAGATGGTATTGTATATTTGTTAGTGTGGTTTTCCTACACAAATAACAATTACCCACCAGAAAGATGTACAATTTCTTCTCCCCTTCAATGACTTTTCTGATTCTAATAAAGTTACTTTACCAGCTCTACTGGGATATCACGAATATAATCTGATCGCCATTTTATTATTTGACTTGTGGTTGATTGGCCAACGCGTTGGATGACGTAACTTGGCGAGGAATTGTGCTCGCAGCTAAGTGGCCAAAATGTTGAAGAATATAACTTGGTTTTCAATGGAGACCTTTTCAGTTAAAATTTGGTTTTTGAAGTAAATGGAGAAGAAGAGATTGATGAGAATGAGCCATTTTTTTTCCTGGAATTCTGTACACAGCCTTTCGAATTTAGAAGGGGCAAAAATAAATAAATAAATAAATTATCTAAAATAAAGTTCTTGTCGTCACAATAGTATGATCACAAGAAATTTTCTATCTATTTCTAACTTTCTAATTTCAAGCGTGTTGCTACTCCTTTGTCCTGACCAACAGGAGCCTTGCTTTCCTCTCACACTATGAGTTTTCCTTTTAAAATTAGCCACTTGTAAATTAGAAACTAATTTCTTGTATCGCACAGAAGCTTATTATAAATTTTATTCTGTTTACTTTAAGGATATTCATCGAGGTATTTATAGCATATAGAATCTAATTTTTTTAATTAAATTTTTTTTTTATCGTAACAGGATATGTTATTGCAAAACCTTAACTTTACAGAATAAAACAGATATTTCAATTCAATTTGATATAAAAATTTAGTTTCGAATATAAATATTAAAAGTTATCTTCAGTAAAATTAAATTCAGAGAAATACTTAAATAGATATATAAATGAAATTCTAAAAATTTTAAATATTTTTATTGTAATAAAAAGAAAATGAATGGTAAGTTGAACAACTAAAATTTTCCATTCTGAACTTGTTTTAACATAATGATTATCCTTAAAATTAAAAAACTTAGTGATCATATATTATTGACAATTCAGGTTTCCAGTTAATCAAGATGGATTATTTTTTTATTCGGAATCAGTTTGAGTCAAAGTTTTAATAATTTGTTTTTTCTACAGGAGGGAATGTAAAAGATACTCTGTTTAATCGGATTGTAGCCGACAACGAATTAATAATTCCGTCTCTTTTACAGTTTGAATTATTCCCATCTCAGAATAATTTTCCCGCTTGTCAGAGGTTTGGCGATGAAACCTGAAATAAAGCTACTGAAGTCTGATAGCAAATCACCCTATTTGGCAATCCAACAGACGATGTTCATTCAACAGACGATGTTTATCGTGGTAATTGATTTTGGAGCTAAAGATTCTTTGAAACATGGGAAATAACATAAGGAAATGCTTCCATATTATCAGAACTTCTGTTGATTCAAAGTGTTTTAAATCCAGTAATAAAAATAGTGTCGAATTTAATGGTGGACAGACTTGGGTAGGAGTGTACCTTATCCCGGCACGTGTGCTGACGGGGTAATGAGAAACACAAATTATTAAAGAAATTGAAAAAAATATTTTAAGGGTTATAAACTTTGTACATTACACACGATAATATATTCTTAAATTTTTATTTTATTCATGGAGATTTGAACGTGAAGACAATATGTAAAAAAGGAGAACTATAGATTCTATGTAAAATGAAACTGCTTGACCGTTAATTGCTTGAGAAAAATATATTCTCAAATATTCGGGTGAAATAAACTACTGGTTAAATATTCTATAGATCTCTGATTTCGGGAAATATTTAATTTGCTCTATTACTTTAGTTTCATATAATAGGGAAGTGAATACTAGTCATTTATTAGTAGAATATAAAGTTTTGAATTTTCATACATTTTAAACATACGAGAGTACAATTTGAAATCTGTTAATTCTTTCAAATTTTGTTGTTATACTAATGCAAAAAATATAAAGAGAAATTCTTAGAGAATGTTCACGAGTGACCATTATATTTAATTTTATGACTTTGTAAAGTGAAACATATAACAGAGATTAAAATTACTTTAAATCTGGTTGAATAACTATTCTACAAGTATTCGATTCATATTTCAATCTGCCTTAAGTACTAAATATGGAAACAAAATTGTACAGACTCTAATTTTATAATTATGACATAAAAATAAAATAGAACAAATATTAAGAATAATTAAGGTTTGGTTTATAGCCATTTTGAACGATTTTGAATAATTTTAATTCACTTGCTCAAGTAATCAGTGCGGAAAAAGAAAAGTCTGGTTTATATTTCTAATTTTAAGTTTATTACTGTTTAGAGCCAAAGTCGTTTAACTGCTAACCGCGATAAACCCATGGTAAGACGAAATTCTCCATTTAAACATAGATTAATCGCGGTTAGCCGTTAAACGACTTTGGTTAGACAGTTCCTTAAACAAGGTTTAAATCACAGATTAATTTAAATTAAAATTTGTTTGAACAGCCATTTGGAAAAAAATTAGTCAATTCTTTCCTTTGTCTTAAGTACTAGATACTTTATACAATTTAGCTCACTATCTTTCCTGATTTCAAATCCAGAGTGTAAAACTGATAATTACGATTATTTTAATATAATTTTTCCCTAAATGTTCTACTAAGTAAAGCTGCAAAAGAAACATGTAAAGTAACAATCTAATCTATATCATCATGAAGTTAACCTACCGGATTATTCAATAGTTTAGATGTCTTTCTAAATATAGCATTTTTGTAGAATAATGAGACTTTTTGTAACCCTAAAATGTACACAAAAATAGTGTTTAAACTTCTATCAACATAAACAAAAGAGATGACATTAAAATGGTGCAAATTCTTTCAAGGAAGATTGTGCGCACAATTTGTGCAGTTGTTTTAAAATTTTATATCAGTATCAACTAAGAAAATAACATCTATTAAAATACATTTTCAGGTAAAAATAATTTTTCATTTCCATTCACCAATAAACATCACCAAAACGGCTCTAAATATTTTTGTTTTGATGTGGAGGACAAATTATTATAGTATATATTTTTTCCAGAAGAGTAGCAATTTTAACAAGATTATTATACAATTTTGGATGCATATTAAAACTCGCACTGTTTGAATTTACCTACAGTTAAGGCCTTTTACAATACTTCCTTCCTATTCATCATCGATAAAAGAGAAGAAACAATTATCGATACTACAATAAAGCGATATCTTATTAAACTATTTTAGGAAATTTCAAGTGAAAAATTATCTGTTAGGTAGATAGTTAAACTATAAGCATTTTTCTGTTCGTTAAAATGTCAAAGACATTGAACCAACATTTTGCTTATCGTAATAAACTATCATTGCAACTAAGGTTCAAATTTTCACTTCCTTGTAAGAAGATTTGTCGATTCACTGGACACTGGAATGAATGATTTTGGGATAAAATAAAGACGGAACTTAAATGCCAAATTCAGGGTCACAATTTCCTGGTGATAATTTTTTTTCGCCAATTCGGCAGACGATTTTCAGTTTCTCTCTAAATTATTATGTTCTTTTTTTGTTTGTCTGAAAAGGGACATACCCGTAATTTTTTTAAAATTTATTAAAACTCAACACTACCGAAACCTTAATTTATTAACTAATATTTTATTAAAAAAAAACCTAGAGATTTCTGAACTATTTTGCTCTTGGCGAAAACAATAATCGCCAAGAAAATGTGATCGAAATTAACTAGTAAGTACCGTAGAAAGTCGTACACATGCATTGATTCATTTTCATTGGCTATAGATATATAATCAGTGATTTTTTAAAAACTATATCATGACTAATAAACATCTAATGGTGCTAGATGTCACGTGTCACTGAGTTAAATATCACTCCAATTTTACAACGTAAAAAAGAACAATAACAAAATCCAGTTTAAACGAAACAATTACATGACTAGACAAATAGCATTACCTCTATATATACACATTATTGTTTTTAAAAATGCCTACTAGAACTTTTTTTGGTCATATCATGGCATTAGATTGATCTTCAGATTTAATATTAGTCTCTTATACAAATATTTAATTAAGAATGATTTGATTGCGCATTTCTGAAACTGTCGTAACAGGTGAAGAAATAAATTTTACATATAGAGGTACTGCCATTTTTAAAACATTTTCAGCATATTTCATGAGAAAATAGTAAACACAAATTCGTAACAGAAACAAAAATATACACTTTTGTATGAAGTTTTGAAGAAACTAAGTTTATAACTCGTCATATGTCCGACAGATGGCGGTACAGATCCGTGTGAAATTTCGTCCTCTAATACGCAGCAGTTCTAGGTCCACTATTTACAAACAAAACAGAAGTGAATTTACGGAGCACTCATTAAAATAGTCCAGATGTAACCTTATTACTGTACTCATGAGTACGTAATGAGGAAGAAGTTCTTAATATTTAGAAGAAATGGTATCCAAAGAAACAGCTTATTAATTGCAATCACGTCTCAACAAAATATATATATTATCAAAAGTGTAAATAAATAAATATACTGACCATTTTGACGAAATTGATAAACCGTGCAAATAGTTATAAACATCACGAAAGATCAAAATCGAATTTCGATAAACTTAAATTCAAAACTTTGAACAAAATCAAAGTTCAAACGTGATTTGAAGTTCGATAATCAGAAAATAGAATTGAAGAGTCCATGAGAGTGTGTTTATATATGCAGGTGTGTAAGTGTATGTGTACGTATAGAAGTACACACTCCCACAGTGGAAATTCACTTATATGAAGTTTTCAGTTGTACGAAGTACCTCTGGTTTCTCAGCTAAACTCTTATAAGGCCTATGCAGTACTTTCTTCACATATACGAATATTCAGTTATACGAAACAATTTATACCAAGGAATTTCCGATTGCATAAGTAAATTTTCGAATGTAAATGTTATTTAGTTGTACGAAGGGTGCAAAATTTGTTTCGCAATCAGACTTGTAAAGTGTATATTAAAAATTCCCTATGATTTTCAAACTTTTTCTTAGACTTTTTGTTTATATTATTACTTTAAAAGTTGAGAGATTTTTTTAACTCATTTTCTATTTCTCTATGTATTTGATATATATGTATTTTTTTTTTAATTTAAAAGTGTTTTATAAAAGTGTTTTATAAAAAGTGTTCAATGTATGTATTTATGAGTTTAATGAATACAGAAACAAGCATTTAATGTAGACAAAAAGAACAAAAATAGTTCGTTGCTATAATTTTCATATATTAATATAAAATAGCTAGTATGCTTTGCTAGGTGGTTTGCGGGGTTTAAAGGAATAAAATATACTGAAATCTATGATAAAAACGATAGATAATAGACAATTAGAACACAGATAAAAGCTATTTGTAAAATTTACTTGTTAAACATTTAAATTGTGGCATCATAATTAATTTCAATTTTTTTTATCATCCAGAAGGTACAATTGAAATCGTCTGCGTATTTAGGCTGAAAACAATAACATTAAAAAAATTATGTTCATTAATTATAATCGTACGAAGATGAGACATAGCAAATAGTGTATTCCAAAATTTTTGGTATCCGTGAATAGCCTTGACCCCTAAATCCCAGCCGGATGAAAGGTATATGTTAAAAATCGCAATTTAAATAATTTAGTAATGACGTCATAGACAGCAAATTTCATCTATCGTTTAGCTCATAATAAAGAATATTTAGACCCCAAATAATAACAAGTGATTTTTAATTAATATCTTTGATTATTGTGATTCTAGAAAGATTGAACTTAGCGAAAAAAAAATTTCCCAGAATTTTGTTTCGATATCTAGTAAAATTCCCCTTTTAAATAATTTATTTATGACGTCATAAACGACTAATCTTGCGATTGTTTGCTCAGGAAAACACAAATTTAAAGAATTAGGATTTTGGATTGTTTTCAAATAATATCTCAGTCAATTATAATCCTACGAGATATGATACTTGCAGCAATGTGTTCTATAAAAATTCCCAAGTATGTAGATATTATTTCGACTTTAAACTTTTAGCCATTTTTGAGGATTTGATGTAACAGATAGAAATAATACAGGAGTGGGCTGATTTTAAAATTTAGATATCGTTTACACCTTTGAAGCCGATTTATTTATTTAAAAACCAAAAAAATGGCATAATGATGATTTCATGTTTTCATACGTGGAATGTTCCAAGTATTCACTTATACAAATAATATACCTTTCCATATGATCGTCATATAAGTGAGTTTCCATTGTATGTGTGTGTAGATGTATGTATATACAAATATAAACCAATTTAGAAGAAAGAATACTTGTAATTAATACTATAAAAAAGGTTGATTTTCATCCCTTACCAAAGTAATAACCCTGAAGAAAACGAATAAAAAAAGAAATTACTGAAAACCGTATGAGTGCTCTATAAGATTCACTTCAGCTAGAACTGCTTCGTACTGGAGCGGCATCGTGTAAAAGTGCAAGCACCGTACGGAGATTAATTTTAGGGTGATTCAATAATTAATAAACTATTCGGTGAACTTGTGGGCGTGGTCTTCTGGGGGGTGGAGACCAGTCACTGCTTGACCAGCTGTCAGCTCGTTGGGGTCTAGTAGGTCGGCCATGGAAAGTGGAATTGTGTTTCTGAAAATAGAAATTCAGACAAAGAGAATTAGAAGATCTGTTTGAATGATGATGCAGACAGAAATAAATAAATTAAATTTACATTCAATTAAAATACTAAGGTCAATCAAATATCAAGGTTACAAAGCCAGCAGTGAAACATGTTACAGTTTATTTCCTACAAGCAATATAATCTCTTTTAGGCTGTTATCATATTACAGTCGACATATATCACTGGTGACGTCCACGTCATAATGACGTCAGAAATAGCTAGAGATGGGAATTTCATACCAAAAAATCCCTCTCTGACATGATTATGAAGCAGAAATCAACAGTGACGTATGCCATTCTCAATGTGGCAGCACACGGTAATATATACACGGTAGCCCAGTGGCGTTAGGAGTAGAGCTTCGATTTCCCACTTCACACAGGTTCGAGTTCAATCCTAGGTTTGGGAAAAAGGGTGACTTAGCCCTTTCATCCCTTCAGTGGGTAGATGAACTGAGGACCAAGCATGCTTGGAAACTAAACGCTGGGGGTTCAGCGTAAGGTTGATTACTCAACTAGAAACATATGTTTCACCCTACAGGGGATTTGGCCCCTAAAGCGAAGTTGGTACCGTAGGCCTCGGCCATGTTGGCCCCTTTGGCCCATGTTCCCATCACACAGGTCCTAAGTTCGATCCTGGGGTTGGGAAAAGGGTGACTCAGCTTTTCATCCTTTCAGTGGGTAGACAAATTGGGGAAAGTGTACTTGGGAACTAAACCCTGGGGGTTCCGCGTAAGGTTGATCATCTATCAGGAAACATATAATTCGCCTTCAAGGGCCCTTGGGTCCTGAAACGAAGTTAGCCCCGTAGGCCCTGGCCATGTTGGGCTCTATCGCCGGAATGATTAGTTAAGTATATTCAGGAGGTTATTTTCTGACAATGGCTCCTTATCGGTTTATAAATGTCGATTTGTGGGTTGAATTTGAAAATTGCGCCCTGGTAAAAATCCTGTTTATGCATGTTCAAACATATTATCGCGAATTAATTCACCTCCTCGTCTGAAGCGAATCATCAGGCTCCTAAGTCCTCCCTCCAGTGAGAGTCGAAGTAAAAGTCCATTAGAGTGAGGTATGGGTTGTAAGGAGGTTTATCGACAACGTTCCAGCAGTGGCCAGTGACCGTTTCTCTACCGACCACAAACTTTCGGCATTTTTCTGGGGCATAATGACGAGACATTACAGCCTTGACATCCTTAAGGGTTGAAAATGAATTGTAATAATGTGTCCATAAACAATCGGAGAATATCGATTGGGTATCACTATTGTACACTCTGTCCTAAACATATGTTTGACTGTATGAAGGCAAGTGGTTGAACTCTGTTCGTAATTTAAAACGAGGAATGGGGGAGGATTCTTAAAAAGGCCATGGACAACAGAGGGCTGTCGAGTCAGTAAAGAAGATAGAAGACACCTCTTTGACATCTAGGTCTCATAAGTGGCTTTAAATTTGAGATAATTTTCAACAACAGCTAGTCACACGAAATTGAAAAGTAGATGTTTCAGACTTGTTGAAGAAGTGAAAACAGAAACAAGACATTTTGGTCTTGTTTGATTTTTGTCTCATTACTATAAGCAATTTTTTAAATATAATTTATCCCAATATAATATTTCAATGTTTGTTTTGGTTTTTCCTATTTTTGGTTTACTTTTTAATTGCTTACATTTTTTTTTGGTATGCTTTATTTCTTGGATGAAAGGAACGGGTCACGGTGTAAACCCCAAATTGGTTTAGTCCAGTTCTGCTACGGACGTGTTTCCTACTAGGTGAAGAGCTATGTTTAATTTTTTCGTTCACCTTCTGATAGATAATCATAAGAGGGTCCAAATTTAAGTGATAAAATAGTTTAAAGAGTGTTTCGACAAATTTCTATCTTTATTCGTACAGTTTACACATCTAGGCCTCATATGTGGCATTAAATTTGAGTTAAATTTCAATGGCAGTTAATAACAAAAAATTGAAAAGCAGATGTTTCAGACTTGTTGAAGAAGTGAAAACAGAAATAAAACATTTTGTTCGTGCTTGATTTTTGTCTCTTTACCATCAGTAATTTTTTAAATATCATTTTATATCATACAATGTAATGTTTTAATATTGGTTTTAGTTTTTCCTATTTTTGATTTCTTTTTATATTTTTGTATGTTTTATTTCTTGAATGAGAGAATAGGGTTCTGAATAGAAGAACTAAAAATTAGTTTAGTCCAGTTCTGCTACGGTACGTGTTTCCTACTACGTAAAGAGCTATTTTTAATTATTTCAAAAGACCATTAAATGTATGTCGAAATTTAAGTGATAAAATAGCTTTAAACACTTTTTCATCCAACTTCTATCTTTAGTGATATATTTTACACATATATACCTGATATGTGGCTTTAAATGAGTTAACTTTTTACAGCAGTTGTTAGAACGAGATTGAGAAGTTGATATTTCAGACTTGTTGAAGAGGTGAAAACAGAAACAAAACATTTTGTTCGTTATATTTTTGTCACTTTAATACAAGTAAATTTTTAAATATACCGTATCACAATGTAATATTTTAATATTTGTTTTGTTTTTTCCTATTTTTGGCTTAAATTTTATTTAATTTTATTTTTTTGTATGCCGGTAAGAACTGCCAATTGGTTTAGTCCAGTTCTGTTACGATACGTGTTTCCTACTAGGTAAAGAGAAATGCTTAACTTTTTCGTTCACACTATAAGTGACCCTCATATGAGGGTCCAATTTTAAGTGATAAAACACAGTTTTAAAGTTTTTCCACAAACTTCTATTTTTAGTGATACATTTTACACATTTATATTTGATATGTGGCTTTAAATGAGTTAATTTTTGATAGCAGTTGTTAGCACGAGATTGAGAAGTTGATGTTCTAGATTTGCTGAAGATGTGAAATCAGAAACAAAACATTTTGTTTGTGTTTCCTTTTTGTATCTTTACTGTAAGTAATTTTTTAAATATCATTTATGACAATGTAATATTTTAATTTTTGTTTTGGTTTATCCTATTTTTGGATTTCTTTAATTTTTTTATATTTTTTTATGATTTATTTCTTGGATGAGAGGATAGGATCCCGGTAAGAACTCCAAATTGGTTTAGTCCAGTTCTGTTACGGTACGTATTTCCTACTAGGTGAAGAGCAATACTTAACTTTTTCGATCACCTTAGAAGTGACCCTCATAAAAGGGTCCAAATTTAAGTGATACAATAGTTTAAACAGTTTTTTGACACATTTTTACTTTTATTCATACATTTTAAACATCTAGGCTTAGTATGTGGATTTAAATTTGAGTTAATTTTCAATAGCTGTTAGTAACACAAAAATGAAAATTAGATGTTTCAGACTTGTTAAAGAAGTGAAAACAGAAACAAGACACTTTGTTCCTGTTTGATTTTTCCCTAAATGGTTTTGTCCAGTTTGGCTAGGGTACGTGTTTTCTGTAAGGTGAAGAGCTATGCCTAATTGTTCAAACAGTTTTTGAGGTTCCAAATTTAAGTGCTGAAATAGTTTTAAACAGCTTTTCGACAGACTTCTATCTTTAGTGATACATTTGACACATTTAGATCTGATATTGGACTTTAAAAGAGTTATTTTTTGATAGCAGTTTTTTCACGTTTTTCTAGTGTTGGTTTATTGAAGAAGTGAAAACTTACATTTTAGTTTATTTTTTTTGTCTATTTATTATAAGTAATTTTTTAAATATTCATCCCAATGTAATATTTTAATTTTTGTTTTTGTTTTTCCGTTTTCTGGTTTATTTTTTATTTATTTTTATTTTTACATTTTTTTTTGTATGCCGGTAAAAAGAACTCCAAATTGGTTTAGTCCAGTTCTGCTACGTGTTTCTTACTAGGTGAAGAGCAATGTTTATTTTTTTTGTTGTTGTTGTTCATCCTATAAGTGACCCTCATATGAGGTTCCAAATTTGAGTGATAAAATAGTTTTAAAATTTTTTTCGACAAACTTCTATCTTTAGTTATACATTTTACACATCTAGATGTGATATGTGGCTTTAAATGAATTAATTTCCGATAGCAGTTGTTAGCACGAGATTGAGAAGTTGATGTTTTAGACTTGTGGAAGAGGTGAAAACAAAAATAAAACGTTTTATTTGAGTTTAATTCTTGTCTATTTGTTATAAGTAACTTTTTAAATATTTATCACAATGTAATATTTTAATACTTGTTTTGGTTTTTCCTATTTTTGGTTTACTTTTTATTTATTTTTATCTCTTTTTTGTAAGCCGTTAAGAACCCCAAATTTGTTTAGTCCAGTTCTGCTACATGTTTCCTACTAGGTGAAGAGACGTTCTTAACTTTTTCGTTCATCCTATAAGTGACCCTCATATGAGGTTCCAATTTCAAGTGATAAAACAGTTTTAAACAGTTTTTCGACAAACCCCTATCTTTAGTGATACATTTTACACATCTAGACCTAATATGTGGCTTTAAATGTGTTAATTTTTTATAGTTGTTAGCACGAGATTGAGAAGTTGATGTTTGAGATGCATTGAAGAAATGAAAAGAGATAAAATATTGTTAGTTTTTCATTTTTGTCTTTTTACTGCAAGTAATTTTATAAATATCATATATCACAATGTAATATTTTAATATTAGTTTTGGTTTTTCCTGTTTTAGGTTTATTTTTTTGGGAGTAGGTTTTATTTCTTAAAGGAGAAGAAAGGGTATGCACCCCAAATTGGTTTAGTCCAATCCGGCTAAGGTTCTTGTTTCCTACTACGTGAAGAACTGTGCATAACTTCTCGTTTACCTTATATGTGACCCTCATATGAGGCTAAAAATTTAAGTGATAAAATATAGTTTTAAACAGTGTTTCAACAATCTTTTATCTTTAGTTATACATTTAATACATTTAATACATTTAACTAAGATATGTGACTTTAAAATAGTTAATTTTTGATAGCAGTTTTTAGCACGAGTTTGAGAAGTTGATGTTGCAGATTTGTTTAAAAAGTGAATAAAAAAAAAGAAAAAAAAATTTTGTTGGTGTTTAATTTTTCTCTCTTTAATACAAGCTTTTTTTTTTAAATATCATTTATCACAATGTAAAATCTGATTATTTGTTTTGTTTTTCCTATTTGGGCTTTCTTTTATTCGTTTTTTTTTTTAAATTTTTTAATGTTTTTTTTTTTTCTTGAAGAAGAGGAGAGAGTCCCGGTCAGAAGAGTTCCAAATTGATTTAGTCGAGTCTTCCTAAGGTACGTGTTTCCTCCTAGGTGAAGACCTGTGTACAACTTTCTCGTTTACCTTATATGTGACCCTCATATGAGGCTAAAAATTTAAGTGATAAAATATAGTTTTAAACAGTTTTTCTACAATCTTTTATTTTTAGTTATACATTTAAAATTTAAACCCAGAATATTGGCTTTAAATGATTAATTTTGTACAGTTGTTAGCACGAGAATTGAAATGATATTTCAGATTTTTTAAGAATTAAAAACAATGAACACATATTTGAGTTCTATTTTTTACTTTATTAATAAAAATATAATATTAAATAATTTAAATTCATTATTATAATATTCTAATTAAATTAATTCATAAACGTTACATTTTAAATATCCCACGCAATGCTACTTAATAATATCACCGGAAATTTTAACATCGACTTTTGTAATACGCACGTAAAAGTTAAATATGAATAGAACGTTTCGATATAAGCATTGTCTATTGAAATTATTACCTTGAGTTTTAAATTATGAAAACTTTATTTTTTAATGTTAATTATGATATGGGTGAGATTGATATGGATAAGATTGATATGTTAATTATGATATGGTTGAAATTCTTTTATACTCGATTTTATGTTTAAATCTATTGAAACTAATATGTTGTGTTTTAAATTATAAAATATTATTCTACAGTACTTCTATGGATAATCAGCCTGTTGGCCTAAGATAAGTTTATGTTCTGCTCTATGTCTATAACAATGATAAGTCTCCGATCAATAATTTTCCGTTGCATTCTTATTTCCGTGATGAAATTAACACTTCGCTTGCCGGCAACGTATTTTTTCAACTCCTCTTCTTAGCCCACTCTCCTGTTTCTAATCATGGATCTTGTTGGTGCTTCAACCACATTTGAAATTCGTCTTGCAGTTGCGTGCGTGCTTTTACGTGGCGTTTTAATTCTCATCGTAACTGCAACAAATGATACATATACAAAAAACAACAGTTGAGAAAAATTTGTACAAAAATTGAATTTTTTTCTAATTGAATTAACAAAGACACAAAGAAACACATAACATTCATACTAAATAGACTGAAACTTTCACTTAATCACAAATTAAATAACGTTGTGATTTTTCATCACAAATTTTATTTATGAAATTTAAATTGCAATGTAATATTATCGTTTAATAACATACTCTTTGACTTAAAAGAAACTGTATTTTTGTGAGTTGAAGAGGATGTAAAATTGAAAATTTTTTTCAAATCTCTTTATAGCTTTAATCTGTCACAATCGGTTAAAATAGACTATGTTATAAGTTTTGTGATTAACCACCACAAATCTACTAAACTATAATTATAATGCATGTTATAGTATATCTTTGTTTCGTTATACAATCTTTGCTTAGTTCTGTCCCACAATTTAATGACTATTTTTTTGAGCATTATTCCTCAAGAATTCTTATCCTGAACGTACATTCGTATTGCAATTTGAAGCTTGTATGTTTTGCATGTATATACAAAATTGATAAAATGAGCCGTACAAAAATATGAAGAAATAGCGAGACAATATCGACTTTAATTTTAAATCTTTAGATTTCAAATTTTTTTTTTGTTAAATAGTCACATAATATTAAGTTCATAATAGTTCTTTAAAAACTAGTTGTGGACTGCTATTTTTCTGAAGAACTAAACTTTTTTAAGAAAAAAACCTGATCAATTATTTTTTCATGCCATTTTAATAACTAAGCTAAAAGTACCGAATATAATAAAAAATTTATAAATAAGACCTAACATTTCAATAATTTTTCATTACGAACATAAATCATATTTCCTAAAAATTCAGAGTTTACATTGTATTTTGCCGTAAAAGTTATATTCAATAGTTGTTCCTCCCTTATTGAATACTTAAACAAATTTAATAAAATTTAAAAAATATTACTATTTTATATTTAAATTTTTTTTTTATTGCACGATTTAATCTTAATTAAAAAGGTATAGAAATTAATATTTCTGTTGTTATTTTAAAATCAATGTATAAAAGTTTTATTTAAATGACATATTCATGAGAAAATAATCTTAAATTGTTTACAACAAGCTTTTATTCAATATCTATATTTTATATCGATAGTTTTTAAAGTCACGAGATGAAACTAATTATCGACTTGTAAAATTTCCTATAATCGCCCAGTCTTATTATTGAGTATTACTTTTCCCTTATTGGCAGTTTAAATTTGCCCTCACAATAGTTATCGGTATAAAAATAAGATATTGGTATATTTTTGCAGATGGAATTCAGAATGATATGTTTCAACCTATATCTACTACAATATTCCCGCCACTCTTATCATTTAAGTCATTAAAAATGATGCGTTGTATATGATATTGCTTATATATCAGATATAAATTGTCAACA
Organism: Pardosa pseudoannulata; assembly: GCA_032207245.1. Taxonomy (NCBI): domain Eukaryota; kingdom Metazoa; phylum Arthropoda; class Arachnida; order Araneae; family Lycosidae; genus Pardosa; species Pardosa pseudoannulata. Next base: position 53,068,587 of record CM063497.1, read on the forward strand.
TCCCCCATTTCTATTACTGAGTATCTTATTTCTCCCTTTTGTTGTCCGTACAACAATAATGCTGTGTTAACAAATATTTGTTACATATTGCACTATCAGATTTTCATCATGACAGATCATATTAATGAGCAACCCCCCCTGCCCGCCGTTGTTCTTCATATACAAAGATAATAATGCGTACGTAAAATGCATTGGTTTATTTCGTGATTCGTATGTATTTTCAACATCGCCCATTCTATTACTGATAATTTTTTTCCCAACTCCTTCTTTGTCGGAACAAACAACATAATGCGGTGTAACAACATATTTGTTGCATATTGCACTGTTAGATTTTCATCATCACCTATTCCTATTACTGAGTAACACTCCCTCCCCCTTGGTTCCTCAAATGACAACAAAATGCGGTACTGCAAGATATTGGTATTATATCGTGATGTACTATTTTCAACGTCGCCCAAATCTTTTACTGAGTATATTTACCCTTTAATTCTTCGCATGAAGAAAATGCGGTAGAATAACATACTGGTTATATACCTCATGATGTACGATTTTTAAGTCCTATTACTGGATATTGCCCACTCCACACCTTGGTCCGTCGTATGACAACATAATGTGGTAGAACAGTTTACTGGTTATATATCGCAAAGCAATTTTTTTTTAACATCACCCAGTCTTAATGAGTATTTCTCCCTTGGTTATTTATCTGACAACATAATGCGGTACAATAAGATATTGGTCACGATGTAAGATTTTCAACATTGTCCAATCCTATTACTGAGTACTTACTTTCCCTTCATGGTTCTTCGTATAACAACATAATGCGGTACAATAAGATATTGGTTATATACAGCGATGTAAGATATTCAACATGCCCTAGTCCTATTACTGAGTATTTGCCCCTCCTTTGCTCTTCATTTGAAAACATAATACTGTACAATAAGATATTGGTTATATGTCATGATGTAATATTTTCAACATAGCTGAGTCCTGTTACTTAGTATTTCTCCCATTTAGGTTCATTATATGGCAACATAATGCGGTACCATAAGATGTTGGATATATATTACGATGTAAAATTTTCTACACCACCTCGTCCTTTTATTGAGTATCCCTTCTTCCCCTGGTTCTTCGTGTGGCAACATAATGTAGTACAATAGGATACTGGTTAGATATCGCCATGAAAGTATTTCAACATCGCTCAGTCCTATTTCTGAGTATTTTTCCCTCTTGGTTCTTCATATGACAACATACTGCGGTACAATAAGATATTGGTTATATATTATAATGTAAAATTTTCAACATCACCCAGTCCTATTACTGAACATTTCTTACTTTTGGTTCTTTATATGAAAAAATATATGGTACAGTTAGATATTGGTTATATATAGCTTTCTATAACTTAATATCGCCCAGTCCTATTGCTGAGTATCTTCTCTTTGTTTTTGGTATGACAGCAAAATGAGGTAAAATAAAGAAATTGGTTATATATCAGGATGTAATATTTTGAACACGACCCAGTCCTATTACTGAGTACTTTCTCCCCTTGGTTCTTCTATAACATAATGCAGTATAATAAGATATTTGTTAAATATCGCGATGTAAGATTTTCAACATAGCTCAGTCCTATTACTGAGTATTTGCCCCTCCTTTGTTCTCCGTTTGACAACATACTGCGGCAACTAAGATTTTGGTTAAATATCGTGATGTAATATTTTCAATATTGCCCAGTCCTATTACTGAGTTCTTTCCCCCTTGGCTCTCCGTATAACAACATAATGCGGTACAATAAGATATTTTTTATATATAGTAATATTTTCGACATCGCTCAGTCCTATTGCTGAGTATTTACCCCTCCTTTGTTTTTTGTTTGACAAAATGATGCTGTACAATAAGACATTGGATATATAGCGATGTAAGATTCTGAACATCGCCCAGCCCTGTTATTGAGTATCCTCCCTTCGTTTTATTTCCAAACAGGAAAATGCAGTAAACAAGATAAATTTTATATATCGTGTTAGATTTTCAACATCGCCCAGCCTATTACTGAGTATTTGCCCACATGCGACGTTTGACATAATATGTCACACAAAAATTCGTCTTTACTTAGTAATCAAGAATCGAGAGAAAGTGAAACACTTTTTGTTTATTTAAAATTATTTCACAGTTAGTAATATATCACGATGCAAGATTTTGAACTTTGCTCAGTCCTATTACTGAAGTATTTTTCCTATTGGTTTTCATATAACATAATGCAGTACAATAAATATTTGTTATTATCGCATGTAAGATTTTCAATATCGCTCAGTCCTATTACTGAGTATTTGTCCCTCCTTTGATCTTCGTTTGACAAGATAATGTAGCAACTAAGATTTTGGTTATTTATCGGGATGTAATATTTTGAATATCGTCCAGTCCTATTATTCAGTACTTTCCCTCTTGGTTCTCAGTATGGCAACATAATGCGGTACAATAAGATATATTTTATATATAGTAAGATTTTCCACATCGCCCAGCCCTATTGCTAAGTATTTGCCAGTCCTTTGTTCTTCGTTTGACAACATGATGCGGTACAATAAGATATTAGTTACATATAGCAATGTAAGATTTTGAACATCGCCCAGTCCTATAACTGAATATTTGTCCCTCCTTCGTTCTTCGTTTGACAACATAATGTGGTACAATAAGATATTTTTTTATATATACTACGATTTTCAACATCGCCCAGCCCTATTGCTGAGTATTTGTTTCTCCTTTGTTCTTCGTTTGACACCATAATGCGACAACTAAGATTTTAGTTATATATCGCGATGTAATATTTTGAACATCACCCAGTCCTATTACTGGGTACTTTCCCCGTTGGTTCTTCATTTGACAACATAATGCGGTACAATAAAATATTGGTTACATATAGCGATATAAAATTTTGAACATCGCCCAGCCCTGTTATTGAGTATCCTCCCCGTTGGTTCTTCATTTGACAACATAATGCGGTACAATAAAATATTGGTTACATATAGCGATATAAAATTTTGAACATCGCCCAGTTATTGGTTTATACAATGCAGTACAATAAGCTTGGTCTTAGATTTTGAACATCGTCCAGAACTATTACTGAAAATTTTTCCTCCATGGTTCGAAGTATGAAAACATAATACGGCACACAACATATTTGTCTTTTCTTAGTAATCAAGAATCGAGAGAAAGTAGAACACTTTTTTTTATATAAAATTATTTCACAGTTAGTAATATATCACGATGCAAGATTTTGAACTTCGCTCAGTCCTATTACCAAGTACTTTCTCCCCTCGGTTTTGCATATAACATAATGCAGTATAATAAAATATTTGTTATGTATCGCGATGTAAGATTTTCAATATCGCTCAGTCCTATTACTGAGTATTTGTCCCTCCTTTGATCTTCGTTTGACAAGATAATGTAGCAACTAAGATTTTGGTTATATATCGGGATGTAATATTTTGAATATTACTTAGTCCTATTTAAGAGTACTTTCTTCCCTGGGTTATCCGTATGACAACATAAGGCGATACAATAAGATATTTGTTACATATAGTGATGTAAGATTTTCAACATCACCCGCCCTATTAGCCCGTCCTTTGTTCTTCATTTGACAACATAATGCGGTACAATAAGATATTGGTTATATAGTGATGTAAGATTTTCAACATCGCCCAGTCCTATTGCTGAGTATTTGCCCTTTCTTTGTTTTTCGCTTGACGATATAATGTGGTACAATAAGACACTGGATATATATAGCGCTGTAAGATTTTCAACATCTCCCAGTCCTATTATTGAGTATTTTTCCTTTCTTAGTCTTCGTGTGACAACATAATGTGGGAAAATAAGATTGTGGTTATACATCGCGATATAATATTTTGAATACCGGCCAGTCCTATTACTGAGTACTTTTTCACCCTTGGTTCTCCGTATGACAACATGCATAATGCTGAACAATAAGATATTTGTTATAGTGAGGAAGATTTTCAACATTGCCCAGTCCTATTGCTGAGTATTTGCCCTTCCTTTGTTCTTTGTCAACATAATGCGGTACAATAAGATTATGGTTTTTTATCCAGATGCAATATTTTGAATATCGCCCAGTCCTATTACTGAGTACTTGTCCCTCCTTTATTCTTCGTTTGACAACATAATGCGGCAACTAGGATTTTGGTTATATATCGCGATGTAATATTTTGAATATCGCTCAGGCCTATTATTGAATACTTTACTCCCTTGGTACTCCGTATGACAACATAATTTGATACAATAAGATATTTTTTATATATAGTGATGTAAGATTTTCAATATCACCCAGTCCTATTGCTGAGTATTTGCCCCTTCTTTGTTCTTCATTTGACAACATAATGCGGTACAATAACATATTGGTTACATGTCGTGATGTTAGATTTTCAACATCGCCCAGATCTTTACTGAAAATTTTTCTTTCTTGGTTCAACATATGAAAACATAATATACATAAAATAATCGTCTTTTGTTACTAATCAAAAATCGAGAGAAAGTTGAACACTGGCTTTTATTTTAAATTATTTCACAATTAGCAAGTTATTTCAAATAGACTTTATAACTCAGTAAAGAAGTAACAAATAAATAAGGTTCGAAACCTAGTTAGTGCATAAAAACACGTAGAAACTTTCTACAAGTTTTGTTAAGTTCTAAATTGACTTTTTCTGGTCGAGTCTTTGGTTACATTTCCGTCATAAAACCTGACTTAGTCATTCATTGCTGAAAATCAAAAACAAATAATATTTTATATTCATGCATATAAAAATGTAATAAATAGCTTAAATATTTACCTGTTAATCCACTAGATATGACTGCATGTAAAAAAGAACATAATAAAATTGAAAATGAAGTATTAAAATATGTTTTGCAATCATATTATGAGAAACTGAATTAATATTAATTTTGTAGCTTATTCTTTGCTAATTACAACACATTTAAAAGAAATTAAAAAATCTGATGAAATTTATAGTTCAATTTTTTTTTCTGCCAACACTTTAACACATTTCAGTACTTAAATAAGATAAAAAATTTAGTTTAAGAGTTAAATAATCTTTCGTGATAACTTCTTTTTTTTAAAGATATATTTAACAATAATCCTGAAGCTATCACAAAAGATAGCTAATTGAAGCTATCTTTTGTGATCGACATAGTATAACAATTTGTAAGATATAGCATACAATGTATCAAATATGAATCATATATTGTAATATATCTTTCAAACGTATACGATACGTTGTGGATTGTATGGGATATTTTAAAGATTCAGCGGTAGAGTGAAAGCTAATTTTGTAGTAAACAGGCATATGTTAAGTCATAAGAAATGCTAGATGTATTTTATTTAAAGATATATTTAAAAATAATCCTGAAGCTATCACAAAAGATAGCTCTAACTAGCTATCTTTTGTGATATCTTAAGGATAATTTTTCCATTTTCAGGATTATTATCACAAAAAATAGCTATTTGAAACTATCTTTTGTGATATATTATAATAGTTTGTAAGATATAGCATACAACGTATCAAATACTATCATATATAGCCATATGTATTTGAAACATATATGATACATTGTGAATTGTATGAGATATTTTAAAGATTCAGCGTGGGAGTGAGAGCTAATTTTTTAGTAAATAGGCGTATGTTAAATAGTAAGAAATGCCAGAGGTATTTTTTAAAGATATATTTAAAAATAATCCCGAAGCTATCAAAACGATAGCTTCAACTAGCTATCTTTTGTGATAGCTTCAGGATTATTTTTCACATTTGCAGGATTATTATCACAAAAGATAGCTAGTTGAAGTTATATTTTGTGATTGATATAGTATAATAGATTGTAAGATATAGCATACTACGTATCATATATAGCCATATGTATTTGAAACGTATATGATACATTATGAATTGTATGAGATATTTTAAAGATTTAGCGTGGGAGTGTGAGCTAATTTCGTAGTAAACAGGCATATGTTAAATCGTAAGAAATGCCAGATGTATTATTTAAAGATATATTTAAAAATAATCCTGAAGCTATCACAAAAGATAGCTTCAACTTGCTATCTTTTGTGTTAGCTTCAGGAATATTTTTCACATTTTCATGATTATTATCACAAAAGATAGCTAGTTGAAGTTATATTTTGAAATCGATATAATATAATAAATTGTAAGATATAGAATACAACGTATCAAATACTATCATATATAGCCATATGTATTTCAAACATATATGATACATTGTGAATTGTATGAGATACTTTAAAGATTCAGCGTGGGAGTGAGAGCTAATTTTTTAGTAAATAGGCATATGTTAAATAGTAAGAAATGCCAGATGTATTTTTTTAAGATATATTTAAAAATAATCCTCAAGCTATCACAATAGATAGCTTCAACTAGCTATCTTTTGTGATAACTTCATGATTATTTTTCACATTTTCAGGATTATTATTACAAAAGATAGCTAGTTCAAGCTATATTTTGTGATCGATATAGTATAATAGATTGTAAGATATAGCATACTACGTATCATATATAGCCATATGTATTTGAAACGCATATGATACAATGTGAATTGTATGAGATATTTTAAAGATTTAGCGTGGGAATGAGAGCTAATTTTGTAGTACACAGACATATGTTAAATCGTAAGAAATGTCAGAGGAATTTTTTTAAAGATATATTTAAAAATAATCATGAAAACAAGAAAATGTACTCTTCGTACTAAAAAACAGAAAACCTCAGGGATTAAAAGTCATTACAAAAATGCAAGGCGTACAGTTTCAGTTAAAAGCAGTTATTCAAACAACGATTTCCAGCTCTTTCTAAAAGTAAATATGTCCCGCCTGTTTACACATTTCAAGCGAAGTTCAATTTTCTCCCTAAGAATAACATAGATTAGATGGAAATTCCCGCGGTACAAACAATACTTTTTTTTCTACTTTCGCACTAATTTCGGTATTTTTAGTAGATCGATTATTGATGGAAGCTTTGCTCGGGTCTTATGAAAGAAGTTACATTATAAAAGAAGTCAAAATCCTGCAGCTAGACAATATTTTTCAAGTAAATCACAATTAGGAACTATTCTTCTCTTTATCTTAAGGTTTTAAACAGGTTTTCTACACACAGTGTACATAAAAGTTTGTAGCGTTACAAGCTGTAACCGTAATGGTTGGTTGATTGATTGAGAGCGCTACGGTGTATTGTTTTGCTACAAGAGGGCTAGTGGGTTAGAATCTACTGCATAAACATAATTCCGAATGGTTATAACTATAGATGAGAACATTTGTTGGTTGATTGGTTTAATTAGACAGCTATAAAAAATTATTTTGCTACATACGAGTTAATGAGACCAGAACACAGTGTGTTACGAATGGATATAAATGTCCATGCCAGAAATTGTTGGTTGGAGGGCTTGTAGCACTACTGTCTACTGCTTTGTTACACTAGGTCTATTGAGACTGGGACTTAACTGCTTAAAACCGATTCTGAACTACTAAAGTCTATGCTAGAAGTGGTTGGTTGATTGATTGATTGATTGGTTGGTTTGTTGGTTTGCAGTGCTGCGGTCTACTATTTTTCTAAACGAGGGCTGGTGAGACCGGAACATAATGCTTAAAGTTAATTCTGGACGACTACAAACGACCATACCAGAAGTGATTGGTTTTATTGTAGAGCTACTGTCTACTATTTGGCTAAACGAGGTCTAAA
>CM063497.1:53086328-53121328 GCA_032207245.1 Pardosa pseudoannulata
CTTCTTTTCAACCTAGGGAAATGGAGAATGAACAAATGAATTGGAAATTACAAGTTCCTAAGATTTTTCAGAAATGTGCACACCCTGCTGGTTGTCAATGGTTGTCAGATAAGCAGAAGGCAACTGAGAAGGAGCGTATTCACATTTTATGCTCTGCTCGCTTACATGCAGCTTGTCGATATGAAAGCCAGAAACCGAAATGATTTAACATTATAACAAAATATCGAAATTTTAAATAGTTATGACAGGTTGATTATGATTACGAACAATTTATCAATAAAATTCTCAGAAACAATTGTAGACAGTCAACAATTGATCAATTTTTTTAATTATGTGTACAATTCTTATGTTTTAAAGTATAATATACAGTACATAAATATAAGGTGTGGTTTTTCATTTTGTTTTGAAATTTAGTACGTGTGAATTAAAAGGGGGGGAAATTATCTAATTTTCCATATCGTTTATTGTTATCAAAATGTTGTCCCAAACTGATCACATTAAACTGAGTCCTATGTAGTTCAGAATATGGAAAATAAAAGCTATTTAGCGTGACTTACTTTCGAAAGAGGTTTTAGAAGGATCCACCGTGAACCTGTTGAAAGTGTTGTTTACCAGCTTATCGTGGAAAATCGACCGGAGATGATCGGTCGTAATCTCCACCGGAGATTTGGCGATATACAGGAAAAAGTCGATGGCCACCGAACGGGTTTTGCGCTTCCCGCTGAAATGGTAAACACAATAAAATATCATTAAAAAAAACATATACAAATGAATATATATACACTTATTTTGGCGGAGTGAAAACATATACACATTTCTTGTATAAATACATTATAAATGATGTCAATTTACGGTCAAAAAATTTGAATTATTAAAATTGTGTAAAATGAAAATGAAGGGAATGAGTCGGAAATGAGTGACACGTGACCTGGGAAACGTGCAAATATAGTCGCCGATTCGCCAAACTTGGCAACTTGGCTAGAAAGTTTATTCTCCAAATACCGCTTCTTGGCATTAAAATAAACGCAACATAAATGAAAACAGAATACATAAAATACACGTTTCTATTCTAATGACTGTTTATTTTGCAGTTCACTTTGTTTAAAATGACATGGTAGAATAAAACTTTTTCAAATTCAGATTATACAAAATAAAGATCTGCAGGCAATTGCAGGGACGGGTGATGTCCATAAACGATGTCATTTTTCTCAATATTTTGGACATCTTCCTTTCCCTTTGCCAGAAAGTGTCACATTTTATCAGCCCCCTCCCCCTTGTCATATTTTAGACACTATTACATGTATTTGTAGTTCAGAAACAAAGCACTACGCTACAGAGAGTATTTAATATTTTATTTTTAAATTATAATAAGTGCTTTAATGGTATCTGTAACTAAAAGTATAATAAATATTCATGCATTTATTTTCTAACATATACTCAAAAACTAATCTAAAATGCCTGTTTTCGGAAAGAACGAACTGTAAGTGAAAAAATTCATGAGAAAATTGCTTTTGCTCCAATTAAGAAATCATCATCTAATTTTGGTAATTAAAAAAAAAAACTTTCAAAATTCAATCTGCTATTTTAAACTTTTTGACCAAAATATGTGACTTTACACTCCTTGGTACTCACACACACTGTCACAATTTCATGAACCCTTTCTTCTCCTCCAAGTGTGACATTTGTGGATGTCCCTCTGCAGAATTGGGCAGTGCCGAGTATATTCAGTGAATATTTAGTTGTACGGAACTCATACGTTGTAGTTCTCCCACACCTGAAAACCTCCTTTAAGGTCCATGTACTCAATCAATTATACGATATTCAGCTATACGAAAGAAGCTATGTAAATTTTATCCAGTTATACGAAAGAGTTTATATTGAAGCTTGTACATTTATATATAATATATAATATATATATATATTATATATATATATATAATATATATATAATATATATATATATATATATATGTATATATATATATATGTGTGTGTGTGTGTGTGTGTTATTTTATCCAGTTATACGAAAGAAGCACTTGTATTGAAGCAGTTGGAGCACTTGTACACACACACACACATATATATATAATATATATATAATATATATATATAATATATATATATATATGTATATAAATATATATATAATATATAATATATATATAATATATATATATAATATATATATATATATGTATATAAATATATATATATATGTGTGTGTGTGTGTGTGTATTCTGCATCTTCTAACATCTATTGAGATAAAATTACTTAGACACAGATAAAACTCTGAAGATGCACGATATACGTGCATGTCGAAACCAAAAAGACAATGTACATTGACTTGAACATCGAGAAAACTGTCAAGAGTGCTTTCAAAACCTGTCAAAAAAGTGAAGCAATAAAACCCATCCGGAGAGCCAAGGACTAAATATCTTTACAACGAGTTTGTACTCTGGAACCTTCCGATTTCTAATTCCCCCACCCCATTCGCCTGAACAAGACCGGTAAAAGTGAAACTTCCTTTCCCCTCCATCAAATTCCTCTCATCTGATAACATTTTAACCTGAAGGCATGTCATACGTAACAGCATTTGCCCCACCTCCTCGAAAGCCCTTAGCCACGCCTTGTCGTTTGGAGGGCAATTGGAGAACACGTTATGTTTCGATAATAATAATCAGAATTTCGAAGCCTGATTGAAAGTAGATTGTGCCCCCAGCGAAGAGCAGGCTGAAGATGAAAATAAATAGGGTTGCCGTGCACTCTAAACACGATGGGAAATTGAGCTGGAGCGAAACAGAGTGCTTTAAGGCGACAGTGCACTTTTGAAACTAATTTATTTTGTTTAAAATCAGTGTGTTTGAAAATTTAGCAATATATTTAAGCTACTGTATATTTTCAAATATGTTTCGTTTTTAATCAAGTCGCCTAGAAATTTAACATGTTGCTAGCAATAATTTAATGTAAAGGCGAGTAAAATAATTTACTTTAACTTTAAGGTAAAATATTAGTTGTTTTAATAGTTACTAATTTTTTTTCTCAAAAATAGCGAAACACAGTAATTTAAGGCGGTAGTGCACTTTCATAACTAATTTATTTTGTTCATAAACAGTACGTTTGAAATATTAGTATGATCTTATTAGTATAGTTCAAAATGTCAGTAAACTTTCAAAAATGTTTAATTTTAATCAATCCATTTCAATTGTAATGTATTAGTTATTTTCATATTGTATAATTCCTAATGTGTTAGTTATATATAAAATAGTTATTTTTAGTTATTTTCAAACGAAGTAAAATTGGTTCGAGTACACTTTATAACTAACTAATTCATAAATTATTTATTTTGTTCATATTTATTTATAATTCATTTTGTTCATAATCAATACTTTTGAAAACATTAGCTTGATCTAAGCCTTCAGTAGACTTGTAATCTATTTCGTTTTTAATCAATTCGTAAAGAAATTTAATATGTTGCAAGTAACATATTAATGTAAAGACGAGTAAAATAATTTATTTTAACTTTTAACTGTAAGGTAAAATTTTAGTTGTTTTAATAGTTACTAATTTTTTTTCTCAAAAATAGCGAAACACAGTAATTTAAGGCGGTAGTGCACTTTCATAACTAATTTATTTTGTTTATAAACAGTACGTTTGAAAAACTAGTATGATATTATCAGTATAGTTTAAGCCGTCAGTAAACTTTCAAAATGTTTAATTTTAATCAATCCATTTCAATTGTAATGTAAAATATTAGTTACTTTCATAACTCATTATTTTTTTCCAAGTAAAGTGGAATAGGTGACATTGCACTTTTATTTAATTAATTCATAAATACTTTATTTTGTTCACAATCAGTATTGAAAATTAGTATGATCTTAGCAATATGTTTTAAGCCGTCAGAAGGCTTTCAAATATGCTTCATTTTTAATCAATTCGCTGAAAAATTATGTTGCTAACAATACATAAATGTAAAAGAGAGTAAAATAATTTACTTTAACTGTAAGGTAAAATATTAGTTATTTTAATAGCTACTTATTTTTTTCTCAAAAATAGCGAAACACAGTAATTTAAGGCTGCTGTAACGTCACACTCTAATATAGGCAATTGGAGAATCACAGTCGTTATTCACAGGCCTGATTGAGATCATCGAATACAAGCAGGTGAGATTAAAAAAATATTATCCCTGTAAATATTTACATGAATTGCTTCGGCGCGTTTATGTAAAAGTTTAAATGCGTCTTTTATTTAATCAAAATTGTCTGATATGAAAATAAATTTTTTTTAGAGGTGATTAAGGTTTTAATCAAGGCGAGAATAGGCATACTTAGTAAAATAATTTACTGACGTCAGTGTTAGGTAATTACACAAAAATACAAAAAATAAATTTAGGCTTTACTGCAGTGCACTTTCATAACTAATTTATTTTGTTTATAAACAGTACGTTTGAAAAATTAGAATGATCTTATCAGTATAGTTTAAGCCGTCAGTAAACTTTCAAAATGTTTAATTTTAATCAGTCCATTTCAATTGTAATGTAAAATTATTTTCATAGTTCTTCTTCTTTTTTTTTCAAGCGAAGTGAAATAGGTGACAGTGCACTTTATAACTAATTAATTCATAAATAATTTATTTTGTTGATAGTCAGTACTAAAAAATTAGTATGATGTTAGCAATATATTTTAAGCTATCAGTAGACTTTCAAATATGCTTCATTTTTAATCAATTAGATATTTAATATGTTGCTAGCAATATATTAATGTAAAGATGAGTAAAGTAATTCACTTTAACTCTAAAGTAAAATATTTTTTTTAATAGTAAGTAATTTTTTCTCAAAAATATCGAAACACAGTAATGTTACACACAGTAATTTAGCACATAGTAAACACAGCAATTTAAAATAACAGCGCACTTTCATCACTAATTTATTTTGTTCATAATCAGTACGTTTGAAAAATTAGTGTGATCTTATTAGTATATTTTAAGCTGTCAGTAGCCTTTCAAAATATTTGTTTTAAATTTAATCAATCCATTTCAATTGTAATGTAAAATGAGTTATTTTCATAGCTATTTATTTTTTTAAACGAAGTGAAATACGTGACAAAGCTTTTTATAACTAACTAATTCATAAATAATGCATTTTGTTCATAATTAGTACGTTTGAAAAATTAGTATGATCTTAGCAATATATTTTAAGCCGTCAGTAGACTTTCAATCTGTTTCGTTTTTTATTAATTCGTTAAGAAATTTAATATATTGCTAGCAGTATATTAATGTACAGGCGAGTAATATAATTTACTTTAATTGTAAGGCAAATAACAATTAGTTAATTTAATAGTTACTAATTTTTTTTTCTCAAAAATATCGAAACACAGTCATTTAAGGCTGCAGCTCACTTTCATAACTATTTCATTTTGTTCAGAATCAGTACGTAGGAAAAACTAGTATGATCTTATAAGTATATTTCAAGGTGTCAGTAAACTTTCAAAATAATTGTTTTGATTTCAATTAAATCATTTCAATTGTAATGTAAAATGTTAGTTATTTTCATAGCTATTTAATTTTTTTAAAGCGAAGTGAAATAGGGGACAGTACACTTTATAACTAATTCAAAAATAATTTTTTTCATATTTATTCATAATTTATTTTGTTTATAATCAGTACGCTTGAAAAATTATTAGATTCCAGGGATAAATGTTTACTATTTTCCTGGTTCATTCAGCTGAGTTCCAGTTTAGGCCCAAGCAGATCAGATACTACCTCCCTGTGCGATTGTCTTAAGCTTCAGAACATTCATTTATCAAGACTCATTAAATTAGAAAAACAATAGAATATTCTTTAATTATTAATGAAAATATTATAAATCCTTACTTAAGATTTGCTCCTTATAAAAAGGTGAATTAAAAATTTAATCCATTTTCTTATTTCATATGCTCTCTCAGTTTACAGTCAAAATTACTTTACTAGACTCCAGGGACAAATGTGACATCTACCTTTATTTTCATGGTCCATTCAGCTTAGCTCCAGCTTAGGCCCAATGAGATCAGACAATACCTTCCTGTACGATAGTCTTAAGCCTTTGGTACTTTTGTATATTGGTACTCGTTAAATTGGATACATAATAGAACATTCTTTTATTATTAATGAAATGTTAAAAATCCTTACTTCATATAGACTTGCTCCTTAAAAAATTGTGAATTAAAAATTTAATTCATTTCCTTATTTCAGAGGCTCTCTCAGTTTACAGCCAAAATGACTTTACTAGGGACAAATGTGACATGCACCTTTATTTTCGAGGTCCCTTTAGCTTAGCCCCAGCTTAGGCTCAAACAGATGAGACAATACCTTCCTGTGAGTTTGTCTTAGGCTTTTGGAACTTTTGTTTATCAACACTCGTTAAATTAGAAAGACTATGGAATATTCTTTATCAATGAAACACTACATATACCTACTTCATACAGATTTGCTGCATATAAAAAAGGGAATTAAAATTTAAATTGATTTTCTTATTTCATAGGCTCTCTCAGCTTACAGTCAAATTTACTTTATTAAATTCCAGTGAGAAATGTGACATTCGCCTTCATTTTCATGGTCTATTCAGCTTAGGCCCAAGCAGATCAGAAAATTCCTTTCTGTGCAATTGTCTTATTCTCCCGATAATTTGTTTATCAACACTCGTTAAATTGAAAAACTAATAGAATAATCTTTAATTATTTATAAAATATTACAAATCCTTACTTCATACATATTTGCTTCATATAAAAAATGTAAATTAAAAGTTGAACTCATTTTCTTATTTCAGAGGCTCTCTAATAAAATAATTTTGACTGTGAACTAAAACTCTAAAGACAAATGTGACATCCTCCTTTATTTTCGTGGTCTATTCAGCTTAGATGCAGCTTAGGCCCAAACAGATAAGATAATAACTTCCTGTTTGATTGTCTTAAGCTTCGGAACATTTGTTTATCAAGACTCGTTAAATCAGAAAGACACTAGAATATTCTTTATATATTAATAAAATATTACAAATCCTTACTTCATATAGATTTTCTCCACATAAAATTTTGATTTAAAAATTGAATTCATTTTCTCATTTCAGAGGCTATCTCAATTTACAGTCAAATTTACTCTACTAGATTCCAGGGACAAATGTGACATGAGCCTTCATTTTCGTGGTCCATTCAGCTTAGCTCTAGCTTAGGCCCAAGCAGATCAGACAATACCTTCCTGTGCGATTGTCTTAGGCTTTTTGAACTTTTATTTATCTTCACTATTTTAAAAATTAGTAAACACTAGAATATTCTTTAATTATTAATGAAATATTACAAATCCCTACTTCATATAAATTTTCTCCATATAAAATTGTGAATTAAAAATTGAATCTATTGTCTTACTTCAGAGGCTCTCTGAGTTTACAGTCAAAATTACTTTACTAGATTCCAGTGACAAATGTGACATCCGCCTTCATTTTCGTGCTTTTTTCAGCTTAGCTCAACCTTAGGCCCAAGTAGATCGACTATACCTTCCTGTGCTATTGCCTTAGTCTTTTGGAACTTTTGTTTATCGAGACTCGTTAAATTAGAAAATAAAAATACAATATTCTTTAACTATAAATAAAATATTACAAATCCTTACTTCTTACAGATTTGTTCCATATAAAATTGTGAATTAAAAATTGAATTCATTTTCTAATTTCAGAGGCTCTCTTAGTTGGCATTAAAAATTACTTTACTAAACTCGAAAGACAAATGTGACATCCGCCTCTATTTTCGTGGTCCATTCAGCTTAGACCCAAGCATATCAGACTTCCTATGCGATTGTCTTAGGCTTCAGAACATTTGTTTAACAAGACTCGTTAAATGAGAAAGACAATAAAGTATTATTTTACTATTAATCAAATGGTACAAATCAGTACTTCATACAGATTTATTCCATATAAAAATGAGAATTAAAAAGTTAATTCATTTTCTTATTTCAGAGGCTCTAAGTTTACAGTTAAAATGACTTTACTACTAGACTCCATTAACAAATGTGACATCCGCCTTTATTTTCGAGGACCATTCAGATTAGCTCTAGCTTAGGCCCATGCAGATCAGACAATATCTTCCGCTGCGATTGTCTCAGGCTTCGGAACATTTGTTTATCAACACTCGTTAAATTGGAAACACAATAGAGCATACTTTTATTATTAATGAAATATTACAAATCATTACTTCATTAGATTTATTCCATATAAAAGTGTGATTTAAAAATTAAATTCATTTTCTTATTTTAGAGGCTCTCGTAGTTCACAGTCAAAACTACTTTACTAGACTCCAAAGACAAATGTGACATCCTCCTTTATTTTCGTGGTCTATTTAGCTTAGATGCAGCTTAGGCCCAAACAGATAAGATAATAACGTCCTGTGCGATTCTCTTAAGCTTCGGAACATTTGTTTATCAAGACTCGTTAAATCAGAAAGACACTAGAATATTCTTTAAATATTAATAAAATATTACAAATCCTTACTTCATATAGATTTTCTCCACATAAAATTGTGATTTAAAAATTGAATTCATTTTCTTATTTCAGAGGCTACCTCAATTTACAGTCAAAATTACTCTACTAGATTCCAGGGACAAATGTGACATGAGCCTTCATTTTCGTGGTCCATTCAGCTGAGCTCTAGCTTAGGCCCAAGCAGATCAGACAATACCTTCCTGTGCGATTGTCTTAGGCCTTTTGAACTTTTATTTATCTTCACTATTTTAAAAATTAGTAAACACTAGAATATTCTTTAATTATTAATGAAATATTACAAATCACTACTTCATATAGATTTTCTCCATATAAAAATGTGATTTAAAAGTTCAATTCATTTTCTTATTTCAGATTCTCTTTCAGTTTACAATCAAAACTACTTTACTAGATTCCAGGGACAAATGTGACATCTGCCTTTATTTTCGTGGTCCATTCAGCTGAGCTCTAGCTTAGGCCCAAGCAGATCAGACAATATCTTCCTGTGCGATTGTCTTAGGACTTTGGAACTTTTGTTTATCGAGACTCGTTAAATTAGAACAAAATAGAATATTCTTTAATTATAAATGAAATATTATAAATCCTTCATACAGATTTGCTTTATATAAAAATGTGAATTAAAATTGAATTCATTTTTTTTATTTCTTTTAGTTCACATCCAAAATTACTTTACTAAACTCGAAAGACAAATGTGACATCCGCCTCTATTTTCGTGGTCCATTCAGCTTAGGCCCAAGAATATCAGACTTCCTATACGATTGTCTTAAGCTTTGGAACATTTGTTTACCAAGACTCATTAAATGAGTAAGACAATAAAGTATTATTTTATTATTAATCAAATGGTACAAATCCTTACTTCATATAGATTTTCTCCATATAAAAATGTGATTTAAAAGTTCAATTCATTTTCTTATTTCAGAGGCTCCCAGTTTACAGTCAAAATGACTTTACTAGACTCCAGGAACAAATGTGACATCCGTCTTTATTTTCGAGGACCATTCAGGTTAGCTCTAGCTTAGGCCCAAGCAGATCAAACAATATATTCCGCTGCGATTGTCTCAGGCTTCGGAACATTTGTTTATCAACACGCGTTAAATTGGAAACACAATAGAACATTCTTTTATTATTAATGAAATATTACAAATCCTTACTTCATTAGATTTATTCCATATAAAATTGTGATTTAAAAATTAAATTCATTTTCTTATTTTAGAGGCTCTTTTAGTTCACAGTCAAAACTACTTTACTAGACTCCAAAGACAAATGTGACATCCTCCTTTAATTTCGTGGTCTATTTAGCTTAGATACAGCTTAGGCTTAAACAGATAAGTTAATAACTTACTGTGCGATTGTCTTAAGCTTCGGAACATTTGTTTATCAACACGCGTTAAATTAGAAAGACACTAGAATATTCTTTAAATATTAATAAAATATTACAAATCCTTACTTCATATAGATTTTCTCCACATAAAATTGTGATTTAAAAATTGAATTCATTTTCTTATTTCAGAGGCTACCTCAATTTACAGTCAAAATTACTCTACTAGATTCCAGGGACAAATGTGACATGAGCCTTCATTTTCGTGGTTCATTCAGCTTAGCTCTAGCTTAGGCCCAAGCAGATCAGACAATACCTTCCTGTGCGATTGTCTTAGGCCTTTTGAACTTTTATTTATCTTCACTATTTTAAAAATTAGTAAACACTAGAATATTCTTTAATTATTAATGAAATATTACAAATCCCTACTTCATATAGATTTTCTCCATATAAAATTGTGAATTAAAAATTGAATCTATTCAGCTTAGATGAAGCTTAGGGTCAAACTGATCAGATAACACCTCCCTGTGCAATTATCATAAGCTTCGGAAAATTAGTTTATCAAGACTCGTTAATTCAGAAACACACTAGAATATTTTTTAAATATTAATAAAATATTAAAATCATAACTTCATATAAAAATGTGATTTAAAAATTGAATTCATTTTCTTATTTGAGAGGCTATCTCAGTTTACAGTCAAAATATCTTTACTAAATTCCAGGGACAAATGTGACATCCGTCTTCATTTTCGTGGTCCATTCAGCTTAGATGCAGCTTAGGCCCAAACAGATTAAATAATATGTTCTTATGATTGTCTTAGACTTTGGAACATTTGTTTATTAAGACTCGTTAAATTGGAAACACAATAGAAGATTCTATTATTATTAATGAAATATTATAAATCCTTACTTCACATAGATTTGCTTCATATAAAAATGAGAACTAAAAATTTAATTCATTTTCTTATTTCAGAGGCTCTCAGTTTACAGTCAAAATTACTTTACTAGATTCTTAAGGATAAATGTGACTTCCGCCTTTATTCTCGAGGTCCATTCAGCTCAACGATTTTTCTCCGTTAATAGAAATCCGATACTTTTGCCATTTAAAAGCTAAATGAACTTTTTTTTCTGATCTTACATTGTTTGAAGATGTTCTTAATTAAGGGCACGCTATAACATTCTGATAATGGAAATTCCACTGAATCGTTTATGAGCTTGAGTTTCGTTTTGGACTAGAGATAGAATAAGATATGTTTTTACACCAGACGTATTGGGGATTTATAAAATAGATTTAAAGACTCTGGACAGTAAGGGAACATAGTACCGTTAGAGACTTAAAATCGTCCTTATTACAGCCTTTTCTCGGCTCATAAGAAATAAAAATTATTCTCGTAGAATGTAGAATTCTCGTAGAATTCTTGTAGAATGAATTTTATTACAAGTCATGTCCTACTGTTTTGCCTTAATAAATATTATTCAGTTTTGTCATTTTAAATAGTATATGCTTTAAAATAGCATAAAAATATACAGCAAATAAAAATAAATAAATCAACTTACAAGATAATTTTCGAAATATGTATATTAGAAACTAAATTTTTATATTAAATTGAAGATAATTATCTTAAATTGGTTTTTATGGCCGGCCTTATTTAAAAAAAATAAAAAAACTGTGCATTAACCCCTTCCGGTAAAATGACGAGTCTAGCTCGTCATTAGTTTTTCATTCCATACAGCACAATGACGAGCTACACTCATCATGCGATTAAAGTTACTGTTAAATATGATAATTAATTTAGTTTAAAATTCCTAGTGTACTGAATTTGGCAACACTTTTATCACTCGTGAAAATCACAAGTCACTATTGCATATTGTTTACTTAGAATTTCTTGGTACAAGTCATTGCCAAATTAATGAGTCAGAATAAAAGAAAACCTACTAAGAAATGTCGTGTGTGTTAAAAGATTAAAAGTGAGACTACTTGGCGGTGTAAACAATTAAGAATTCCTTTGCACTTTGTTTTGAAAAGTACCACTAGCTTGAAGACTATTATCTGTATACCTTATTAATGTTTTGCTTTGATATTTTCTTAATTTTACTGTTTCTGATATTATTTAAAACTATGTAAAAAGTGGGTTTTAATTAAGAATATGTAAGAACTGTAAAATGAAACAAGTTTTTTAAATAAAAATTAAACGGTTATTTCATGCACAGTTTTTCATTATTAAATCATACCGGAAGGGGTTAAGTGGTTAATGGAGCGACTGCAATTTAATTTGGTTTCCTTATTGCCCAGTATGACCCGTCAATTAAAAATAGGGGGCTAATCACTGTGTAGCGGCGAGAATAAAATTTACACGTTACATATATATAACACTTGGAACAGCAAAGAAATCTTACCTGAACCCATCAATCTCAGTTTTCCACAAGCGACTTCCGATGCCTGAAGTCCGGAAAAGACGATCAATCTGTAGAAAAGAAATATACAAAAATCAGATTAAGAATATATTAATCATGATTTGATTTGGTTTTGTTTGGAGTGCTACGGTCTTTTTTTTTGCAACACGAGGGCTAATGAGATCGGGACCTACAGCTTAACCCTCCGAGTGGAACACATCTCGGAAAAAATTGTCAGTGGTCAAAGAGTTCTATGATTTTTACCTTCATCCTTTGTCGACTAGAATGGAATATGAAAAACCCATCCTCGTTATTGTCCCTTTACTTCCGGTATAGATATATAAATAGATATTATAGATTGTTAATTTTTAATGTACATAAAGCTCGTCAAGCCTGGAGTATTATCTCATAAGAAATAATGGATTCTAAAAGTACAAATAAAAATATTCTTTGAGAGACTTATTTATATCTTTTTACGAAGTTCCAATATATTTAAGGGGTTGCAATTAAAGATACATCTGTTGCAAACGAAATACTTCGTAGAGTTTACAAAGCCATGAAAAGCTATGTTCTTTGTGTTCAGGGGATAGTTGCATCTCTCAAGAAATGTCAGTGAAAGAGGGGTTGCAGTTCCTAAATAATAGACCTGTTCCTACCTCAAAACTCCATGGGGAAAAGCATGGCAAAAATGTACATTACATACATTTTCGAAGCGTTTTTGGAGGTCGAAAATTGTACGTTTTGAAGTTATCATAGTTTGGAGGAATTGTACGTGGGAACCGCTTAGAGCCTTAAAGCCGATTCCGAAATATTAATCATGAAACAAAAACATAAACGCAATTAAGTGATATCAGGCAAATTTCAAAATTTTCGAAGTAAAATGTATTCTTGCAATCTATCCGTGTATGCTTGCTATATATAAGGGCCATACATAAAGTAAATTCCCCCAAAACGCGTAGAAAAAGAAACGTTATTACCTTTAAAAAATTACTGCAAAAGATATAACAATGTTTTATGGTGTTCACATAGTTTTTTAAAAGGGGCAGGTGTGACTTGTCAAAAAAGTCACTTTTTATTCAACGAAAGGATGCTTTTTGGAATAAAAAACATGTTTTATGTACAAAGGCACTTTCTCAGTTTTTGATTGATTTCAGAATTTATATAAATTTGAAAAAGAAAAAAAGAACAAGGCGTGTCAACGTTAAATAAAAAAGGGCAGGGCGCAGCGCCCTTCAAAAATCACGAAATGTGAACACTAATATTTTAGCTATTTCTCAGCCAAATAAAAAAAAATGAAATCCACTTACCTACAAGATAACTTTGTATATTTAAAATATCTATATTAGAAATTGAGATTTTATATTAAATTGAAGATAATTATCCTTTTAATTCTGTAAACAACAAACTTGATGTTATTAGATTTGACATTTTAAACTGTAAAAACAAAAAATTAAAATTCTGAAAGTATTAGATTAAAAATGCTTTTATCATTGCTATAAGGTAAAATATGCCGCTGTTTTTAGTATAAATTAGGTTCACAGAATTAAAACTATTGTCATTTATTCAATAATAAATTAGTTTCTAATTCACATGCTTCAAAAATTACTTTGAGGTTAAGTGTATTTCTATTATTTATTTTACTTTAAAAATTGTGATGCTTCAAATAAAAACTTAAGATTTTATAGAATTATATGCTTAATAATGGCGCATGACAAGCACAGAGTGGCTGGGTAACTGCCAGTGTTGAACAACAGCTCAAAGTTTAGTCTATTTTGCCAGTCACCCATGACTCCAACAGCGCTATTGAAATAACCAGAGGTCAGTCACTGGTGACTACTATGGAACGATCAGTATTGTAATGTTATACCGCGGAACAATATTTTGTAGTCGAGTGTCATAGAAGTTTGTTCCTGAGAATCAAGCTAGTGTGCCATAGTTGTATGTAGATCTTAACACATTGTATGAGGGACACATACTAGTCGCTTTCTGACGACTGATATTTGAGCGCGGGACACGTACTAGTATTTTTTCTGACGATTTACACTTGAGTTCAGGTCACGTACTAGTACCAGTTAGTGTCACAACATGGTTTGTTTGTGGGTACAAAAATAACGGTATATACAGGAAAACGGAGCCGAATGATCTTGTCTACTACATAGATTCTGAAAAAATTTAAACAAATAAAAACTAGTTTAACATCAGTCGATGCAGCAGTCGATGTGAAGGTGGTATAAAATTCTCCCCGTTACATATTATATCTATATGTATATACACTAATAAGCAAATAAAAGAACCTCTCTTAATAGGAAAGTGCAGCTTATTTGCATTCAGTTGAAAAATATCACGAAATTATGCCAAATGAAAAGGCAAAATATTCTCTGCTTATCCTCACGCAGACAAACAAAGAAACAAGAGGCCCAATTTCATCATTCTTGGAAAGTGAAATTTAAAAGAAAAAGACATTAAAATTCATGACTCTTTTTTTAGTAACACGTTTTACTCAAAAGAATTGTTTTAGAGGGAATAAAAGGAAGGATAAGTCAGAAACAAACAGACAGGTTTATTGCCAACTTGCACTGTTAAATAATTTATGAAATTCGCTTCTGATAACGAAGGAACACTTTGCGTCTCGCGGAAGTTTCAAACACACTGGGCGGAAAAAGACTCGGCATTTCGCAGTTTTAAATAATTCATGAATCATAGTTTGGTGTTCTGTTTAAGCAACAACTTGTTTTCGAAATCTCATTTAGTAACCAGATTTTGTTCGTGCATTTCGAATAAAGTGCATGTTTCATTACTTCTGTTGTAACTTTAGATCCTAGATAAGTTTTGAAAAGTATATGGATATTCTCCCAATGAAAGTATATACAAGGATTAGTCTACTATATACACCAGACGTTTACACTGGGTTTCATTGAATCTGAGGGTTTCCTGGAACTTTGACAGATTTTTAGGAAATGATCACTATTTCCTTAGTCAATTATCTACAATAGAGGTTTTCAACCTGGATATTACGGAATCTTAAGGGTTCTCTGGAACTTTGACAGAACCTCCGCAAGTGATTACTATTTGCGTAGTCAACTATCTACAGAGGTTTACATTGGGTTTCAAGTAATCTTAGGGTTTCCTGAAACTTCGACAGGTTTTTCGCAAGTGATAACTACTTATTTAGTCAATTATCTACACCAGAGGTTTTCAACCTGGATATTATGGAATCTTAGGATTACCTGGAACTTTGACAGAGCCTCCACAAGTGATTACTATTTGCTTAGTCAACTATCTACATCAGAGGTTTTCATTGCATTTACGGAATTCTTAGGGTTCTCTGGAACTTTTACAGAGCCTCCGCAAGTGATTATTATTTGTTTAGTCAACTATCTACACCAGAGTTTTACATTGGGAATCACGTAATCTTAGGGTTTCCTGAAACTTTGACAGGTTTCTCGCAAGTGATCACTATTGATTTAGTCAATTATCTACACCTGAGGTTTAACAACCAGGACTTTAAGGAATCTTAGGGTCCCTTGGAACTTTCACAGAAGTTCGCAAGTGATCATTATATGCTTAGGGAATTACCTACATCAGAAGTTTTTAACTTTGGTTTCATAGAATCCTAGGGTTTCCTAGAACTTTGAAAGGACTTCCACAAGTGATCACTATTTGCTTAGTCAAAGCTTCAAAGTTTTGGCAAGAATTTAGTTTTCCTAGAAAATTGAATTCATAAAGGTAGTTTGTTTGCTTGTAAAAACTTTGTAATTCTTAATAGATAGACAGATAAAATAGATACAGAAAATATTTTAATATTTAACTCCCCCTGAAAAATATTACTGAAGAGGAGAGGGAGTTCGGATATTTTTTCTTGTAAAGGGGAGGTGGTACAGAAAACTCTGGAAATCATGTCTTCACTGCCTTATACTATCATTGAAAGATGGAAAAGGTGCACTATCACGTAAAACTGTTTTAGTGATTCGAGTGTGGATTGAATTCTTTTAAAAATGGTCTAACTTGTTTTGTGAGGTCATTGATTTACTTCAGACGTAGACAGGAAATTGTCATCACGTACCTGCACCTGCACGTATTTAGACTTCTTTTTGTACTCTGGCGAGTGCCTATTATTGAGCTGCTCTTCCCACCGAAGTCCCTTGTCTACCACGATGTAGCCGGCTATTTTGACGATAGTGACCACGTCCTCGCTGGGCATCGAGAATGCCTGAGTAGGTTCCGTGAAGGGGTCATCTGAGAAAGGCTCTTCAGTCTCGGTGGTCGTAGGTTCCGTGGTTGTTGTGGGTTCTGAAAGGGAAATAAGAATGGAGGTTAGGGAAAAGAATATACAGATGGTGTTAAATCATTCCGGAAAGTAATGCGCCAGATGGCGTCCCAGTCGTTTGATGTACTTAAAGAGTTGTGTTTTGAGAGTGGCTTGAGCATGAAGCCAAAACGCTGGCTCGAATTGTTTTTATTAAAGATTTAGTTTTGTGATATTGAGTACTGGTATTTTTAGCATTGTGTCATATTTTAGTTACAGTCCACTGAGCATTTAGAGAGAACATTTTAGTGGTCCTAACGAGCCCCAGCTGTATGCTGAATCATTAATTTCGATTTGATATTATAGTGAAGCGAATTGCCGCTTAGAGATAATGAAGCGAATTGCCGCTTATAGTGAATCTGACTTGTTACATAAGCGTGAGAACATTGAATGGATAAAACGAAAGCATCCAGATAAGTAAGCTGAGAAAGGGTAAGTAACCCTTTAAAAATACGTTCCTTTTTGTGGATAATTTGTGTGCAATATAAGATTAATTAATAGTGAAGTGAAAATGGCTACTAATTTGAAAGATTTTCTTGCTAACTGCGAAAGAAAACTGCGAAATCAACGTTAACGAAGTTGAAAAAAAACTTTCTGAGTCAGATATAAGTGTTAGTAATTTAGAACTCTTGCGAACTAAATTTAGTAATTTGCAGAATGAATTTGATAGCTTTTTTGATTCTATTATTAGTTTGAGTCCAGAGGAAAATATTGATAAGCTCACGAACGAGCAAGAAGATATAAATGGCATTCTAATTGATATAGAGTTTGATATTGATAGTAGATTAGCGAAACCTAATGTTAAAGAGAGTAAATCAGAAACCACAAAGTTTGTTTCTGAAAATTCTGTAGTTCGTTTACCGAAAATTTCGTTACCCACATTTTCGGGGGAAATGCATTCTTGGCTTTCTTTCAAAGATATTTTCAAAGCAAGTATTGATCAGCATCCTAATTTATCAGATGCTATAAAACTGCAATATTTAAAGTCGTCACTGAAAGGAGATGCCTTTCGAATAATACAAACAATTTCTATAACTGACTCTAATTACAAGTTAGCATGGTCCCTCTTGGAAGAACGATATTCTAATACACGGGAACAAATTTATATGCGCATTGCTTTCCGGAATGATTTAACAGATGGAAAGGTTCTGTAGAGAAAATTTAAACACGCAGACGACAATGATAGGAAAAAGCCTTTCAAGGAATGAATTCACAGATTGCTTCAGAGATTCTATTATCCATTATATCAGATTAGATTTTATACATAACCACTCGGTTTGCAATCTATTCGCTAAATTTTGGTCATCATTCATATATACCTCCAAATAATCACTGTCAATATTGAAACCTCTGCTGTCCATCCTATCACGTAATATGACAAGATAAATTAAAGTAGGCAACTAACATAGGTCAGTAAAGATAAATTATTGAGCTTGTATCAGATAATTCTCAGCCAAAAAACAAACCATTTTTTACCTGCCTCATAGGGTACTTGACAATTCTCTAAAATTAAAAATTTAATTCTTGTCTATATTCTTGTCTTTTATAAGTAACATTTTGAAGATTCAGCATGTTGGCAAGAACCATTCATGAGGTAGACAGACAGTAGTTACAACATTCTTACCTAAAGTAAACACATGTTCACTTGGCATAATTCCTGGCAGCCTGCTGGCATAATGTATCCTAATGGTGGAGAACTGTGGGAAAGGTCTTGCAGTTGTTGATGACGTAATGGAAGCCATCCTTGTCCTCGCGTTCTTGAAGATGGACACAGGTGGCCCTACTGTCGAAGAAGATTTCGGTGGTGGTGCCAAGAAGGGCTTGCGAGTCCTAGGAGCTTCAGATGCGTCACCACCGCCAATTTTCAATTTCGGCTTCCTGATTCGAAGACCTGTCGATACAGTCGAGGCTTCAGTCGACGCTTCTGTTGAAATTACAGTCGGAGCAGGATGTCCATCCACATCTAAAATGTGAAATATTTATGTTAAAGAATGAGATAATCTAAATACCAATTCTTCTAAACAAAGTACACAAAGAAAAAAACTTTCAAGAAAAAGAAAAGAGTGAGTATGATTGTTCCTAAGAAATAACTGAATTTCAGTCGTTAAAAGTATACATATATGGTAGCTTAACTTCCCTAGATAATCTACTTTTGTGGTACTTGGTGCAGATATTTCTGGTTCGATAAAGAAATCATGTTTAGAGAGTTGTTCACCATTTTGTGCAAATGTTCTGACACTTGGCGACAAAATAATTGCGCATAAGAGATCCTCAAATCCGGTGGTCCAAAATCTGGATATTTTCTCGTCACTATCCATAAAATCAATCACAATTTTTTTTATATTTTAGGATTTTATATTAGATTTGGTGGAGAAATTTCTGGTTCGACAAAGAAATCATGTTTAGAGAGTTGTTCACCATTTTGTGCAAATGTTCTGACACTTGGCGATAAAATATTTGCGCAGAATAGAGCTTCAAATCCGGTGGTCCAAAATCTGGATATTTTATAGTCACTATCCATAAAATCAATCACAATTTTTTTTATGGTAGACAGACAGTAGTCACAACATTCTTACCTAAAGTAAACACATGTTCACTTGGCATAATTCCTGGCAGCCTGCTGGCATAATGTATCCGAATGGTGGAGAACTGTGGGAAAGGTCTTGCAGTTGTTGATGACGTAATCGAAGCCATCCTTGTCCTCGCGTTCTTGAAGATGGACACGGGTGGTCCTACGGTCGAAGAAGATTTCGGTGGTGGTGCCAAGAAGGGCTTGCGAGTCCTAGGAGCTTCAGATGCGTCACCACCGCCAATTTTCAATTTCGGCTTCCTGATTCGAAGACCTGTCGATACAGTCGAGGCTTCAGTCGACGCTTCTGTTGAAATTACAGTCGGAGCAGGGTGTTCCATCCACATCTAAAATGTGAAATATTTATGTTAAAGAATGAGATGATCTAAATACTAATTCTTCTAAAAAAAAACTACACAAAAAAAAAAAAAAACTTTCAAGAAAAGAAAGAAAAGGTGGAGTAATGATTGTTCCTAAGAAATAACTGAATTTCAGTCGTTAAAAGTATACATATATGGTAGCTTAACTTCCCTAGATAATCTACTTTTGTGGTACTTGGTGCAGATATTTCTGGTTCGATAAAGAAATAATGTTTAGAGAGTTGTTCCCCATTTTGTGCAAATGTACTGACACTTGACGATAAAATATTTGCGCAGAATAGAGCTTCAAATCCGGAGGTACAAAATCCGGATATTTTCTCGTCACTATCCTTAAAATCAATCACAATTTTTCTCATATTTTATGATTTTATATTAGATTTGGTGGAAAAATTTCTGGTTCGATAAAGAAATAATGTTTAGAGAGTTGTTCCCCATTTTGTGCAAATGTACTGACACTTGACGATAAAATATTTGCGCAGAATAGAGCTTCAAATCCGGTGGTCCAAAATCTGGATATTTTCCAGTCACTATCCATAAAATCAATCACAATTTTTTTTATATTTTAGGATTTAAAATTGGATTTTCTTGATTATTTTTATCTACACATACTACCTATTAATTATATAAATTTCGTATGTTATAATTTGCGAATTTTTAAAACTGGATTGACATTCTTTATATTCTTTTAAACACATTGTGTGCGGGTATATTTCGCAGCGGAATTGTACTGGGAGCCAACGTTTTTCACGTAAATTTAGTTATTTAGTTAAATTTCTGTAGATCGAAAATTATTTGATTTTTTTAACAAACTTTTCGTATTTTATATTGAAAATTACAAACAAATTATAAACAAATATATCAATAGACAAATAAAAATATATATATATATATATATATATATATAAACAAATATGTATATATAATATATATATATATATATATATATATATATATATATAAATATACATACATATACATATATATATATATATATATATATATATATTCTCAAGGATAAATAAAATGTTAATTTTAAATTTAAATTGATTTTTTAATCAACCTTCCCGTTCTGCGGTTCCACATCGATTGATGTATAAACTAGTTTTTATTTGTTTAATATTTCCAGAATCTATGTAGTAGAGAAGAACATTCGGCTTCGATTTCCTGTATATACCGTTATTTTTGTACCCACAAACAAACCATGTTGTTACACTAACCCGTACTAATATGTGACCCGCTCTCAAGTATTAATCGTCAGAAAACGTATTAGTATGTGTCCCGCATACAAAGGTTTAACAGATTCAGAAGGCAAAGTTTTCATATAAACTTTATTTGCTTTAAAATGTCAAATTTCTGAACCACAAATCAGTTGTTAAAATAGAAACAAAATAACAGACTGCATGTACAAGGTTATATCCAACATCATGCCAGTTAAGATCCAATTGGTTGAGAAACTTATGCCGTCGTGATTGCAAATCCAAACCCAAAATAAGGATTTCCCATCTTTATTCTCTTTCTTTGGATTGCTGAGTTACGTATTGTGTTATACGTATCATCTTAGATCTAAAAATCAATTTCGGAAGTAACATGTATACAAGCTCACGGAATTTGAGAGGATGGGAGAAGGTTGTTAATTTTACATTAAAAAGATTGTAAAGGGTAAAAATCCGGAAAGGATAGAAATTCAGATTTACTGAGATCCGGACAGTTCTAGATTTGAGGCTCTCTACTGTAAACAAAAAATTTGTAGAAGGATTTGTGACTAGTTTTTTTCTAAAATTTTATTAAACTTGTGTCATAAACTACATAGAAAATCTTCAAATCGGAGTCTGTATAGATCGAGCAACGATAGAGAGTGGATGTCAATAAGACTGATAACTTGAAAATTAATGCTTATATTTAGGACAGTCTGAAGGTTGATGTTTTTAAGACTACAAATATCAATATTTATATTGCAGGGTATTGTGTACAAAGTCGTTTATCATGCTTCTTGATATATTCTTTTGATGCTGAGAACTATGCAAATTATAAATAAAATACTTAGGCTTATAAAGTTCTTTGGGACTCTTTGTATAAAACGATAATTTTTTCCTGACTATAAGTACTATCCTCTTAAATATGAACATAGATTGCTACAAGGATTTGTGATGAGGCGATTTAGATCAGTAATATAATTGATTCATTCATACAAGAAGTAAAATGCTCGGGATCTAAATTTGACCTCATCACATCTTTGTAAAAAGATAGAGGACCATAAATTTATATTTTACGGATATTGTTGTCTTGTACGGTGGTCTCGGACGGGGTTCTGATCCCAGTCCCAGATTAGAATCCCGTCTCCGTACTTGACATTAAATAAGAATGTACCTTTGTGGAGTATTTATGAGTCCCTAAGGGACAGTTCCCAATTAGAAGGGATAAGGTTTTTCACGTTGGCGGTCTCAAATCGGGTTTAAGCAGACCAATGAGATTCTTACAACTATCCCGATTGGACGATAAGAAGGAAGAGGGGACAAGGTTGAAATTAATAAAATAAGAAAAATCTAAAATTTGAGAAGGTGTGCGGAAGTCCCAAAAAAGGTGTTCAATAGTCGAGAATAGAGGAGAGTCCGACAGAAGGTGCTCGATAGTCCAGACGAGGAGAGAAGTCCAACGGAACGAGTTCGAGAGTCCATAGATTTTTTTTTACCTACACATACAACTTATTAATTATACAAATTTTGTATGTTATAATTTACGAATTTTAAAACTGGATTTATATCTCTTATATTCATTTAACATATTGTGTGAGGTTACATTTCGCAGCCGAATTATACCGGGAGCTGGCATTTTGCTCGTAAATTAGGTTATTCAGTTAAATCTCAGTAGATCGAATATTATTTAATTTTTTAGCAACTTTTCGTATTTTATATTGAAATATATAAACAAATATATAAATAGACAAATAAACATACATATATATATATATATATATATATATATATATATATATATATATATATATATATATATATATATACATATATATAATATCCATTTCGAAAGAATAAATAAAAAGTTAATTTTAAATCTAAATTGATTTTTTTAATCAACATTCCCGTTCTGTGGTTCCACATCGACTGATGTAAAAACTAGTTTTTATTTGTCTAAATTTTTCCAGAATCTATGTAGTAGACAAGAACATTCGGCTTCGTTTTCCTGTATATACCGTTATTTTTGTACCTACAAACAAAATAATGTTTTTACCCTAACCCGTACTAGTATGTGATCTGCTCTCAAGTATCAATCATCAAAAAACGTACTAGTACGTGTCCCTAGCTCAAGTATCAATTGTCAAAAAACATACTAGTAAGTGTGCTGCTCTCAAGTATCAATCGTCGGAAAACGTACTAGTACGAGTCCCGCATACAGTGTGTTAACAGATTCTGAAGGCAAAGTTTTCATATATACTTTTTAAACATTTATTACAACTTTTGTTTTCTTTCTATGAAAGCATCATAGAACTGAAGTTTACCTTTAGTCTCATCGATATCCAAGGAAATTTTTGGAATTCCAGTCAAAGCAAATCTAGGAGGTGAATTCGAAGGATTATCACAATTAATTTAAAAAAAATTGTCTTGCTTGACTGACTCCCTCTGTACTACTATCAGAGTCACTACTATCCAGGTCATCTAGTAAACTTTCGCTACTATCATTTATAGATAATTCAGTTTCTGATTCTGAGTCACAGTTCGAATCACAAGAAAATAGCTCCATACACTCTGAATTACCCATTATTTAAAAGTAAAAATATATTATTCAATTCTTACATCAATAAAATTATCAGGCTGCTAGTAAAATATAACCAGAAAGCTATACACTGAAAGACAATTCAATCAACAATTCGTCTTCTGATACAAAAATGCGAAAAAAACCCGCTCTTTTGAACCAATTAGAGTAGAAAATACAATATACTGCAAACTATCATTTACTGGACAACTATCGTCATCTATACGAATAATTTGTTACTAAAATTAGAAAAAATACGGCCGAAACAGTGCAAGCGAAATAAAAATCAGTAAAGGCCAGAAAGCTGTGCCCGTACGGCGTACGGGCAAAACAGGGAAGGGGTTAAAAAATTTCAGCACTTTTCAGACATTCGTTTCCCCAGGGTTATCCTAAATCTATTCGTTTTTCTTCAATTTCTTCACGGTCTCCTATGTTTCTTCACGAAAACATCTTAGCTGAAATATATGATTTAACATGCTCTTGATATCTTGGTTTCATGATAATTTCTCCGGTATTTTAATATATATTCAAGAAAACATCTGAAATCACATCACTGGCCTTATAACCATTCTCAGTTATCAATTTCGGAATCAAATTTCTCAGTGTATGTTTACTTAAACTCAACCTTATAAATTAATGTACAACATTAAAAGCACATTTACATTATATATTAAAGTATCATAACCTCAAAATTTCCATATGATGTATAAATATCAGGCATTACAGAAGAAGGGTAAGAGGTTACACTTTTCCCTCTGTACTAAACTTACATAAAACTATGTCTTTGAAATTACTCTTTCCATTAACCTTAAAATCCGTAAAATAAACAAGAAATATTTGTGCAAAAATTATGAAACGCTTCACAGCAAACAACATCTAAGACATGCATGTGAAATTAGTTTTGACAATTTTTATGTAAACAGTTTCTTTAAAAATAACGAAAGGATCATCAGCATCTAAATGAATACTTATCTTTGAGAATTCATATAAATTATATAAAAGCCTTTGTGTTAAAAGGCTCAAAGAATTCATGCCCGTTAAAACTTTAAAAGGATGTTTGTTTGAAGTTATATATTTTATATATAAAAAAAAACAAGCCTTTTAAGAAAGTTTTATTATATTCAAAAAGATTAAGTGAAAGATATTTGTTTGAAAATTCAATGTAAAGTATTTAGAATCCTTTGATGAAAAAGACTTTACTCATGTGAATATTTAGAAGCAAAATGCGGTATTAAATTGAAGCTAACTCTAAGCATTAACTCTTTATGTTTAACAATTAAAAAGCTTCCGTAAAAATCATGGACATTTTCATAAACTTCAGAATCTGTTGGGAAACTGGTTGAAAGGTATAAGCTTTAACCCCTTCCCTGTTTTGCCCGTACGCCGTACGGACACAGCTTTCGGGCCTTTACTGATTTGCCCGTACGGCGTACGGGCAATTTGATTTCTATTTCGCTTACACTGTTTCGGCCGTATTTTTTCCAATTTTTGTAACAAATTATTCATATAGATGGTGATAGTTGTCCAGTAAAGGATAGTTTGCAGTTTATTGTATTTTCTACTCTGATTGGTTCAAAAGAGCATGTTTTTTCGCATGTTTTGTATCAGAAGACGAATTGTTATCTTTCAGTGTATAGCTTTCTGGTTATATTTTACTAACCGCCTGATAATTTTATTGATGTAAGAGTTGAATAATATATTTTTACTTTTAAATAATGGGTAATTCAGAGCGTATGGAGTTAATTTCTTGTGATTCGAACTGTGACTCGGAATCAGAAACTGAATTATCTGTAAATGATAGTAGCGAAAGTTTACTAGATGACCTGGATAGCAGTGACTCTGATAGTAATACAGATGGAATCAGTCAAGCAAGACAATTTTTTAAAATTAATTGTGATAATCCTTCAGATCCGCCTCCTAGATTTGCTTTCAATGGAATTCCAAAAATTAACTTGGATATCGATTAGAGTAAAGTTAAACTACAGTTCTATGACGCTTTCATAGAAAGAAAAAAAGTTCTAAAAATGCTTAAAAATAGTAGAAATGTTAGTCTTAATAACATATCTTTATTTAAAAATGTAAAATGAACAAAAATGGAATAAAAAATCTGACATTTTTTTACCTAATTCTGGAAAAAAAATGAAATTGTCAAAGGGTTAATCTTTTACATAAATCATACAAAAAGCTTCTTTGCAAATTGGTACATAAGTAAGGATAATAAGTTCATTACTGTTTCTTCTTTACCCTATTAAGTAATTAAAATTTTGAAAAAAGAACATTACTTACCTTTATTAACGTGAATAGGTATTGGGAGGATGATTTCGGTGATATTCGGTAAGAGAACTGTTTCGCTCGTTACTTCACCAGGAGCCAAGCTGGAAGTGCCATTCGGAAGCTTTGAAAGAGGCAGAGACACCGAAACTGATGTTTTTACAGCAACCCCAGCTATGCTCGAATTCGAAAGATTTTCTTCGACTTTGACGGTAGACACGTTTCCTCCGTTAGAAGCTTCTCCAATGGTCTCCTCGGTACTTTGATTGACAACGCTTGGAGCCGGATTGGGCAGGACAGTTGGGCTTGAGGCATCGGGATTAATAGTGTCAGGCTGGCCGGATGTTGTGGTCACTTCATTTGGTGCTTTGGATCCTAACTCAAGAGAGCCAGGTGGGATAGTCGCAGGCTCTGGCGTCCCCAGTGGGCTTGTGACGGTAACTGGACGGAATTCAGACTGTTCGGGTTGGTAGTCAATCGAAAACTCAAGCTCATGGGCAGCCTTTGATGTTAGCTGGGAGCTGGCGCCAGTGGTGTGACTTATGTCATTGCTCACGTTCATCTCCAAATACTTGTTCATGAAATGCTTGACGTCGTTCGTCATAGTGGGAACCGTCGACTTACTTTGAACGGGTTCAAAGTCGGGGGAGTCGTTCAGCATCTCCTCGCTTTCGTCTGTCAGACCGGCATTTACGTCTTTGGTTTTTCCGGGACTTCCAGTCGAAAGAATACTGAACAGCTCAACAGTGGAGAAAGGAGTAATCATTGGCTGGTTAGTGTTTAGAACTGTATTTTTGCTGGACATTTCCTCTTCGGCGTCAGGATTTTCACGCTCTACTGAACCTTCGGGTGGTGTAGATGCTCCTTCCCTCTCGAGTTCCGAAGAGTGAACGTCTTTCCTGTCATCTGGAGTAGACTCATTTATTTCTTCAATATACTTTCCATTTTGGGAAAGGTAGGGATTGCTGGGCATTCCATCTACGTGGAAAACTTGTGATGGAAAAGTGACGGAATCTGGTTCTTGTGAATAATTGTGAGTCATTCCATTCGGATCGAACGTGATTGAAGATGATGTGGAAAAGGGTGAATCCGAGTTTTGGACAGGAGCGGAATCTTCTAATTCACGAGACCCCGAAGACGTTGCTATATTTGTAGTTGCATCTGGCTCTACGTTGGAAATTTGAGCTGTGGTATCTGTGTTTTCAGAAGGATGGATGGACTCTTCGCTGAAACTCGTTAAGGCAGCCGATGATATTGACAACTGGTGGGCATCGTGGAGAGAAGCAGATGTTGTTTTGGATTCTGGGGTATCTTGTGTGGATAAGATGTCAGGATTTACAGAAGCACCGTTGATTGTGTAAGGTGATTTAGTTATTTCCTCTGCTGTTGAGCTGACAACCGTTTCTGTTTCGTCGGTTGGTTGATGAGTTGGAGGCACAGCTGTTTGCATTTTTTGGGAAACATCGCCATTTTCATGTCTCACGCTTTCGTCAGCTTTAGCTTCAGTCATTACCGGCGCATGGCTGGAGGAGTCCTGTCCTGAACTCGTGACTGTAGTTTCTTCTGTCAGTGTGTTGGTTGCATTTAAGCTCCGTTTTCGTGTTGCACTCTTTGCATTATCTTCCCCCTCGCCGTCCTCCGTTTGTACTTTGCTTGGTGTCGTGCTGAAAACTTTCTCTGGGGTCGAAACTAAACCTAAGTCACTAGAATTGGACATTGCATCTCCCTTTAAAGGCACAGGACTCGCTCTAGAGTCATTTGAACTGTTATCTAAGGAATGAGCTTTGGTAGATTGTGTTGAAGAGGTTATGATGGTACCATCTTCTTCAGATGTGTTAGTGGGATTGACATTTGGGGATTCCCTCGAAACTTGATAGCTCTCTGAAGTATTGATACTTCTTGGATCACTACTCATTCGATCTGTCGTCGTTTCATCAGCTGAAAGATTAGATAGCTTGTCTGTCGTAACTTCACCAGCTGAAGAGTCTTGCAGCTTTTCTGTCGAGACTTCGGCAGTTGTTGGCTTGTCATCTTGCAGTTCAGCCCTGAAAAGTCCTCGGGAATGCGCCAAATCAATTTTGGTTGTCAATTCCACAGTGCTGTCTGTTGTTTCCCCACCATTTGACGATGCGCTGCCGAATGTACTGCTGTTCTCGAAATCAGCAGCTGGTGAATCATGCTTCGACTCTTCCGTGAGAGTCACGTCTATTTTCCGGTTGCTCGTCTGAGACCCGTTGTCTATTCGAAAATCTGAAGTATCAGATTTTCGACCATCAGTGTGAGAACTAGTCTTCAAGGTATTTGTTGCTACCGAAGTGTAACTAATTTCAGGGGCGGATGAAGGTGTTTGCTCATTTGAAAATGGTGCTGGGTCAGAAACTGTACTCTCTTGTGCGCAGGACAAGAGAATTCCTGAAAATAAAAATACGGAAACAGTTAAACCAAGTACTTTATTTGAAACCATACTCATTTATGCAAATATCTATAGTAAGAGTTATATTCTATCTTTGGAATACAAATTTGTAAAAAAAAAAAAGATTACAAACATGTAATGGTAAATTGCTACCCGTCTATAGTTTACAAACTTATCTTTTTCATTAAGTTAATAAACTTAACCCATGACTGTTTTGATTGGCATATTATGAGAGTGGTTTCCTTTACAAACAGGGGAGATCAACTTTTGACTTGCAAAAAAATATTATGCAACCCGAACCTCATTTCAAAAATGTATACATTTAGCATTTTAGAATGAGTTTTGACTGTCACCCTATAACGTATAAAATATATATATCTACCTATTATGGATTTGTGTTGTACTTGCACATGTAAAGCATAAATTGAGTGAAAAATTTATTTTAATAATTTACCTAACAGTGAAGCAGACACAAATTGTTAAGTATAGGTGTGATATAAAATTGTACTGTATGAAGGAATCAATACAATCAACCTAAATTTTAAATAATTCATGAACTCTTTATTTATTTAGGCAAGATGCTAACCCCTTCCCCGTTTTGCCCGTACGCCGTACGGGCACAGCTTTCGGGCCTTTATTGATTTGCCCTTACGGCGTAAGGGCAATCTGATTTCCATTTCGCTTACACTGTTTCAGCCGTATTTTTTCCAATTTTAGTAATATATTATTCGTATAGATGTCCAGTAAATGACAGTTTGCAGTTTATTGTATTTTCTACTCTAATTTGCTCAAAAGAGCGGGGTTTTTTGCACGTTTTGTATCAGAAGACGAATTGTTATCTTTCAGTGTATAGCTTTCTGGTTATATTTTACTAACCGACTGGTAATTTTATTGATGTAAGAGTTGAATAATATATTTTTACTTTTAAATAATGGATAATTCAGAGCGTATGGAGCTAATTTCTTGTGATTCGAACTGTGACTCGGAATCAGAAACTGAATTATCTGTAAATGATAGAAGCGAAAGTTTACTAGATGACCTGGGTGACTCTGATAGTAGTACAAATGGAATCAGTCAAGCAAGACAATTTTTTGAAATTAATTGTGATAATCCTTCGGATCCTCCTCCTAGATTTGCTTTCAATGGAATTCCAAAAATTAACTTGGATATCGATGAGACTAAAGGTAAACTTCAGTTCTATGATGCTTTCATAGAAAGAAAATAAGTTGTAATAAATGCTTAAAAATATTAGAAATGTTAATTTTAATAACATATCTTTACTTAAAAATGTAAAATGAGCAAAAAAATGCAATAAAAAATGTGACATTTTTTGACCGAATTCTGGAAAAAATGAAACTGTTAAAGGGTTAAAAAAGTATATGATACTTAAGTATTTTAGTACTTTGCGACCCGAACCCCATTGAAAAAATGTATACATTTTGTATTTTAGAAATGAGTTTTGACTATCACCCTATAACGTATAACATACATATCTACCTATTATGATTTTGTTTTGTACTTGCACGGGTAAAAAATAAATTGAGTGAAAAGTTTATTTTAATAATTTGCCTCACAATCAAGCAGACAAATTATTAAGTATAGCTGTGATGTAAAATTAGACTGAACGGAGGAATCAAGGCAATCAACCTAAACAATTAATAAACCTTTTTTGTTTACTTGGACAATGTTAAAAAAGTGTATATTACTTTATTATTTTGGTACTTTGCTATCCGAACTTTATTGCAAAAATGTATACATTTCGGATTTT
The DNA here is from genome assembly GCA_032207245.1 of Pardosa pseudoannulata. Classification (NCBI taxonomy): domain Eukaryota; kingdom Metazoa; phylum Arthropoda; class Arachnida; order Araneae; family Lycosidae; genus Pardosa; species Pardosa pseudoannulata. Next base: position 53,116,031 of record CM063497.1, read on the forward strand.
AGAATGAGTTTTGACTATCACCCTATAACGTATAACATATATATCTACCTATTATGGTTTTGTTTTGTACATGCACGGGTAAAAAATAAATTGAGTGAAAAGTTTATTTTAATAATTTGCCTCACAATCAAGCAGACAAATTATTAAGTATAGCTGTGATGTAAAATTAGACTGAATGGGGGAATCAAGACAATCAACTTAAATTTAAATAATTCACGAACCTTTTTTATTTATTTTGACAAGTTGTTAAAAAGTATATATCCTTTAAAAATTTAGCATTATGCGACCCGAACCCCGTTGCAAAAATGTATACATTTTGCATTTTAGAATGAGTTTTGATTATCACCCTATAACGTATATCATATATATCTACCTATTATGGTTTTGTTTTGTACATGCACGAGTAAAGAATAAATTGAGTGAAAAATTTATTTTAACAAATTACCTCACAGTCAAGCAGAGACAAATTATTAAATATAACTATGATATAAAATTAAACTGTTATAAGGAATCAAGACAATCAACTTAAATTTAAATAATTCACGAAACTTTTTTATTTATTTGGACAAGTTGTTAAAAAATTATATATACTTTAGAAATTTAGTATTATGGGACCCGAAGCCCGTTGCAAAAATATATACATTTTTGCATTTTAGAATGAGTTTCGATTATCACCATATGACGTATATCATATATATCTACCTATTACGGTAAGTAAAGAATAAAGAATAAATTGAGTAAAGAAGTAAAGAATAAATAGAGTGAAAAAATATTTTAATAATTTTCCTCACAGTCAAGCAGAAAAAAATTATTAAGTATAGCTATGATATAAAATTAGACTGTAGGACGGAATCAAGCCAATCTAATTTTAAATAGTTCATGAACTTTTTTTATTTATTTGGACAAGAGGATAAAAAAGTTTATATTACTTTAGTATTTTAGTATTTTGCAACCCGAACCACACTGCAAAAATTTATACTATTTCATAATTTCTGTTAAGCTGCAACACTACTAACAAAAACCTCCATTAACATTTAGATTAAATCATTATTATCAGTTTCATTAACATTTAGCTTTTTGAAAGAAAATATCACTATGGTAAATGCGGTTTCCTGAAGAAGATTTAAAAATGCTTATCAATTTTGATGACTATCTGAGAGAGAAGGATCTCAACAAGTAAGAGGCATCCATTATTGCATTTTATAACAATAAAGACAAAAAATCTAAGAGCAGTTTCATAATTTCTGTTATTTTGCAACACAACTAACAAAAACTTTTATCAACATTTAGATTAAATCATTATTATCAGTTTCATTAACTTTCTGGTTTTCAAAAGAAAATATCACTATGGTACATGCGGTTGGCTGAAGAAGATCTATAAATACTTATCAATTTTGATGACTATCTGAGAGAGAAGGATCTCAACAAGTAAGAGATATCCATTATTGCATTTTATAACAATAACGACGAAAAATCTAAGAACTATTTCATAATTTCTGTTAATTTGCAACACAACTAACAAAAACCTTCATCAACATTTAGATTAATTCATTATTATCAGTTTCCTTAACATTCAGCTTTTCGAAAGTAAATATCACTATGGCAAATGAAGATCTATAAATGATTATCAATTTTGATGACTATTTGAGAGAAAAATATCTCAACATGTAAGAGGTATCCATTATTGCATTTTATAAAATAAAGACAAAAAATCTAAGAACTATTTCATATTTTTTTTAAACTGGAACATAACTAACAAAAACCTTCATTTACATTTAGATTAATCATTATTATCAGTTTTATTAACATTCAGGTTCTCGAAAGAAAATATCACTATGGTAAATGCGGTTGGATGAAGAAGATCTATAAATGCTTATCATTTTCGATGACTATCTGAGAGAGAAGGATCTCAACAAGTAAGTGGTATCCATTACTGCATTTTATAACAATAAAGACGAAAAATCTGAGAACAATTTTATAATTTCTGTTAAGCTGTAACACAACTAACAAAAACCTTCATTAATATTTAGATGAAATCATAATCAGTTTCATTAACATTCAGCTTTTCAAAAGAAAATGACACTATGGTAAATGCGGTTGTATGAAGAAGATCTATGAATGCTTATCATTTTCGATGACTATCTGAGAGAGAAGGATCTCAACAAGTAAGTGGTATCCTTTATGGCATTTTATAACAATAACGACGAAAATTCTAAGAACTATTTCATAATTTCTGTTAAGTTTGAATACAATTAACAAAAACCTTCATTAACAGTTACATTCAATGATTATTATCAGTTTCACTAACATTCAGCTTTTCGAAAGAAAATATCTCTATGGTGAATGTGGTTGTCTGAAGAAGATCTACAAATACTTATCAATTTTGATGACTATCTGAGAGAAAATGATCTCAACAATGTAAGAGGTATCCATTATTCATTTTATAACAATAAGAATAAAAAATCTAAGAAATATTTCATAATTTTTTGTTAAATTGAAACACAACTAACAAAAAACTTCATTAACATTTAGATGAAATCATTATCAGTTTCATTAACATTCAGCTTTTCAAAAGAAAATGACACTATGGTAAATGCGGTTGTATGAAGAAGATCTATGAATGCTTATCAATTTTGTTGACTATCTGAGAGAGAAGGATCTCAACAAGTAAGAGGTATCCATTATTGCATTTTTGAACAACAACGACGAAAAATCTAAGAAATATTTCATAATTTTTTGTTAAGTTGGAACACAACTAACAAAAACCTTCATTAATATTTAGATGAAATCATTATCAGTTTCATTAACATTCAGCTTTTCAAAAGAAAATGACACTATGGTAAATGCGGTTGGATGAAGAAGATCTATAAATACTTATCAATTTTGATGACTATCTAAGAGAAAAGGATCTCAACAAGTAAGAGGTATCCATTATTGCATTTTCTAACAATAAAGACGAAAAATCTAAGAACTATTTCATATTTTTTTTAAACTGGAACATAACTAACAAAAACCTTCATTAACATTTAGATTAAATCATTATCAGTTTCATTAACATTCAGCTTTTCAAAAAAAAAAATGACACTATGGTAAATGCGGTTGGACGAAGATCTATAAATACTTATCGATTTTGATGACTATCTGATAGAGAAGGATCTCAACAAGTAAGACGTGTCCATTATTGCATTGTTTAACAATAACGACGAAAAATCTAAGAATTATTTCATAATTTTCTGTTAAGCTGTAACACAACTAACAAAAACCTTCATTAATATTTAGATTAAATCATTATCAGTTTCATTAACATTCAGCTTTTTAAAAGAAAATGGCACTATGGTAAATGCGGTTGGATGAAGAAGATCTATAAATGCTTATCAATTTTGATGACTATCTGAGAAAGAAGGATCTCAACAAGTAAGAGGTATCCATTACTGCATTTTATAACAATAACTACGAAAAATCCAAGAACTATTTCATAATTTTTTATTAAGTTGGAACACAACTAACAAAAACATTCATTAACATTTAAGTTAAATCCCTATCAGTTTCGTTAACATTCAGGTTTTGGAAGGAAAATATCACTATGGTAAATGCGGTTGGCTGAAGACGATCTACAAATACTTATCAATTTTGATGACTATCTGAGAGAGAAGGATCTCAACAAGTAAGAGATATCCATTATTGCATTGTTTAACAATAACGACGAAAAATCTAAGAATTATTTCATAATTTTCTGTTAAGCTGTAACACAACTAACAAAAACCTTCATTAATATTTAGATGAAATCATAATCAGTTTCATTAACATTCAGCTTTTCAAAAGAAAATGACACTATGGTAAATGCGGTTGTATGAAGAAGATCTATGAATGCTTATCATTTTCGATGACTATCTGAGAGAGAAGGATCTCAACAAGTAAGTGGTATCCATTACTGCATTTTATAATATTAACTACGAAAAATCTAAGAAATATTTCATAATTTTTTGTTAAATTGAAACACAACTAACAAAAAACTTCATTAATATTTAGATTAAATCATTATTATCAGTTTCACTAACATTCAGCTTTTCGAAAGAAAATATCACTATGGCGAATGAAGATCTATAAATAATTATCAATTTTGATGACTATCTCAGAGAAAAATATCTCAACAAGTAAGAGGTATCCATTATTGCATTTTATAACAATAACGACGAAAAATCTAAGAACTATTTCATAATTTCTGATAAGTTGCAACATAAATAACAAAAAACTTCATTAACAGTTAGATTAAATCATTATTAATTTCATTAACATTCAGCTTTCGAAAGAAAATATCACTGGCAAATGCGTTTAGCTGAAGATCTATAAATAATTATCAATTTTGATGACTATCTCAGAGAAAAATATCTCAACAAGTAAGAGGTATCCATTATTGCATTTTATAACAATAACGACGAAAAATCTAAGAACAGTTTCATAATTTCTGTTAATCTGCAACACAACTAACAAAAACTTTCATGAACATTTAGATTAAATTATTATTATCAGTTTGATAACATTCAGCATTTCGAGAGAAAATATTACTATGGCGAATGAAGATCTATAAATGCTTATCAATTTTGATGACTATCTCAGAGAAAAGGATCTCAACAAGTAAGAGATATCCATTATTGCATTTTATAACAATAACGACAAAAAATCTAAGAAATATTTCATAATATTTTGTTAAGTTGGAACACAACTAACAAAAACCTTCATTAACATTTAGATTAAATCATTATCAGTTTCATTAACATTCAGCTTTTCAAAAAAAAAAAATGACACTATGGTAAATGCGGTTGGACGAAGATCTATAAATACTTATCGATTTTGATGACTATCTGAGAGAGGATGATCTCAACATGTAACAGGTATCCATTATTGCATTTTATAACAATAACAATGAAAAATCGAAGAACTATTTCATAATTTCTGTTAAGTTGCAACATAAATAACAAAAACCTTTATTAACAGTTAGATTAAGTTATTATTAATTTCATTAACATTCAGCTTTCGAAAGAAAATATCACTATGGTACATGCGGTTGGCTGAGGAAGATCTATAAATACTTATCAATTTTGATGACTATCTGAGAGAAAAGGATCTCAACAAGTAAGAGGTATCCATTATTGCATTTTCTAACAATAAAGACGAAAAATCTGAGAACAATTTTATAATTTCTGTTCAGCTGTAACACAACTAACAAAAACCTTCATTAACATTTAGATTAAATCATTGTCAGTTTCACTAACAATGAGCTTTTCGAGAGAAAATATC
>CM063497.1:53136328-53173828 GCA_032207245.1 Pardosa pseudoannulata
TCTTGTGATGCATTTTTTACATATTATTAATAAATTAATTAAAAAATTTATTTTAATTAAATTAAGTATTAAATATTACATTAAATAAAGGAAAGTGTCTATTTTTCTTGTGATGCAGTTTTTACAGATTCATTAATTAATTTAAAAATTTATTTTAATTAAATTAAATATTAACTATTACATTTAATAAAGGAAAATCTGTTATTCTTGTGATGCATTTTTACATATTAATATTATTAATAAATTAATTAAAAAATTTATTTAAATTAAATTAAGTATTAACTATTACATTAAATAAAGGAAAGTGTCTATTTTTCTTGTGATGCTGTTTTTACATATTCATTAATTAATTTAAAAATTTATTTTAATTAAATATTAACTATTACATTAAATAAAGGAAAGTTTCTATTATTCTTGTGATGCAGTTTTTACAGATATATTAATTTAAAAATTTATTTTAATTAAATTAAATATTAACTATTACATTAAAGAAAAATGTCTTATTCTTGTGATGCAGTTTTTACAGATTCATTAATTAATTTAAAAATTTATTTTAATTAAATTAAATATTAACTATTACATTAAATAAAGGAAAATTTCTATTATTCTTGTGATGCAGTTTTTACAGATTAATTTAAAATTTTATTTTAATTAAATTAAATATTAACTAATACATTAAATAATGGAAAGTGTCTATTATTCTTGTGATGCAGTTTTTACAGATTCATTAATTAATTTAAAAATTTGTTTTAATTAAATTAAATATTAACTGTTACATTAAATAAAAGAAATTTTCTATTATTCTTGTGATGCAGTTTTTACCGATTTATTAATTTAAAAATTTATTTTAATTAAATTAAATATTAACTATTACATTAAATAAAGGAAAGTTTCTATTATTCTTGTGATGCATTTTTTACAGATTTATTAATTTAAAAATTTGTTTTAATTAAATTAAATATTAACTGTTACATTAAATAAAAGAAATTTTCTATTATTCTTGTGATGCAGTTTTTACAAATTTAATAATTTAAAAATTTGTTTTAAATTAAATTAAATATTAACTGTTACATTAAATAAAAGAAATTTTCCATTATTCTTGTGATGCAGTTTTTACAGATTTATTAATTTAAAAATTTATTTTAATTAAATTAAATAATAACTATTTCATTAAATAAACGAAAGAGTCTATTATTCTTGTGAATCCTATTTTACAGATTTATTAATTTAAAAATTTATTTTAAATTAATTAAATATTAACTATTACACTAAATAAAGGAAAATCTATTATTCTTGTGATGCATTTTTTACAGATTAATTTTATCAATAAATTAATTAAAAAATTTATTTAAATTAAATTAAATATTAACTATTACACTAAATAAAGGAAAATCTATTATTCTTGTGATGCATTTTTTACAGATTAATTTTATTAATAAATTAATTAAAAAATTTATTTAAATTAAATTAAGTATTAAATATTATATTAAATAAAGGAAAGTGTCTATTTTTCTTGTGATGCAGTTTTTACAGATTCATTAATTTAAAAATTTATTTTAATTAAATTAAATATTAACTATTTTAATTAAATTAAATATTAAATAAAGGGAAATGTCTGTGATTCTTGTGATGCTTTTTTTACATATTAATATTAATAAATTAATTAAACAATTTATTTAAATTAAATTAAGTATTAAATATTACATTAAATAAAGGAAAGTGTCTACTATTCTTGTGATGCAGTTTTTACAGATTCATTAATTAATTTAAAAATTTATTTTAATTAAATATTAACTATTACATTAAATAAAGGAAAGTTTCTATTATTCTTGGGATGAAAGTTTTACAGATTTATTAATTAAAGAATTTATTTTAATTTAAAAATTTAACTATTACACTAAATAAACGAAAGAGTCTATTATTCTTGTGAACCATATTTTAGAGATTTATTAATTTAAAATTTTATTTTAATTAAATTAAATATTAACTAATACATTAAATAATGGAAAGTGTCTATTATTCTTGTGATGCAGTTTTTACAGATTCATTAATTAATTTAAAAATTTATTTTAATTAAATATAAACTATTACATTTAATAAAGGAAAGTGTATTATTCTTTTGATGCATTTATTATAGATTTATTAATAACTTGAAACAATAGAATTTAAGTTGTTATATTTCACGTTAAAATTTTTCATTCACTGCTTTTTGAACTTTTTTGTTCAAAATTGTGCTTTAATACAAAACGAAGCAAAAGTATTATTAAACTATAATTTTTTATAGTGTATTGCATTGTTAAAAGTGATACGCTAAATAACAAAATTAATATTATAACCACAGTCTACCGTTATTGTTAGGGAAGATCAAGGGGGGGGGGCTTTGCCGCCCTTAGATAAGAAAAATCATTTAATTCCCTTACTTTATAATTTTAAGCTAAACATTTATTATATACTAGCATATAGCCTGTCATATGACGGGATCAGTAAACTGTTTAATTTTTCAGCATTGTAGAGTACCCTATGCGGCAGGTAAAGAAAATTAATTGTTGTTTGGCTGAGAATTATCTGGTACACGCTCAATTTGTTTATCTTCACACTCCTCTAAAGTCTCCCGATATTGTGAATGCAGTTTAGAATCACCATGAATTCATTTAGAGAAGCAGTTAAAACTTTTCTTAGCTACGTTGAAATTATCGTTATAGGATGGACAGCAGAGGTTTAAATATTGGCAGTGATTATTTGGCCGTATATATGAATGATATTTAAATTTAGTGATTAACCAAAATTTAATAAATTGATTGAAAACCCTGAGGTTATATATAAAAAACACACAAATGAACAAACTTCTTACTTTTCAAAGATATATAACTCAAATTCTAGATATTTATTACTCCTTGAAATAGACTCCTAGACATTTATGAAAAGAATTTGTTGTTAATACCGGTGATAAAATTTTCATTGCGATAAAAAATAATCGATGATTCAATTTAAAATTATCACATAAGTACCTAATCCCTTATTTAAGCCAAATATGAAAAAAAAATAATTTACTTAATATCTAAGTCCAGTGATAAAACGTATGAAAATAATGCAGACGATATTTAAATAATTTAAAATAAGAAATGATTATATGAGATGGTCAAAGAAATGACGTCATAATACTAGAAAAAAAGGTTATTTTTAACTATTTATATGATAAATTGATATTTTTTATCGCCTGCTCTTAACCGCAGAAAATAGAGCTTGAAATAATGACATTAAATGCTCGAAAAGGGGAGAAGAGGTGGATTTCGAACGTTTTAAAAATTTCGTTTTACGACCTGTAAGACAACTGGAGTGTTCCAATTCATATATACACATACATAAATACACATTCATATATGCACACACACACACCTTATACTCCTCTAAACCTTTTTTATTTATATATATATATTATATATATATATATATATATATATTTTTATATTATATATATACATACATATATATACATTTATACATAAATATGTAAAAATAAATATATAGTATATATATATATATTTTATATATGTATATTTTATTATATTTTTATGATATATATATTGAATTGTAAAATTATATATTTATATATATATATTGTATATATGTTTATATATGTATAAATATTTTGTAGTAAACGTATTATTTATATAATATATATATATATATAACATTATTACATATGTATATTATATATATATATATATTATATATATATTATATTATGTATTTGTTTATTTATGTATTACATACATATTTTTATATATACGAATATATATATATTTTACATTATATACATATATATATTTATATATATATATATATATATACATGTTTATTTATGTATATCACATACATATATTATAACATATTATATAAAATATAAATATATATATATATCATTCCTATCACACATATACATATATGATATATTTACATATATTTTATACATACATATATATATACATTACATATACACATATATATTACATGTATACACACATACACATACAAATACACACATAAATATAATACACAATTTATAATACACAATATATATACCACATATACATACATAAAATTTACACACATATACATACACATATACACAAATTATACATACATACACATTATACACACATATATACACACATATACACATAATATTAATATACACATAAACATATACACACATATAACATACATATACACACATATATACATACATACACATATATACATATTATACACATATACATACATATACATATATATACATTATATATTTAATATATTATATATATATATATATATATTTATATATATATTATATATATATAAAGAGAGAGAGAGAGAGTATTTTTGGTATCGTCTTTATTTCGTACAAGAAATCGATTGTTCGACCATCTTTCCTCCCCTGAAGCTATGTCAAAACGGAAACAACTTAAGACCAAATGGTCGCAAAGTATCCAATTATTCTCTCCTTCCTTTTACTGGGTCAACCTCCCTCCCTCCCCAATATCGACAAACGATCAAATTATTGATATCGAGCCAAATGCACTCGCTCACTCGTTTTTGATCGGTTGCCGTGGACGACACATCACGTGTTTCGGGAACCGATGAGCCTGCAAAATAAAACGAAACTTCCCTCCCCCCTCCTACACCCTTTGTTATTACGGTCGTTATTACCTTGCCAACAGAAATGAAAGTTCAATACTTTCTCCGAAGTATATCGCAGAAGGATATTGTTTTTCGGTTTTCTTTTTTCCGTAATATTTTTCTGGGTTTTTTTGGATCAGGTGCAATTTCTGTTCGATTTTTTTTTTCAGGGTATTTTTCCTCGAGTGTTTTAGAGATAGAAAATCATGAACGCTGCCTTGTTGGTGTAAACTAGCATATAGCCCGTGATATGACGGGATCAGAAAAATTTAATTTTTCGGAATTGTAGAGTACCCTATGAGGCAGGTAAAAAAAAAATGGTTTGTGTTTTGGCTAAGAATTCTCTTGAGCAAAAAATAATTAAAAATTATCACGTATGTGCCTAATTTTTTATTTAAGCGAAAATATAAAAGAAAATTATTTACGTAACTCTCAATAAGTTGTTTATCTTTACGGACAGCATGTTGCCAACTACAATTTATCTTGTCATATTACGTGATAGGATGGAGAGCAGAGGTTTTAATATTGACAGTAATTATTTGGCGGTATATATGAGTGATGTCCAAAATTGAGCGAATCGATGTTAAACCGTGTGGTTATGTATAAAAAACAAACACACAAACGAACAAACTTCTTAATTTTCAAAGATATATAACTTAAACGCTAGATATTTATTAGTCCGTGAAATAAACTCCTAGACTTTTATGAAAAGAATTTATTGTTAATCCCGGTGATAAAATTTTCATTGTAACGAAAAATAATCGATGATTAAATTTAAAATTATCTCATATGTACCTAATCTATTATTTAATACAAACATAAATGAAAATTATTTACGTGATATCTAAGCTCAGTGATAAAACGTATGAAAATAATGCAGACGATATTTAAATAATTTAAAATAAGAAATGATTAAATGAGATGGTTAAAGTAATGACGTCATAATGCTAGAAAAAAATGTTATTTTTACCTATTTATTATGTGATAAATTGATAAATTTAATCGCCTGCTCTTAACCGGGGAAAATAGGGCTTGAAATAATGGCATTAAACAATCGAAAAGGGGGAAAGGGAGGGGATTTCGAAGGTTTTAAAGACGACAGTATTATTCGCCGTGAAGCCTATTTATACCAATTTATTTTAGAATCGGATCGATACTTTAGGAAAAGATAAACTTTACTCGCTTTGAATTTTTCTAACCCTAACTCATCAAGAATCCAATATGGATGCTTGTATCCATTCCAGATCCAACAGCTTCATAAATTCGAGGACAGATGGACAGATAACTTAGTCTATTATTATATAGGGGATCAGTAGATATTAGGAAGCTTAGGGGGGAAGGATGTGCGAATATTTTAACTCTTTAATGCATGGCGTATGATTTTAGGTGCCGGCTAAAAAATAGCTTATAGAATTTTTATGTTTTTTCAGAACGAGGTTACCTATCAGGGTAAGTTAAGGGCAGACTTATAAACAATCTACACAATTTTCAAGTAATCTTCATTAACATTTGGATGGTCGCAATGTTTTCGAACGGCGAACATACATTTACTTTTTCGATAGGTACGTAGACTAAAATAATGACTAATTTATTTATTATAAAACTCCATTTAACAGTTCTTATTTTGCATGCAATAGAAATAAATTTTTCCCAAAGTTTTCTGTCTCATAAACGGCATCCTATGATGATTAAAACGGTAGCCGATCACTAACCTCTAACTTGTTGTAGTATTCAAAATTGTTTAAACTACATACTTACTTTATTCTTTGCAGCCCATAGCTGTTTAGATTTTAGATATGTATAAAACGAAGTTACATTCAGTGCTTCGACGTTTTTCTTTACCTCTTCTCGTAAGCTATCACCATAGGCAAACAGAATAGAAGCAGTCAGGGCCAGGAAGAAACTTCGGACCTCTTTGCAGCCCATAGCTGTTTAGATTTTAGATATGTATAAAACGAAGTTACATTCAGTGCTTCGACGTTTTTCTTTACCTCTTCTCGTAAGCTATCACCAGAGGTGAACAGAATAGAAGCAGTCAGGGCCAGGAAGAAACTTCGGACCTCTTTGCAGCCCATAGCTGTTTAGATTTTAGATATGTATAAAACGAAGTTACATTCAGTGCTTCGACGTTTTTCTTTACCTCTTCTCGTAAGCTATCACCAGAGGTGAACAGAACAGAAGCAGCTAGGGCCAGGAAGAAACTTCGGACCTCTTTGCAGCCCATAGCAGTTTAGATTTTTAGATATGTATAAAACGAAGTTACATTCAGTGCTTCGACGTTTTTCTTTACCTCTTCTCGTAAGCTATCACCAGAGGTGAACAGAACAGAAGCAGCTAGGGCCAGGAAGAAACTTCGGACCTTCTTTGCAAGCCCATAGCAGTTTAGATTTCAGATATGTGTAACACGAAGTTACATTTGGTGCTTCAACGTTTTTTTTACCTCATCTCGTAAGCTACACCAAAGGCAAACAAAACAGAATCAGTCAAGGCCAGAAGGAAACTATGGACTTCTTTGCAACTCATAGCAGTTTAGATATCAGATATGTGTAACACGAAGTTACATTCGGTTCCACGTTTTTTTTTACCTCATCTCGTAAGTCATCACCAAAGGCAAACAGAACAGAAGCAGCTAGGGCCAGGAAGAAACTTCGGACTTCTTTGGAGCCCATAGTAGTTTAGATATCAGATATGTGTAACACGAAGTTACATTCAGTGCTTCAACGTTTTTTTTTTTTACCTCATCTCGTAAGCTACACCAAAGGCAAACAAAACAGGAACGGTCAGGGCCAGGAAGAAACTTCGGATTTCTTTGCAGTTTTTATTAACAAATATGATAATTAAACTAATAAATTTTTTAAATTAACAAATTAAATTAATACTTTCGTAGATTAATAAATTTCATAATTAAATTAATCAATTTTTAAATTAATAAATTCATTTACTTAATAAGCATATAAATTTCTATATTAACAAACTTGATAATTAAACTAATACATTTTTAAATCAACAAATTAATTTAATAATAATTTTGTAAATGAATGAATTATTTTAATAATCAAATTAATGAATTTAAATTAATTTAATATTTAAGATACTAATTTTTCAAATTAATAAATTGATTTAATCATTAAATTAATAAATTAATTGAATAAATTCAATTTTAATAAACTTAATTCAAATTATTAGTTTGAATATTGCAATGCATATTAAAAGTATTTGGGAGAAGTCACCCAGACAAATGTGTTAAAATATCTTAGATCTTAATGCCACATATCTATATATTTTTTAACGTATAGAATTACAAATTTCACTTCATAACGACCTAGAGCTCCTTAACCCTTTAACGAACGGTGGTTTTGCAGCGAATCCACCTGTTAAAAGTTTCTTTTTTCTACTTTTTAAAGACATATGAATGATTTTTTAAAATTTTCTATGTTTATGACATTTTAAACTTACAGCAGATAAAAACACTACACTTAATTTATTTTTCCATTTTAAATATGCATTTTTAAATTTGCTCGATTCGATTTATCGATTTATCTTCCTTGTGATCCTAAATACCTATATTGTTCAAATAACACTTAAAAACTGGCTAGCTATTTTTATATTCTACGCTTTTAATGATAATTATTCATTGCACTCCCACCTTAATAAAAATTTAAAAGAAGGTGTTATTTTCACACACTACAAAGGAATGGTTTTGCATTTAAACCAGGCCTCTAACATTTCTTCCTCGCTATGAATGCACATTTTTTTCATATATTTTACATTTATAAGGTTCATAGGTAACATTTATAAACTAATTTTATTAAATCCTAAAAAATTGATATTAGTGTCCTTTAAAGGGTTAAAAAAAGTCAAATAGTGCAAGGAAATTTGTTTAAAAATCCTATTTTATAATAATTAAAAAAATAAAACAAGAAGCATTAGTAAGATTAACGTCTATAATCAGTACCTAGTCGTGAAGGGTAATCTAGAAAATTGAATTACCAATCACAATTCACGGGGAAGTAAAAAAAGGAAAAAAATATATATATCAGAACACAAATAAGAAGCTTTAAGCAGGAAATTTCACAGCTGCTTTTAAAAACCCGAAGTCACTGACGCGTCACATTACACGAAGATTTATGGTGTAGAATAAATTCTGTCTGGCGTGAAATTCTTTCCAGCGAAAGTAAATTTAATAAAACGGCAGACAAAAAAGGCAAATCTTTAACCCCATTAAAAAGTTTGCAAGCGTGCACAGCCCTGGGCGGAGGATAGTTTTAAGTGCGGATGAGCTTAATTAAATATGAGGAACGCCGCTTGGGGTTAAAAGCAGGCCAAAGCGTGAGCATTTCATCCCCCCGCCATTTTCATGCGTTATTTCCTTATAGGATGCGCTTTATTTCACTGTAAATTACATCACAATTATGTATGTTCTGATTATTTTAATTTACTTAACCCTCCGAGTGAAACACACCGTTGGAAAAAAGGTCTCCAAAAATACGCTAAAGTTTTATTGTGTCAGTTACCAAAGTGTTCTATGATTTTTTACTTCACCCTTTGCCCCACCCTCGTTATTGTCTCATTACTTCCGGTTATAAATATATATATAAATAGACATTATTGATTGTTAATTTTTAATACACATAAAGCTCGTCAAGTCTCGAAGATCATCACATAAGAAATAACGTATTCTAAAAGTACGAATAATTTTTTTTTTTAGAATTATTTATATTTTTTTTACTAAAGTCATCCAAGATATTTCAGTGGTGCAATTAGAGATATATGTTGCCGCAAACGAAATACTTCGAAATAGAGATTGACAAAGCCATGAGAAGGTATCAGCGTTTTTGTTCCTCAGAGAGTAGGGGTGCATCCCTCAATAAATGTCAGTCAAAGAGGGGTGCAGTTCCTAAACAATCGACCTGACCCTCCTACCTCATAATTTCGTATGGGAAAAGCACTGTCAGAAATGTACAATACATTTATTTTTGGAACATTTTTGGGGGTTGAAAATTGTCTGTTACAGCTGGCGGAATTGTACGTGCAAACCGCTTAGAGGGTTAACATCCGGTTGTTTTGATTTAGTACTGCAGCTTGGTTTAGAGGATTAACGCTTTTTGAAATATTAACGTACTAGCATATATCCTGTCACATGACAGGATCAGTAAAATTTTTAATTTTCCAGAAATGTAAAATATCCTATAAGGCAGATTTATTTTTCTGAGAATTATCTGGCACACGCTTAACCCCTTCCGGTACGATTTAATAATGAAAAACTGTGCGTGAAGTAACCATTTATTTTTTATTTAAAAAACTTGTTTCATTTTACAATTCTTACATATTCCTAATTAAAATCCACTTTTTACATAGTGTTAAATAATATCAGAAAAGGTATAATTAAGAAAATATCAAAGCAAAACATTAATAAAGTATACAGATAATAGTCTTCAAGCTAGTGGTACTTTTCAAAACAAAGTGCAAAGGAATTCTTAATTGTTTACACCGCCAAGTAGTCTCACTTTTAATTTGATTCTTGTAACACACACGGCATTTCTTAGTAGGTTTTCTTTTATTCTGACTCATCAATTTGGCAGTGACTTGTACCAAGAAATTCTAAATAAACAATATGTAATAGTGACCTGGTATTTCCACAAGTAACAAAAGTCTTGCTAAATTCAGTATACTAGAAATTATAAACTAAATTAATTATCATATTTAACAGTAACTTTAGTCGCATGACGAGTGTAGCTCGTCATTGTGCGGTATGGAATGAAAAACCAATGACGAGCTAGACTCGTCATTTTACTGGAAGGGGTTAACAATTTATCTTCCTACTCCTCTAAAATATCCTGATACTGTGAATGCAGTTTAGAATCAAGTTGAATTCATTTAGAAAGATAATTCAAAGTTTTCTTATCTACGTCAAAATTTTCGTCAAGTTCTTCCCATTTTTTTCTACGGTAATTAATGGAAGTAAAGGAATGAAACTATCATTTCCACTACACCCTGGAGGTAGATAGAATTTGTTGTTAATACCGGTGATAAAATTGTTATTGCCACAAAAAATAATCGATGATTCAATTTAAAATTATCACAAATGCACCTAATCTATTATTTAAGCCAAATATAAGAGGAAATTATGTACTTAATATCTAAGTTCAGTGATAAAACGTATGAAAATAATGCAGACGATATTTAAATAACTTAAAAAAGAAGTGATTAAATGAGATGGTTAAAGGAATGACGTCATAATGAGAAAAAATGATGTTTTTACCTATTTATTAGGTGACAAATTGATGAATTTAATCGCCTGCTCTTAACCGGGGAAAATAGGGCTTAAAATAATGGCATTAAATGCACGAAAGGGGGGGGAGGGGTGGATTCTGAGCGTTGCTGAGCCTAACGCATCAATAATCCAATATGGATGTCTCTATCCATTCCAGGTCCAAGCGCTTCATAAATTTGATGACAGACGAACAGATAATTTAGGCTATTATTACATAATGGATTATATACTGTAATGCACTCTAAACACATTGATCGCCAGACGAAAATTAACACTGTGTTGCCGAAAGATGGCTGAATGGTTAGGGCACTGACCTTCGGAACCAGAGTTCGAGGGTTCCAGTCTCACTGTGACATGGATGTTCTTAGCCTTTCGGAATCGGCTTTAAGCAGTAGGTCCCGGTCTCATTAGCCCTCGTGTTGCAAAAAGTAGACCGTAGTGCTCCCAACCAACCAACACTATGTGTTTTTGTAATTTTTAGAATCCTCTATATAATAACAGCCTAAGTTGTCTGTCCATCTGTCCGTTTGTCCGCGAATTTATGAAGCGGTTGCACCTGGAATTGATAGAGGCATCCATATTGAATTTCTGATGAGTTAGGGTTAGCAAAATTCAAAGCGAGTTCGAAAATCCACCCCTTCCCCCCTTTTCGAGTGTTTAATGCAATTATTTAGAGCTCTATTGTCCCCTGTTAAGAGTAGAACATTAAATTTATCGATTTATCACATAATAAATAGATAAAAGTAACATTTTTTGCTAACATTATGACGTCATTTTTTAACCATCTCCTTTAATCATTTCTTATTTTAAATTATTTAAATTTCGTCTGAATTATTTTCATACGTTTTATCACTCAGCTTAGATATTACGTAAATAATTTTCATTTATGTTTGTATTAAATAATAGATTAGGTACATATGTGATAATTTTAAATTTAATCATCGATTATTTTTCGTTACAATGAAAATTTTATCACCGCTATTAGCAACAAATTCTTTTCATAAAAGTCTAGGAGTTTATTTCGCAAACTAATAAATATCTAGCGTTTAAGTTATATATCTTTGAAAATTAAGAAGTTTGTTCGTTTGTGTGTTTGTTTTTTATACATAACCACACGGTTTGCAATCTATTCGCTCAATTTTGGACATCATTCATATATATCGCCAAATAATTACTGTCAATATTAAAACCTCTGTTCTCCATCCTATCACGTAATATGACAATATAAATTGTAGTTGGCAACATGCTGTCCGTAAAGATAAACAACTTATTGAGAGTGTACCAGATAATTCTCAGCCAAAAAACAAACCATTTATTTACCTCTCTTATAGTGTACTTTTTAGAATTCTAGAAAATTAAAAATTTACTGATCATGTCATATGACAGGCTATATGCTAGTATTAGAAAGTGCTAAATACTAGTTAATGATAGCAAAGTTTAATTTTTATATTATAACAGAAATTAGATTTTAGATTAAGCACCTTATATATTCGAAAGAAGTACATCGTCATTGCACCAGCGGACTCTAGACACTAAGTAATGGGACGATGGCGGCTATAACTACAAAAATTTAAAAACGTAAATGACAGGTTTAAGGACTCAAAAAAGCAAATTTTTGTGCTCAACAAAGTATTCAGAGTTTCGCAAGAAATGTTAGTTTATAATCAAACAAAAATAAATAAATGACAAAAAAAATAATTCAAGAGAAAACACGATCGCACTACTCACTTCACAACCACGTGCATACTGAAGCTGCACGTCGTGTAACAGGTGGAAAAAGAAATTGAACCTAAAGAAGTGTTTCCAAAACATGACAATAGGCTTCTACATGCACTGCGGTAAATGCACATTTTGCGGCTATAGCCGTAGTATCTAAAAATGGCCGTTTCGTTTTGGACGGTTATTGACGTCATGCCAAATAGTGAACTTCGCTTTGACGGCTGTAGATGCAAATGTCATTCAACGTGTTAAGATGTTCAAGGTTAAGTTGTTTTCCCGTTTACTTAGACCAGTGTTTGGGTTGAAAATTGTGAGTCTTGGAGAAGATGGTTAGGTTTTGTTTTTAATGAACTGTTTATGCGATCTAATTTCTGCAACAAGAGGGCTAATGAGACAGGGGCCTACTGCTTAAGACATTGACAATCAAGCACCTAACCGGGCCCATATGGCCGTGAGGCCTGTTGGGCTATAATGTGTTATTACAAGAGCATGAGGGGTAGTGTATTTGACTTATTAAGTAAATGCATAATTGAATTTTTTTAAAATATATAAATTTTTAACTATTAAGTATATATATATATTTATATATATTTATATAATAATATATTATAGTTTATAAACATACATTTACATTTAACATAGAACATTATACATACATTAATCATACATGTATAATATACACTCACGTATATATATACTAGAAGCATTGTATATATTATATATTAAAAATATAAACAGTTTATACTATCTATACATATTTCATACGTATGTATACATAAATACATACATTTGATATTTATACACACACAAAATATATATATATATAATTATAAATTATATATATGACAGGCATATAATCACATATATTTATATATATAAAATATATATTTATTAATTGTATTATATATATATGTTTTATATAATATAAATATATCATATACATATATATAATTTTTACGTTTATACATTAATATACATAATTATATACAATAATATTTATATATATCATTTTTATACTTATAATACAGACATACATAGACATAATTTTATTTATAGATACATAACATATATATGACATACATACACACATATATTGAAATACCTACACATATATATGATTTACATATATATATAGACATATTATTACAAAAAATTATTATAATTTATCATAATTCTTTTAATAATTTATTATAAAATATTTTTATAATTTATTATAATTTATTTTTTAAAATTTTATTATAATTATTTTTATAATGAATTATAAAATTTATAATTTTAATTATTTTACATTTTATTATAATTTTTTCTAATAATTTATTATAAACATTTTGTATAATTTATTAAGAATTTTGTATAATTTGTTAAATTTCTTTTTTATAATTTATTATAAAAACTTCATTTATTATAATTTCATAATTTTTATTATCTGAGGTATTGAATAACTTAGTGAAAGTGATGTAGCTAGGCCAGAGAACTGTTAGGGACCTAAACATTACTAAGTACATAAAAGTATTCAGTAATATATTTAAATAAACTCTTTATACAAAAGTAATGAAAAATATAAAACTGCTTAAAGTTAAAAGGTAACTGAAAAATTATGTAAAAGTGATTTTTTATAATTTATTGTAAAATTTTTTTTATAATATAAAAATTTTGTATAATTTTATTAAATTTTTTTTGTAATTTATGATTAATTTTTATATATTATTTTGTTTTATAAATTATTATAAAACTCCCTTTATTATAATTTCACAATATTTTTAATGTACGTTATTAAATAACTTAATGAAAATGATGTAGCCAGGTCAGATAACTCTTAGAGACCTAAACCTTATTAGGTACATAAAAATATTCAGTAATGTACTTAAATGAACTCTTTATAAAATATTAATGAAAAATATAAAATTTCTTAAAGTTGAAAAGTAAGTGAGAAATTATATAAAACAGATTTTTTTTTTATAATTTATTATAAAAATTTCATCTATTATAATTTCTTAATTTTATAATGTATATTATTAAATAACTTAGTGAAAGTGATGCATTCGGGTCATAGTTCTGTTAGTGACCTCGAACAATGACGGTAGCGAATTAGAGTAAAAAGAATAAAAATTGCCGAAGAGCATCGTCTACGTACTTGAGCATGTAAATTTTTGTCATTTTGATTTGATGTAAGCGTTAAGGTTTGGAAATTTACCCACTTTTTCTCTTAAGAGTAATTCGGTAAGAGAAAATTCGAATACCACTTAAGGACATCGTAGACATTGCAATGCGTTTTGGTACATTATTAAGATTGTAAATTGAAGTGAAGTGCACTCCAACCTGTTTTTTGGTAGGAAATATAGACTACATAAATAAAACCAAAGATAAATAGCTATAAATTTTATAAGTAGCTATAAAATATATGGTTGCAACACATCCAACATATTGAAGAGTAATTTAAAATGTAAATATTTAAGTACATAAAAATATTCAACAATATATTTACATAAAATTTTTCAAAATATGAATAAAAAAATGTAAAATAGCTTAAAAGGTATGCGAGAAATTATATGAAATTGATTTATAATTTAGAATAAATTTTTATAATAAATAATTATAAATATTTATAATAAATAATTTATTATAGATATTTTTTCTAATTTATTACGATTTTTTTTATAATTTACTATAATTGTTTTTACAATTTATTATGAATTTTCTTATAACAAATTACAAATTTTTTATTATTTATTATAATTTTATTAAAAATTATTATAAAATCTCCATTTATTATAATTTCACAATTTTTATAATGTACCTTATTAAATAACTTAGTGAAAATGATGTAACCAGGTCAGAGAACTAACTGTTAGAGACCTAAACATTATTAAGTACATAAAAATACTTAGTAATGTATTTAAATAAACTCTTTATAAAAATATTAATGAAAAATATACAATCGCTTAACGTTAAAAGTTAAGTGATAAATTATATAAAACTGATTTTTTTTATAATTCATTATAAAAAATTCATCTATTATAATTTCATAATTTTATAATGTACATTATTAAATAACTTAGTGAAAGGGATGCATTCGGGCCAGAATGCTGTTAGGGATCTAAAGCAATGATGGTAGCGAATTAGGTTGTGTAAAAAGGGTAGAAATTGCCAAAGAGGTCTAATACTTGAGTATGGAAATTTTAGTTATTTTGATCTGATGTAATCGTTAGCATTTGGGAATTTACCGACTTTTTCTCTGAAGAGTAATTCGGTGGGTAAGGGAAAATTTGAATACCACTTAAGGGCATTGTAGACGGTTTAATGCGTTTATGTAATTCATTAAGACTGTAATTTGAAATGAAGTGCCTTCAAACCTTTTTTTTTTGGTAGGAAATAAAGATTGCATAAATAAAACGAGAGATAAATATCTATAAATTTTATAAATAGCTATAAAATATAAGGTTGCAACACATCCAAAATATTAAAGATTAATTTAAAATGTAAACATTTAAGTACATAAAATATTCAGCAATATATTTAAAATAAAATTTTTACAAAATACTAATGACAAAAATTGAAATCGCTGAAAGTTAAAAGGTACGTGAGAAATTATATAACTTTTTATAATTTATTATAAAATTTTTTATAATTTATTATATTTTTTTTTAAATTTATTAAAGTTATCTTATAATTTTTTTTAATAATTTATCATAATTAGTTTTATAATTTATTATAATTTTTTTTAAAAATTTATTATAGATTTTTTTATAAATAATTATAAAAACTTCATTTATAATAATTTTATAAAGTAAACCAAAACTAGAACGAAGCCCTAAGTTAGGTGATGTTAATTTGGTTCAAGAAAATGTTAGGAACAAGATGCTTTTACATAATTTAACTTGGAGAGAGGGGAGGGTCTCCAAGCATGGGTCCAGCCCCGGAAGTGATAAAAACAAACGCTTGTCTGTACAGATATTTGAATTTGTGTTATTATGTATTAATGAGATTTACAAACTTCTTGAAAAACATATACATTAAAAAGTAACAAGAGAAAAGAACATAAATTGACAACAAAATGAAGATTTTTTTGCCATGAGAAATAATTTATAGAAAGTCAATCTAGTATTACTTGAGCTTTAAACACAAAATTAATATTTAACAATTTCATAAAAATTATTTACAGCACAAAAAAAAAAAAAAAAAAAGGCTTGACCATTTAGCAGGTGCAAGTGATTAGTTCACAGTTTTCAATCATCCAGGAGATTAGTTTTTGTGCCTTACTGCGCAGGACTTGGCTATTTCCCAGTTCGGGGGGGCCCCGGGAACCCAGTTAGGTGGGGACGCCAATCGTTGGATATATCACCAAATTCTAGAACCCTATTTTCTGGCAAACCTTGCTCTTCTTTTCGGATTCTTCCACCACCCCCTAAAAAAGGTGGGGGTGTCAATCGGCGCCTTTATTTTAGGGTATTGGGGGAAATGACACGTGATTTGAATATCTGACCCTTATTGGTTCGTGTAACTAACAATACTCCAAGACCGCTGAATTTGGATTTTCTAGCGTCCATTTCAAATCTTTGTCCATTTCGGCTGTGCTATGGAGGTTTGTCCATTTTGCCTAAGCTCTTCTATTTTTCTTCGTTTTTTAAATTTAATACTGGAGCTCACACTAATACAATTGAGGGCTTGTGGAGCTCAATTAAGAGATCCCTCCGAACAGTTCGCAAGTGTGAAAATCAATTTGATTCGTACCTTTGTGAATTTATGTGGAGGAAAATGAAAGAAAATCCGCAAGATGTTTTTCAGGATTTTTAAATCAGATCAAACGTGTATATCCACCAACAACTCAGGATAAATTAGGTTAGCGCTTTATTTATTTCATATTTTACGCTTAATTTTCGAAGGGTAACAAGTGATGTTATATTTCACATTTATATTATATTTTTTACTGTATTTATTACCATACTTTATTACTTTTTAATCTTTTGATAGTTTTAAAATAATTTCATTAAATAGCAATCGTATTTTATAAATATAACTAAATATTTAATAAGCATAATTGCCTAAATATAACCAACTAAGGCTTATATTTTGCTTAGTTTGCACTTATTGCAAAAATTCCGCACTGTTTAGTTCAATAGACAGTACAAAAGCTCCTTTAAATACATTAAAAACTCAAATTTGTATACACCTTATCAAAATTTTAAAGCTTTTTTTGTACAACATATGCTTTGAAATTTTTAGTATAAACTTAATACACAAATTGTAAACACCACTTGGCGACAATTTGGTGATCACTTGTACAAAAATAGCGCCAAAAACATGGCGGCCCCCGGAACAGGGAATTTACACAGTACTTTGTATGTAATGTCAGGAGTATTTAAAATGGTATAGCAGCTTATAAAATAAAATTATTCTCGAATTCGAGAAACTTAAGATGTATAGGGACCACCATATGAGGCTTCGGCCCGAGGCCCCTAAGGGTATAAATCGGTCTCTACCCACTGGGATATTTACTTCCCACTTTATCCTCAGTCCAAGATATTGCATTAAAGCTATCACGCTTTCAATTACCCGTTACGCCTGTGACTTCCGAAAGCACCCGGTTTACGCCCGACTTTGAATAAAGCGAACATCTAACCGCAAGAGCCAGCCCGTCATTGTGTCAGCAAGCCTTTCGACATAAACGCACACATTAGCATCCTTCAAAGAAAAGGAATCGCGGGGGCAGTACCAGAAGCAGCTACAAAACAAATCCTCGCTCAGCATTCAACACCACAAAGACACTACAAAGTAGCTGCATCGAATTCCACCTCAGAAAACACTTTCTCCTCTTTTGTTTCCTTCAGGGACTCGGTCACAATGCTTTGACTGGAAAAGAAAAAAAGCCTTGAAACCGAATGTTTTTCCCCTGAGGTGAATAATGCCCTGTGGGGGCCACTGACAAAACTGGGTCGTGCCACAACCTTGCAAGGCAAACAAGAACCTTTTACTCGCTCGTTCGGGTTGCGAGAGGCACACGTGCTCGAGGTACGTCGTTTAGCACGGGAGACATCTTCACGGATGGACGAGACTGGTTTTCGTTTTATTTTTGTTTTCTCTCTCTCCCAGGGCCCCATTAAAATGAGAGATGGTTCGAGATTAGGGTCATTATAGGGAAAGTGGGTGCCTTAAAATGTGCCGTTAGAGGGCTGTTGTAAATAAAAACAAACGCAATGCGTGACTCAGATTGCAATATATTAGAGTTTTACTTTCGTACGGACGAGAGAAAAGTGATTATAAGGGAACGTGATGTTAAGCGAAGTGCTTCAACGCTGCACGACACCGATACTAGCAAATTTCGTTTCAACGTAATGAAAAAGATATTAAATGTTAGACCTCGGGGGCATAAGAGAAATACCTAAAGACACAAATATTAAATCACGTCTACTTTATCTCCATTAGAGTTTTCCCTGAAGTGTCACACTGAAATCAACCGTTTACTTATATTTAAGAGGACATAGTACCTTTTGTGTTGAAACCTTTTCATTATAACAGCTTGTTTGTTATTTAGTGTAAAACAAAAATTTCTGCTTTGTTTAGGATAATTTTTTCCTAGGTTACTATTAAGGATCTAACTTTATATATATATATATATATATATATATATATATATATATATATATATATATATATATATATATAATATATATATATATATATATATATATAATATATAATATATATATATATATATATATATATATATATATATATATATAATATATATATATATATATATATATATATATATATATATATTATATATAATATATATATAATATATATTATATATATAACATATATATATAATATCTATATCTATATATATATATATGTGTGTGTGTATGTGTGTGTGTGTGTGTGTAATATGAAAATCCCTTATTTAAGTATTTTAATATTAATTTAATAACTTTTGTTCCTAAAGTAAGTTCGGGGTTAGCGCGGTAATTCTGATTTTTCCCTCCAGACACGCTTTAGACTTAATTCAGCCTCTGTCTGTACTACTTTAGCCAATAGTTAGAGAGTTCTCTTTAAACATGGGTATTTTTTTTATCACGTGATCAATTGGGCTTACGGATTATTCGTAGTCTTTTTACCTGAGGAATCCGTACTTGAAAAGTGCATGTGCGGGATTATGGTCTGTGTGCGCGAAGTTGTAAAGGTGTTTGCCTGTTGTACGGATTTAATGTTTCTTACCAGAAATAAACTGTGTTGTGATTTTGAACGAGTCTCGCCCATATTACATATATGTAACGACCGTAGCCGTCACAACATCAACACTAATGGAATGTAGTTGTGTCCATTGGGAGTGGCAAGTAGAGGGCACCAGAAGCTTCGACTAACTTCGTTCATTCCTATTTCACATGATTGCAATGAAAGTACGTATCGAAGAACAATTCGAACCACCAGAATCACACCGAACTACAACCTTTCGAACCTTGGTCCTCGCCTATTTAAAAACATTTAAAAACCGGAATCGACGTCAAGTCATAGACAATCATGCCGCATAGAAAGTTCTCTCGAATTCTAAAAGCCCAACCCACTGACAGAGTGCCGTGTGCAAATCCCAAAACCAGAAAAACGCCGCCAATTTAAAAGATTTGTCATAGACAATTTTGAAATCGAAATATTTTAAGCAACGCACCCCATTATTTATTTATTTATTTATTTATTTATTTATTTATTTATTTACACACACACACGTACGTACGTAAACTGGATCGGGAAACTAATGTAGGCATTTTATATAAAACCTATAAGGCACCCCGAGAAAATTCTCAGGGTTTTTCAAATCTTATGTCTTTTGCTTCCCCCTTTTAACTCCTAACCTAAATTGACCATTGGGATTGCAGTGTACGCCCTCAGAGAAGGAGTCTAACCAATTATAACTCTACATTGCCCTAGCGGGCAATTTAGGAAATTCCCAAACAAAATGAAGATGCATCCTTTCGGAGGCAGATTTTGCTGGAGATGTTCCCACATATTTTGACTGAGATGTTGACCCAGGTGTTAAGGGTCTTTTACATATAACTTCCTAGTAGCTGACCCCTCAGTTTGTTCTGTCCCTATGATGAAGAGGGAAACCGCCCTCCAACGTTATCTTAATAAAAGGTCTTTAGCTAAAAATGTGTCATTTTTATGGACCATGACTTTAACCACCCATCGTGAAGTCCGTCTTTTTACTTATATATTATGTGGAGCTTCTTATTTTAAATTATTTAAATATCGTCTGCATTATTTTCATATCTTTTATCTTAGATTACCTAAATAATTTTTTTATATTTGGCTTAAAATAACAGATTAGGTATATATGTGTTAATTTTAAATTTAATCATCGATTTTTTTTTGTTATTGTTGTTGCAATGAAAATCTTATCACCGGTATTAAGAAATTCTTTTTATAAATGTCTTTTGATTAAAGCTTTAGGGTTACAGAATCTAAAATAAATATCTTCAACTCAATATAAGAATCAAGCTTTTAATATACATATTTCAAATGTCTTCTTGCAGGTGATGTGTATTTAAAAATATATTAATTGAAATGGCAAGGCTAAACCATATTTTTGGAGTTAGAGTGATATTAAAGCACTTGTAAAATACTCATTCTAAAAGCAAGAAAACTTTTTATTTTATGATGATTTCAAAATAGATTGTTTCAGTGAAAAAATTCCTAAAAGTTAATAAATCCCCTTAACGGATGAAAGATTTTAAATAAATTTTTAAAATTTTTTTGTCATTTATGCATAAAGTTATGTTTTAATAAATATCTTATAAGTTTAATAAATACTGAAAAGTGAAAAACATTTAAACTTGATTTAGAAGTTTTTATTAGGTTCCATTAAAAGATAGATGAGTCGAGATGAGGGACATTAAGGAAAGTAATTGCCTTAAAATGTGCCATTAGAAGGCTGTTGTAATAAAATGCAGATACGTGACTGAATACAATAGGTGCCGATTAATGGTATCGCTGATAATATAATCATTCGTTTAATGTTATCAGATTCGTAAAGTCCTTTGCATTTGTATATTAACACATGTTAAAATAAATCGGTTTCTGTAATCAGCATCTTCGTTTATTGTTTTCAAATTCGCATACTATTTTCAATTTTTTAGAGTCATCCAACAAAATTCCAAACTGAAAGATCACAGGACCAAGGAATGTCATTGATTGTCAGGGAATGTGCCGCTTAATGGGATTGCTGATAATATAATCATTCATTTAACCCCTTCCGGTATGATTTAATAATGAAAAATTGTGCATGAAATAACCATTTAATTTTTATTTAAAAAACTTGTTTCCTTTTACAATTCTTACATATTCTTAATTAAAATCCACTTTTTACATAGTGTTAAATAATATCAGAAACGGTAAAATTAAGAAAATATCAAAGCAAAACATTAATAAGGTATACAGATAATAGTCTTCAAGCTAGTGGTACTTTTCAAAACAAAGGAATTCTTAATTGTTTACACCGCCAAGTAGTATCACTTTTAATTGGATTCTTGTAACACACACGGCATTTCTTAGTAGGTTTTCTTTTATTCTGACTCATTCATTTGGCAATGACTTGTACCAAGAA
Organism: Pardosa pseudoannulata; assembly: GCA_032207245.1. Taxonomy (NCBI): domain Eukaryota; kingdom Metazoa; phylum Arthropoda; class Arachnida; order Araneae; family Lycosidae; genus Pardosa; species Pardosa pseudoannulata. Next base: position 53,158,603 of record CM063497.1, read on the forward strand.
ATTCTAAGTAAACAATGTGCAATAGTGACTTGTGATTTTCACAAGTGATAAAAGTGTTGCCAAATTCAGTACACTAGAAATTTTAAACTAAATTAATTACCATTTTTAACAGTAACTTTAATCGCATGACGAGTGTAGCTCGTCATTGTGCGGTATGGAATGAAAAACTAATGACGAGCTAGACTCGTCGTTTTACCGGAAGGGGTTAATGTTATCAGATTCGTAAAGTCGTTTACATTAGTATATTAATGCATGTTAAAATAAATCGGTTTCTGTAATCAGCACCTTCGTTTATTGTTTTCAAATTCGCATACTATTTTCGATTTTTTTAGAGTTATCCAACAAAATTCCTAACTGTAAGACCAGAGGACCGGAGAATGCCATTTAAAGAATATAAAAATCGTTTTTAGGTTATTGGTATCTTTTGCAAAGAATATGATTCTCCTTCAGGCCATCCATATTTAGACAATGCCGTTAGATCCAGTGTCCCCAAAAGCAAGGCACGTTCACAGTGAGTACGTTAAAACGAATGAAAAAATAGAATACCGGATTTTGAAGAAAAAGCATTCACACCGTATGATGAGTAAAAACGAATCTAATGACTTTTGTTAGACCCCATGGTTAAATCTTATCTCTTGCAGTATCTCTTCCCCGAAGCGTCATTCCGGCACATTCCTAGTTTGTTTAAATACAGTGTTTTGTTTGCTAACCTGAGTGAGTTCGCTTGTTCGTTTGACTATCGTGGAGGTAGTATTACTTTTGTCTCATGGCTGGCTCGTTGTTTTTAAGTTGATTAAACTTTTGTTGACCATTAAGTACGCTAACTGTTTCATTTTCTTATACTTATATTTGCTATTTAAATTTAATGTCTGAGTTTATGTCTTATGTTAGTAATAATTAAATATAGTTGTATACTTTTAGACCGTGGTTGTTTTTGTCGTCATCTAGAGCCATTTTTATTTTCCATTACATTTGAGTTAACATATTAGAGTTACTATCTTCGGGAAGTAAAAACTTTACCTACAGATGCCTAAAAATGAACATAAGCCAGGAGATAAACGTTTGCAGCCGTGCCAAAGACCATAAAAATCCCTAGAAGACAGCAACTCGATTTTTTATGTTCCTGCAGCACCTTTTTTATTCATTACTTTATTTTAATCAGGTATTTTTCACACCTGGAACTAATGTGAGGTTTTGGTGGTTATTGTCCATCGGCCGGGTCACAGGAATTCCACAAGTGAGACAACGCACTTCGGCAAGTAATAAAATAAGCAATAAAATAAAAAGAGGGAGTAATAAAATAAAACAAAATCGCATCCACTTTTTAGATATAAAATGCTGCAAATTTGCTTGTCTTCAAGTCATCCAAAATATGCACTCCAGATAAAAATAGATGACTCAAGATTACAACATGTTGCATTTATCTATATTTCGTAGCAATGAATTAGATGTAGTTTAAACAACAGGCTAAACTACAAATATTTAAAAGCTTATTTGTCAAATCAAAGGGAGCACGTCCCACACAAAATTCAGGGAAGTTACACAAAGAACCTGCAAAGCAAAAAAGAGCTTCTAAATACGCATTAGTAATGAAAGCGTAATAGATGACTCAAGCATGGACTACCGCCCATATAATAGATTAGACTTAGATGGACAAGTAGTAGAATAAGCAATAAAATAAAAGGAGTCAGTAATGAAATATAATAAAATCGCATCCACTTTTAGATATAAAATGCTGCAAAATTTCTTATCTTCAAATCATCCAAAATATGCACTCCGTATAAAAATAGATGGCTCAAGGCCTCGACATTTCATTTACCTATATCTCAATGCAATGAATTAGATGCAGTTTAGACAACATAAGCAAGGAGACTAGACTACGGATATTTTAAAGCTTTGTTTTGTCAAATCAAAGTGATCTCGTCCCAAATGAAATTCAGGGCAGCTGCACAAAGAACCTGAAAAACACAAAAGTGCTCCTGCATAAGCATTAGAAATGAAAGCTCAATAGATGACGCAAGCATGGACTGCTACCCATATAACCGATCAGACTTAGACAAGTAATAAAATAAGCAATAAAATAAAATGAGTGAGTAATGACAAAATATCACATCCACTTTAAGATATAAAATACTGCAAATTTTCTTCTCTTCAAATCAGCCAAAATATGCATTCCACATAAAAATAGATGACTCAAGGCTTCGACATTTCTTTTACCTATATCTCGTTGCAATTAATTAGATGTAGTTTAGAAAATAGACCTTACTACGAATATTTTAAAGCTTTGTTTTGTCAATATCAAATCAAAGGGAGAGCGTCCCAAATGAAATACAGGCAGCTACACAAAGAACCTGCAAAGCACAAAAGTTGTCTACATACGCATTAGAAATGATAGCGCAATAAATGATGCAAGCAGGGAATACCGCCCATATAATCGATTAGAATTAGACAAGTAATAAAATAAGCAATAAAATAAAATCGTATCCACTTTTAGATATAAAATACTGCAAATTTGCTTATCTTCAAAAAATCCAAAATATATATTACATATGAAAATAAATGACTCAAGGCTTCGACATTCCATTTACCTATGTCTCGTTGCAATGAGTTAGATGCAGTTTAGACAACAGACTAACTACGAATATTTTAAAGCTTTGTTTTGTCAAATCAAAGGGAGCACGTCCCAAACGAAATTCAGGGCAGCTACACAAAGAACCTGCAAAGCACAAAAGTGCTCCTACATACGCATTAGAAATGAAAGCGCAATAGATGACGCAAGCATGGACTACCGCCCATATAATCGATTAGACTTGGCCGGACAATTCTTTGGAAGCGATAAATGAAAGGGAGAAGGTGTCTCAGAACTTTCTTTACCCCGGCGATAATTCTTTCTTTCCACGCGACGTCAGTCATACTGCCCCCCCTACCTCGTCTCCTTGAACAAAAAAGGGGAAATCAATAAAATGGTAGAGCGTCCGATAATAAAAGCACGGGAGAAAATATACCTAATAGCAGGCTTTTGACGTGAACGCCGTTGATTTCCGATTTCTTTGTAACGGGGTCAATTTTGATGTTCTATCTTTGCTGCAAGAAGTATTGATCAACCTAGTAACTTCAGCAGTTTGCTGCAGATTCTCACGCTCGAATAAAAGTACTGATATAAATCCAAAAGAGCTGTTATTTGTTTAAAGAAACACAAAATACAGCTAGATGATCGTTAATCGGTATATTGCTTATTTTGTATCGCACGAATGGAGATATCCCAATCCCTTTGATTTAGAATCGGAATTCGATAAAAGTTATGTATCATTCCCAGATGTTGGTTTGTGTCCAACAAATTAATCCTACACAGTATACGAGGATCCAGTATGATCACTGTTTTAATATGCTAAATACCGTATTTTGCATATGACAAATATGTTCTTAAAATTTGGTGCTATTTGAAGTCGACAATGGTTGTTCAAATAAGCAAAATGTGTTTGAAAATTCAATAATTTTTTTCCATTAAATTAATTGTGAAATATAACTAAGAATAAAAATCCAAGAAGGTATTTTAATATCTATCAAATTATAATTAGTGTTATTACAGCAAAAGTCATGTCCTTAAGGCTTGACAATAGTTTAAGGCAACAGTAGACTTTTAACTGGACGAAATTTACCTGAAAATTCTATACTTCTATCTTATTGATTTTGAAATATAACTATGAATAAGAATCAAAAAGGTTGTTTCGAAATTCACCAGTTTATAAATAATATTTTTATTATTGCAAAAATCATGCCATTCTGGCATGATACTAATTTAAGGTAACAGTGGACGTTTAACTGAGCAAAATTTACCTGAAAATTGTATATTTCTATCTTATTGATTGTGAAATATAACTATGAATAAGAATCAAAGAGGGTGTGTTGACATCAATTTATAATATTATTATTATTCAAAAAGCATATCATTCTGGCATATAATAATTTAAGGTAACAGTAGACGTTTAACTGGGTAAAATTTACCTGAAAATTCTATATTTCTGTTTTATTGGTTGTGAAATATTACAATGAATTAAAATGAAAGAGGGAGTTTTGACATCCATCGATTTACAATTTATATTATTAATGCCAAAAACACGTCATTCTGGCATGATACTAATTTAAGGTAACAAAGGACGTTTAATTGGGTAAAATTTACCTGAAAATTCTATACTTTTATATTATTGATTGTGAAATATAACTTTGAATATGAATTAAAGAGGGTGTTTAGATATTCATCAGTTTATAATTAATATTATTATTATTATTGAAAAAACATGGCATTCTGGCATTGATACTAATTTAAGGTAACAGTGCACGTTTAACTGGGTAAAATTTACATGAAAATTCTATACTTCTACCTTATTGATTGTGAAATATAACTATGAATTAGAATCAAAGAGGGTGTTTGAACATTCATCAGTTTATAATTAATATTATTATTATTATTGAAAAAAACATGTCATTGTGGCATGATACTAATCTAAGGTAAAAGAAGTCGATTAATCGGGTAAAATTTATATGAAAATTCTATACTTCCATCTTATTGATTGTGAAATATAACTGAATAAGAATCAAAGAGGGTGCTTAGACATTCATTATTTTATAATTAATATTATTATTATTGCATAAAAGATAACCTTCTGGCGTGATACTAATTTAAGGTAACAATAGAAGTTTAACTGGGTAAAATTTACCTGAAAGTTTTATACTTCTATCTCATTAATTGTGAAATATAATTATGAATTAGTATCAAAGAGGGTGTTTCGACATCCATCAATTTATAATTAATATTATTATTATTGCAAAAAACATGTCATTCTGGCATAATACTAATTTAAGGCAACAGTGAACGCTTAACTGAGCAAAATTTACCTGAAAATTCTATGCTTTCATCTTGTGAAATATAACTATGAATAAGAATCAAAGAGAGTGTTTTGACATTCATCAGTTTATAATTAATATTATTATTAAAAATCATGTCTTTCTGGTATGATAATAATTTAAGGTAACAGAAAACTTTTAACTGGGCAAAATTCACCTGAAAATTCTACAGTTTTATCTTATTGATTGTGATATATAAGGGATTATACGACTACCTTGAATAACTGTATAACGCAGTAATAATATACTATTATCATGTCCTTTATTGATCAGAATTATGAGCTGGTAAATTATGTAGGTTGTATAAAGGAAAGGTTTTTTAATATTTATAATTCACTTTGTGACTCCAATAAAATCTAGATAGAATGTCTAGATGTCACTAGAGGATTGCATCGGATATTATAGAAAATTTATCAGAATGTTTATTATCCGATTAAGTTACTCCCCGAAATGTATAATGGAGTAGCATGATGGTTATTTAAAAGCATTAGTTCCGTAATTTATCTAGTACAATGAAAGGTATCTAAGCTCTTGATTCAGATGTAGACTTTTATTAAATTTAAACGATATGTTGTTCATTATATATATCAAGTTATTATATAATAGTAGAAGTTGATAAGAGTTTGAAAGAGGCTTACCAGAAACAAGAAACAATTGGTATATCATTATCACTTACCTATAAAAGAGAAAAATAAATATTAGTGTACTTTTTATAAACTTCGCGTACAAAGGAAAATTCAAGTAATATTAAAAGAACATATAATTATCTTATCCGTAAACCGATTAGAGTTCAGTCGGCAAACGCAGTGGTCAAGTAATTGAAAGGTTATGGGTTCGGGGATCAAGCCGGCCTAAGGTCTGATTTGTCCGTTAAAGGTAAATGGGCCAAGTAAAATACGAGAAGAATCCAGAATGTAAGTTTCCCGATGTTTTCCCTTTAATGTATACTAATTAGCCGTATCACTTGCGCATGCGTAACAGATCTATGACGTATTAATCATATGCCAGCTGGACAAGTCTCCATTCATGCCACTAGCGGGGTAGCAGTGGTCCGAAATGGAAACTAATTCCTTCTCCCGTTGCCTGCAAGGTTCGGTCGGTGATTTTGAATGCACAAAGCATTGCGCCAATTAAAATTCATCGTCAGCTGTGTCAGGTCTGTGAGACGAAACGGACATCCGAACACAAAACTCAACGCTTAGGATCAGCACTGACATTTCTGCTACGGTATCACGATGACGGCGACGAGTTCCTCGACAGGATCGTCACGGGCAATGAGACTTGGATTTCGTACTTTAGCCCGGAAACAACGCAGCAGTCAATGCATTGGCATCATAGTGGATCTTCAGTCAGAACCAAAATTGAACAGACACTGTCGGTATGGAAAGGCATGTGCACGGTGTTCTTGGACAGGAAGGCTGGTTCCATTCACAAGTGCAGAGTTCTACGACAGAGGTATACAAAAGTTGATCCCATAATACGACAAGTGTCTTAATTCTTGTGGTGGCTATGTTGAAAAATAGCTGAAACATTGCTGTACTTGTTGCCAATAAATAGGTCCCTGAAAGTGTGAGTTCTTTTTTTCTTTTAAGTAGGGAAACTTATTTTCTAGATGCGCTTTGTATGTTCGTGGTCAAAATGTCCTCCAAGTTCTCATAGATACCTCTGGGGTTGGCAGGACAAGTCTGGGGAGTGTCCTGCTTGATCCCTCCTTCTAAATTACGAAGATCCACTTCAGCTAAGTCGTTCTTTCACCGTAGCGGTGCAAATTCCCTTTCTTAAAGATACATAAACACACATAATTGCCAAAAAACAACCGTTAATCCTGGGATACATTTCCCTACTTCAATTCAAGCCAAATCGGATTATTTACGGTTTTGCAATTCCTTTTCCCCTTTAGAACATCGACATCGCGACAAATCATTTGCCAAAGTGTATTGTGAAGGGAAGAGAAAGAAACTCGTTGACAGGGAGACAAATCTGACTGGCTTACAAGTTCTCCATTTCTCCGTGGCATTCATTAAGGGGAACATTAAAAGTGCACTTTAACTATGACCCCGTAATAGATTTCACGAGACAGGGAAATTATTTTTCGGTACAAACTTGTAGACTCTACTTTAAAAGTTTCATTCATTTCCAAAACGCTGTATATTCAAAAATATTACACGCATAAATATGAGTAATGTATACAATAACTATAAACTCGCAAAGTTTTCTGCCCACTAAAACTTGCTGATATATCGATATATCTCGAAATATTTATATAACGTGCTACTAATGACACCGATTTACGAGTTGTCTAAGATGTACTATGATGTCTTAAGAACAACGATATAACTAAATCGATTTAAATTTCTTCTCCAATTTCCAATGGGAAATCGTCTTTACGATATCCTGACTTAGTGCAAACGAGTAACAGTGCATGCGCAATATAGCATTCCGGTATACAAACATCGTATTTCCGATTTCCTCATTTCTAATAACAGCCCATGCGAGGTATAACTTAATCACAGATTCATCTACATCGTTAAACCGTTTTCAGATTTCGTGCGAAAGAGTATCAGCGCATGCTCGATATAGTGTTACTGAAGGTCATGTCTCTATATACAAACATCGTATTTTTAATTTGACAGCACTCGATTAACAGCGTATGCGCGATATAACCTTTATGCTGATTTACCTACATCGTTAAATAGTTTTTCCTACATCGCGAGTAGTAAGAGTACAAGGTCGATATATCAACATGTCTTTTCGATTTTCCGACATCGTGTAAGTTAGAAGAGCACATGCGGGATTTAGGTATCCTATCCAATCGGTTATAGTTTTCATTGGTGGTGATAACCTCGGTTTTGTTTTCTTGGACTTCCATGTCATCTGGCAACGCCTTGTGATTTATTTCTTTGGATGGAACACTAAGGATTTTGATCATGTATACCTACTAAAAAAACAGTACAAGATCTCAAGAAACGAATCAATGCTGTAATGATGACAAGTGCTAGGATGACGATACAACATATCTGGAACGAGTGACAACTACTGTTAGAGAGTGTGTCTTATTGCGTAAGAAGCGTATATATACAAGGGTTGGAACTTTAATAATGGCAAATATTTATTTACATGGAATACAAAAGTGATTCGTGTCACCATGTTTTACAGTCCTTCTATGCAGTCGCCAGTATTGTATATAACCCGTTTTCAACGATGTGGAAGTCGCAGAACACCTGTAGCAGCTCCTGTTCTGTTGATAGCTCGAATGGTCTATCTCGAATCTTCTCGAATGTCTATTAACACAAGAATCTCTGGAACTGTTCTGAAGCGAATGCTAGAAAGTGGATCCTTCATCTTAGGAATTAAGACAAAATCAAAGAACTTAGACTTGGAGAGTAAGGTGGATGGTAAAGCCCTAGATGACACTGTCCATTTGTACGACCTCTGGCACATTGGATTTTTATCCAACTTCGTTGTTCTTGTTTTGAAAACATCCTGACAATACTTTCATGTAGGCTCCACGCTATGGCCAATTGTTCACCACTTCCTGATAGTGACCTTGAATGATGGTTCACGGGTTGCATCAACACGCTGGGCCACTAAATGAGCCGAGAACGTGGATTCATCCATAGTGTTACTGAGCACTTTAGTTGCGCATCTGGCTGCCTTTGATCATTGGAGAAAAACCGCTTCAGAAGCCATCGCTCGCCAAGGCTATTTTATCGTGTGCTACCATCAACCACGATAACTAATACAAGCAGCTAAAACAAGGATCAGTCTTCGCGTCAATCTGCATACGCATGACGTAGGAAGGACGACTTTTTTTGCTGAGAGGTAAGGTAGGTATGTAACTCAAGTGTGGTATATGCGATATTCTTTGGTTTTGTTTAATAGTGTTTTTACAGCAGTGTTGCTACTATTAAAGTTCCAGCCCTTGTATATTTGTTGAACGTACAGAAAACTTAGTGAGATCACAATGTTCTCCGATACTACTCATATTTGTACGTATAATACTTTTAAATATAAAGAGGCTTGAAAAAGAATGAATATTATATAGTGACCCTGTAAAGCTACAAAATTTTATTTAAAAAATCCTCATTAAATTTTTTTCGTTGCAATATTAAGTAGAACAGTTTTCCTATCTATGACCATATGACATTCTGACTAGATATCAGATGGATATCTAATGGTACTGTAGAACGGTGAGTATTAAAAAGAAAAAGTGTTCGCATTTGTTTATCAAATTTCTATTCTTAGCTTCACATACACTCATAAATAAGAGATTTTGGCAGGAAAGGTATATCTCCTTAATCATGTTTGACATGACAGGTCATCGGTTTTGTGAAACTTGACTCCCAAATTTGTGGTTTGAAATGCGCGAAACGACACTCGATACCCCATTCCTCTATTCCTCCAGATAATACATCAAACTGCCTTCGGACGCCGAGTCGATTATGATAATAATCGTAATCGTACCAATAGATTATGAAGGATTTATGATCCTTGCAGATGCTGTATATTTGATCTGATCATTCAATTACACTGTCGAATTGTACGTTATGTGTGTATTGTACTTTACGCATACGAATGAATACAAAAAAAATCATCATAGACATTACGTATGTAATGTATACACCATATTGCCAATGATGACTGGTCACATGGGATTTTAGATATATCGTTGAATATCTAAAAAATACACGAGGAATTATTCTGAAACTTCAGGAGTGTAAACAAGATGGCTCACGACATATATTTCAGCTAAGAATTCTTCCCGAAACCTCATAGGGGACCGTCAACAAATTGAAAAAAAAACATATGGTTTGGATAACCCTGTAAAAAGTAACGAATGAAAAGCGTTGAAACTTTAGCACATGATTAGGATGCATTTTGTATCCATTGTTATCAGGATAGCACTAATACTCGTGGTTTTTTTGGTTTTTTTTTTAGAGTGCTACGGTCTACTTTTTGCAACACGAGGGCTAATGAGACCGGGACCTACTGCTTAAAGCCGATTCCGAACGGCTACGAACATCCATGCCATAGTGGGATTCGAACCCACGAACTCCGGTTCCGATGGCCAGCACCCTAACCATTCGGCCATCATTCGGCGGACTAATACTCGTGGAGAAATTATGGTTTTTATAAAAACAATCCCAAATTTCTCCCAAGTGTTTTGCTTATAATTTGCAGAGTTCCCAATATCAAATAATGCTATTTTCAGAACGTATGAGGCCTAACGATGGTCGATTGGTTAGGGTGCTGGCCTTCGGTACCACAGTTCGTGAGTTCGAATCCCACTGCGGCATGGATGTTCGTAGCCGTTCGGAATCGGCTTTAAGCTGTAGGTCCCGGTCTCATTAGCCCTCGTGTTGCAAAAAGTGGACCGTAGCACTCCAAACCAAATCAAACCAAACCAATTAGGACGTATGACAAACAACATTGTACACAATACTTTGCAATTAGAATTAAAAGATAATGAATATTTGATGAAAAATGAAGAGGTTTACTAAATTTTTCACTTCTCGTGCTCGGATTCAATCAAATTATAATATACATAATGTATTAGATAAATATATAGAGCAACTTTTGTTAAAGTCCCAAAAACACAGCTTGAAAATCCTGAAAGTGATCGCAGATGGAATACGCTCGAAATCCGTTGTTCCCGAAAGGAAGTGAAAAGATGAGGGGCTGTATCCAAATATAGTATTTTGTATAAATACAAAATATACATACAGTATATTGCGAACAGCAGTATCAATGTTTCTTCTGCAGTCAGAACAAACATTCGCTCTTACGTACAAGAAAATGTACAAGATTAACTTGTATAATGTAATGATAGTGCCTAGAGAGCCACACAGACACAAACTAAAATGACATAGAAAAGCGTTCTTCTAAGACTTTTCATTTTTAAAAAGTTCAAACTGCATTTTAATTATAATTTTATGTCGCTCATTTACAGAGCCGACTTATGCGACTGTGTTTTGTATTACAACACGTTACGTCCATTGCCATGATAACAAGTATGGTAAAGAAATATTGTCCCAACCGCTTCTTAAATTCTAGGACGGTAGGACAGATAACATAAGCTATTATTACATATGGGAATGGGGAGAAAATGTACAAGGTTCACTTGTATTTTGTAATGGTATGCCTAGAGAGCCACACAGACACAAACTGAAATGACATAGAAAAGCGTTCTTCTAAGACTTTTCATTTTTAAAAAGTTCAAACTGCATTTTAATTATAATTTTATGTCGCTCATTTACAGAGCCGACTTATGCGACTGTCTTTTGTATTACATCACTTTACGTCCATGCCATGATAACAAGTGTGGTAATAAGTATGCCATGATGGTGATGTTATGGTAACAAGTATGCCATGATAACAAGTAAGTATGGTAAAGAAATATTGACCCAACCGCTTCATAAAGTCTAGGACGGAAGTACAGATAGAGAATCGCCTATATAATAATAGCCTATGTAGCATAGTCTGATATGCTGTTTGTCTGTGCAAGTGGGGTTTCTATGGGGAACTAATAGTTGAGCAAAACATAAAAAGGTTTGTACCTGAAAAAGAACCGCATAGAAAAGACAATAAAAAATATATTACTTGAGTGGGTGACGTATAGTAGTAATACGCGTTATGTCCTTAACCCGATATTTAATATATAAATTGAATTTGGCTTTTCGCCAACTTAAGTTTAAATCTTAAAGTAAAAAAAAACAATAGGCATTAAAAATAAAGGAGAGGAGAAATTACTGAATTAATGGATTTTATTGATATTAACAAAATAAAAAAAAATTAATAGAAGCCAATCGATTGAGTTTTTTTAACGATAAAAATTAATAAAAAGAAGAAGAAAACAAAAATGGACTAAAAAAATAAGACAATTATGGAGGTTGGAACTCAAAGCTCCTCTTCTCGTTTCGGGATCCAGATCTCTTTCTCTCCTCCTTCCTGTATGTTCGGATGAGAATCGCCAGTCTGGAAAGCTCATCAAAATTATTTTTGCCTGGTGACACGGTGGAAAACCGCCAAGCGCAGGAGTAAAACATGCCAATGTGCGGAGTGGGGATATGTCATATCATGAAAAGGGCGAATTTATAAAACTATTGCAATGCAGCGCTCGCCAAGGAGAAAGCCAAGTGACCCTCCTGGTATGTATGATGTCATCTGATTAAATATCCAGAGCGGCTTATGCGATAAAAAATAGGTTTTTCGCCTCACCAACGTGATGATTGGGAGCATGGCAGGAAAGTTACAAACAGGGAATTTTTAAGGGAAGCTTATAGAATTAATGGAAACTAAATGAAACAGAATTAAAATTAACTAAATGGAACGTTATGACACATAGTCTCTATTAAGTATAAGTATCATCTATACATGTACGAAGAGATGTGTAAAATATCTAATAGCTTGCATAGTTGAGTCTCGTAATGATTCCTTTATGTATATATATCTCTATATCTACATGGAAAGAAAACTGTTTCTGAACTTGTCTAATGGGATCAGAAGATGGCTAGAATGGCGATAAGGAACGTACTGTAATCAGAGATGGAAGTGAAAAGAGCTTCCTTTCAGGAAACCTGGGACATTCTGTGCCCGTTCTCACAGAATTAATTTTTCCTGCGTACGTGGTTATGTTCAAAAAGCGTCTTAATCATGGAAGTTTTGTTGTTGGAAGATATTCCAAATGGATTTTGTTATTTATTCGTTAGTTAGAAATGGACATTTTAAGTCGTGATAAAGGTAACTTAACGGGTATATTTCGCAGCGGAATTGCACCGGGAGCAGGCGTTTTGTGCGTAAATTAATTTTTCAGTAAAATCTCAATAGATCGAAAATTATTTTAATTTTTTAACCAACTTTTCGTATTTTATATTAAAAAATATACACATATATATAAATAGAAAAATAAACAAATATAAAAATAATTAAAAGTATACATATAATATATTTTAATTTTTAACATTAATAATTCTTTTAATCAACCTACCCGTTCTGTGGTTCCGCATCGACTGATGTGAAAACTAGTTTTTGTCTAAATTTCTCCAGAATCTATGTAGTAGACAAGAACATTCGGCTTCGTTTTCCTGTATATACAGTTATTTTTTTACCCACAAACAAACCATGTTGTTACACTTAACCCGTATTGATATCCCTTATATTCATTTAACACATTGTGTGCGGAATTGTACCGGGAGCTGCTGTTTTGCGCGTAAATTCAGTTAAATCTCAGTAAATCAAAAATTTAATTTTTTATCCAACTTTTAGTATTTTATATTGAAATTGATATATATGTATATATATATATATATATATATATATATATATATATATATATATATACACACATATATATATATAATATATAAATATACATATATAATATTTTAATAAAGATAAATAAAAAGTTAATTTCAAATCTAAATTGATTTTTTTTAATCAACCTTCCCGTTCTGTGGTTCCGCATCGACTGATGTAAAAACTAGATTTTATTTGTCTAAATTTTACCAGAATCTATGTAGTAGACAAGAACATTCGGCTTTGTTTTCCTGTATATACCTTTATTTTTGTACCCACAAACAAACCATGTCGTTACACTAATCCGTATTAGTACGGGACCCACGCTAAAAATATCAATTGTCAGAATACGTACTAGTACATATCCTGCATACAAAGTGTTAATATATTGGAGAGAAAATGTACAAGATTCACTTGTATAATGTAATGGAATACCTAAAGAGCTACACAAACACAGCTGAGTATCAATTCACCAAATACCTTTTCCTATTTTCTATTCGTTTAAAGTAATGGTTTAATGATTCAGTTTCACTTTTCTTAATATATTGGGGAGAAAATGAACAAGATTCACTTGTATAATGTAATGGTATGCCTAAAGAGCTACACAAACACAGCTGAGTATCAATTCACCAAATACCTTTTCCTATTTTCTATTCGTTTAAAGTAATGGTTTAATGATTCAGTTTCACTTTTCTTAATATATTGGGGAGAAAATGAACAAGATTCACTTGTATAATGTAATGGTATGCCTAAAGAGCTACACAAACACAGCTGAGTATCAATTCACCAAATACCTTTTCCTATTTTCTATTCGTTTAAAGTAATGGTTTAATGATTCAGTTTCACTTTTCTTAATATATTGGGGAGAAAATGAACAAGATTCACTTGTATAATGTAATGGTATACCTAAAGAGCCACACAAACACAGTTCAGTATCAATTTACCAATAAAGAAATATGTATACATATAAATTCAAATATATATATAATATTTTAATATTTAACATTAATAATTTTTTAATCAACCTTTCTGTTCTGTGGTTCCGCATCGACTGATGTGAAAGCTAGTTTTTATTTGTCTAAATTTTTCCATAATCTATGTAGTAGACAAGAACAATCGGCATCGTTTTCCTGTATATACCGTTATTTTTGTACCCACAAACAAACCGTGTTGTTACACTAACCCGTATTAGTACGTGTCCTGTGCTCAAGTACCAATCGTCAGAAAACGTACTAGTACATGTCCCGCATACAATGTGTTAATATATTGGAGAGAAAATGTACAAGATTCACTTGTATAATGTAATGGTATGCCTAAAGAGCCACACAAACACAGTTCAGTATCAATTTACCAATAAAGAAATATGTATACATATAAATTCAAATATATATATAATATTTTAATATTTAACATTAATAGTTTTTTAATCAACCTTCCCTTTCTGTGGTTCCGCATCGACTGATGTAAAAACTAGTTTTTATTTGTCTAAATTTTTCCAGAATCTATGTAGTAGACAAGAATATTCGGCTTCGTTTTCCTGTATATACCGTTATTTTTGTACCCACAAACAAACCACGTTGTTACACTAACCCGTACTAGTACGTGTCGCGTGCCCAAGTACCAATCGTCTGAAAACGTACTAGTACGTGCCCCGCATACAATATGTTAATAGAAATTAAGATGTTTGATAATACATATATTAAAGTGTACCTAAGGCATTACAGTTGTACTTTGTTTTAGAACGTTTTCGAACTGGCTTTGTATTTTGCTAACCCTAACTAATCAAGAGTCCAATATGGATGCCTCTATCCATTCCAGGTTCTACCGCTTCATAAATTCGAAGACGGACGGACTGAAAACTTAAGATATTATTATATAAGGGATGATATATTTTGTCATTTTAGCAACAGAAAGTAAAAACTTTAATGTAAAGTAACGGTATAGATTTTTTTTTTTTGCGCAAGTTAGAATATAAAAAGATTTAATTAATTTCGGCGCAATAAACATTGGACTGTTTTAATATAAC
>CM063497.1:53178828-53183828 GCA_032207245.1 Pardosa pseudoannulata
ATTCAACCATTTAATTCTGTTATATAAAATCAGTGTAAATTACTTAAAATTATTTAAAAACAGAAATAAATAAATATTTATTTCTATTTTTAAAAATCATAATTAAATCCTATATTTATTTTGATATCGTTAATTTCCACAATTTACTTTAGATTTAAAAAAAAAAAAATCTGACAAATCTCTGTTTCTCCTCCTCACAGTATATTACTTGTTTTGTTTATGTCAAACTGTAAGACCCAATCTCACTACAATCAATTAAAACTAATCAGAGATTAAATACAACAAAATTGTACAGAGTTTAAATTATTAATATGGGATTAGTTTTAACTATAATGAGACTGTCTCAAAACAAACTAAAACAAAATCAAAAAAACAAAAATCAAAAAAATAACAAAAAAAAAAAAAAAAAACAAAAAACAAAAAAAACAAAAAAAAGAAAAAAAAAACTCAAAAAAAAAAAATAAAAAAAAAAAAGAAAAAGAAAACCACTGTCTTCCAAAACAAGAAAAAAAAAAATAAAAAACCAGTTCGAGAAACTTGTTTGACTTAAGAACAGGGTACCTCCCGCCAAATTGGCGATAAAGCACTAATCATGGCAACCTAATTATTTTCTCCTGATCTTGCATTGTCCAGAGAATTCGTGTCTATGTTTTACTATTTATATTGTTTTGGTATTCGCCTATATATGGGCAACCCTTTTGTTACATTTTAAAGAAACCAAATTCTTATTTGTTATTAATTTTGAAAAATTAAATTGTTTGGCTAAAATCATGGTAAACAACGGCGATTTTACCGAAAATACAAACCAGATAAACTAGTATTTAACAGTTTCCCTTTAAATGCGGTTTAATACTAGTTTGCGGTTCAATTCCATAGTGTTTGGGAGTCAAAACTACAAATGAATATAGTTTATGAATTCGTGTTTTGTAAACATCGCTAGTAATTTCGCCAACTTCGCCAAGGGGTACCCTGTTCTTAACCCCTTCCGGTAAAATGACGAGTCTAGCTCGTCATTAGTTTTTCATTCCATACTGCACAATGACGAGCTATACTCGTCATGCGATTAAAGTTACTGTTAAATATGATAATTAATTTAGTTTAAAATTTCTAGTGTACTGAATTTGGCAACACTTTTATCACTTGTGAAAATCACAAGTCACTATTGCATATTGTTTACTTGGTACAAGTCATTGCCAAATTAATGAGTCAGGATAAAAGAAAACCTACTAAGAAATGCCGTGTGTGTTACAAGAATCAAATTAAAAGTGAGACTACTTGGCGGTGTAAACAATTAAGAATTCCTTTGCACTTTGTTTTGAAAAGTACCACTAGCTTGAAGACTATTATCTGTATACCTTATTAATGTTTTGCTTTGATATTTTCTTAATTTTACTGTTTCTGATATTATTTAACACTATGTAAAATGTGGATTTTAATTAAGAATATGCAAGAATTGTAAAATGAAACAAGTTTTTTAAATAAAAATTAAATGGTTATTTCATGCACAGTTTTCATTATTAAATCATATGGGGTTAAGTAACATTGAGATACTCACATTTTTCTGCCAAATGAAAATTGTTCTTTACATGTCGATCGAGACCTTTGGAAAACCAGAGCTCACACACAATACATTTATAATGCATTTTTGATAATAAAAGAAAAATTATTTTGTAATGAAGTTATAAGCAAAAGAATGTTTTAAACTTCTTTTGCAATTAAGTTTGCACTGATGTTTAAGTATGTGCCAGAGTTAGTTTAACCCTGACACATACGCCTTACAGCATTAATAGATGGGTGTAATAAACGGACTACCTTTCTAGGCTTTTGTTAACTCCCATATAAATGCTTTTATATTGTATCATACTTCATAATTAATATGAAGGGCAAATTAGACATTTAAAAATCTTTTTTTATTTCCCGAAACTGTTTATCCCCTATATAATAATAGCCTAAGTTATAGTAGTTAGCCTATGTCAGTCTGTCCTCGAATCTATGAAGCGGTTGCACCTCGAATGGATAGGGCCTATTATTCTATATTTTCAGCTTTTTTCGTACGGATGTCGCTGGCCACAAAAATATTTTATGTTTTTCTATCCCTAAACTCTCTACTCTCTAGTTTTGTGTTATGAACTCACGAATCCACCCTTCTATCTCTTTGCTCTTTTATGTGTTTATTTTTCGCTCGTTGTCATTTTTGTGTTTACTGACAGAAGCCTCTGGATTGAAGGGCTCGGCCCATATGGTCCAGTTGCCACATCACCTTTGAAGCCTTTGAACCTTTGAATGGATAGGCGCATCCATATTGGATTCTTGATGAGTTAGGGTTAGCAAAATTGAAAGCGAGTCTTTAAAAAGTTCAAAATACACCCCTCCCCCCTTTTGGAGCGTTTAATGCCATTATTTCAAGCCTTATTTTCTCCAGTTAAGAGCAGGCAGAAATATTTCAATTTATCACATAATAAATAGGTAAAAATAAATTTTTTTTCTAGCATTATGGCGTCATCCCTTTAACCCTCTCATTTAATCATTTCTTATTTTTAATTATTTAAATATCGTCTGCATTCTTTTTATAAGCTTTATCATTGAACTTAGATATTCCGTAAATAATTTTCTTTTATATTTGGATTAAATAATAGATTAGGTACATATGGATAATTTTAAATTTAATCATCGATTATTTTTTGTTGCAATGAAAATTTTATTACCGGTCTTGACAACAAATTCTTTTCATAGAAGTCTCGGAGTCTATTTTACGGACTCATAAATACCTATCGTTTAAGTTTTATATCTTTGAAAACTAAGAAGTTTGTTCATTTGTGTATTTGTTTTTTATACATAACCGCACGATTTGCAATCGATTCGCTCAAATTTGGACATCATTCATATATACCGCCAAATAATCACTATTAATATTAAAACCTCTGCTGTCCATCCTATCACGTAATACAACAAGATAAATTAAAGTTGGCAACTAACATGCGGTCAGTAAAGATAAATTATGTAGCGCGTGACAGATAATTCTCAACCAAAAAACAAACCCCTTTTTTACCTGCCTCATACAGTTCTTTACAGCTCTCAAAATTAGAAACTTTATTGATCCCGTCATATGACGGGCTATATGCTAGTTAAAAATAAAAATAGGAAAACCTAACCCAAGTTAAATATAAACAACTAATCGTATAAAGAACGCTTGTCTAGATCAACAAAGATAATTGGGCACCTCTTTGGTAATCAACTTCCTACACGCATTCTCATCTCCCAGCGGCTCGCTGGAGACTGAAATCATGATTTTTCTTTATTCTTTTCCTCAAACGCCCTTTTTTTTTCCTCCGGATGTTGCTCTCAAACTGAACTGGTCTGTGACCAAGGGGCAGGAACGGTTCGGAAATCTGTCGTTGAACCTGGCACGTCATATTTTCCCGCTCTGGTGGCACCCATTTTGTTTCTGATCTCGGGAGAAAAAAAAAAAAGTCGGGCGCCGATATCGGACTCTTGATTTATGGAAGGGCACCCGCGGTGATTTGCTTGGTACGAGGAAGAAATCGGGATATGTAAATATAGAACGACGAGAAATTTGATGCTAAAGGTTCTAAGTTTGGTCGGGATACGGACGTGAACAGAATGCCGAAACAGGTGAGGTTATTTGAAGGTGTGTTTGCATGGTTATGACCAACATTTTCTGCTACGATATATGAAGTAGATTCTTTCAGCAATAACATATAGCCCATCATATGACGGGATCAGTAAAATGTTGCTAAATCAACTCATCAAAAATCCAATATGGATGCATACACGTCTATCCATTCCAGGTCTTTTGACTACCGAGGAATGTAATTGGCTCAAAGATATAGAATCGGGGAAAATTTTCCGAAGTTTGCCGAAGTTCAACAGCGATACTCGGAAAGTGATGTCAAATACTGAGGGGTATAGTTAAATCCCAAACAGCGAGAGAGCTAAATCACTGATACTAATAATCAGCGAGGGGAGTGTTAGAAGGCCCCCGACAGTTCCAAACCGTGTGGTTATATATACAAAACAAACACACAAACGAACAAACTTCTTAATTTCCATAGATATATAACTTAAATGCTAGATATTTATTAGTCCCTGAAATAGACACCTAGACTTTTATGAAAATAATTTGTTGTTAATACCGGCGATAAATTTTCATTGCAAAAAAAAAAAAAAAAATAAAATAAAATAATCGATGATTAAATTTAAAATTATCACATATGTACCTAATCTATTATTTAACCCAAATATAAAAGAAGATTATGTACATAATATATAAATTTAGTGATAAAACGTATGAAAATAATGTATATGATATTTAAATAATTTAAAATAAGAAAAGATTAAATTAGATGGTTAAAGGAATGCCGTCATATGCTAGAAAAAAATGTTATTTTTACCTATTTATTATGTGATAAATAGATAAATTTAATCGCCTGCTCTTAACCGGGGAAAATAGGGTTTGAAATAACGACATTAAACGCTCGAAAAGGTGGGAAGAGGTGAATTTCGAACGTTTTAAAGACAGTATTTTTGGCTGTGATATAAAGCATATTTATACCAGTTTATTATAGAATCGTATGGATAGTTTAGGAGAAGATAAGCTTTACTCGGTTTGAATTTTGCTAACCATAACTCACCAAGAATCCAATATGGATGCCTTTATCCATTCCAGTTCCTAACGTTTCATAATTTCGAGGACAGACGGACAGATAACTTAGGCTTTTATTATATAGACGATGACTCCAGTATTTGAAATGCTGACGCTAAACACCAAAACACAAAAGGAATTACCAAAATGTATCTAAGCACTTTGGTAGAGGCCTGTGGTAAAACATATCACATACATTAGTGATATAAACATCACTAATTTATGTGAATACATTTCTCATACATACATATTAACATGGGGAAACAGATTAATAAAAAATAAAGTTTAATATTATATATATATATATATATATATATATATATATATATATATATAT
>CM063497.1:53186328-53218828 GCA_032207245.1 Pardosa pseudoannulata
TTTTTCCACAATAACTAATCAAAGCAAAGGAATGAAACTATCATTTCTACTGCACCCTGGGGGTGGAGAGAATTTGTTGTTAATACCGGTGATAAAATTTTTATTGCAACAAAAATAACCGATGATTAAATTTAAAGTTATCACACTTGTACCTAATCTATTATTTAAGCCAAATATAAAAGAAAATTATTTACGTAAATCTAAGTACTAAAACTTATGAAAAAAAATGCAGACGATATTTAAATAATTTAAAATAAGAAACGATTAAAGAAGATGGATAAAGGAATGACGTCATACTGCTAGAAAAAATGTTATTTTGACGTATTTATGTGAAAAATTAATAAATTTAATAGCCTGCTGTTAACCGGGAAATATGGGGCTTGTATTAAAGGCATTAATCGCTCGAAAAGGGGGTGTGTGGATTTCGCACATTTTAAAGACGACAGTATATTTTGCTGTGAGTATTGACAGTAACTGACAGATTAATTGACATAAAACCAAAGTAATTGACATAAAAAATGATAAAAGGGCTATGGAGGAACATAATAGATTTTCCACATATGCATACACAAACACATTTATACATACACATGTAGTCACACTCACACATACACACATATATGCATATTTACATCCATAAACTTGCATATGCATACACACTGTATATGCACACATACATAAATACAAATACAGACACTCATGAAAAGATACATATATACATGCAAATACACATTTATACACACACATAGTCACACACATATATATGCATATTTACATGCATATACATACACACTATATATGCACACATATATACATACAAATACAGACAAACATGAAAACACACATACATACATACAAATACACACTTATGAAAACACACTGTATATACACACACATACCAACAAATTAAGACACATGAAAAACACACTATATATACACATATACAAATACAGACACACCTGAAAAAATACATATATACACACAAATACACGAGCACAAATACGCGCACACGGACACACGCTCATATATATATATATATATATATATATATATATATATATATATATATATATATATATATACACACACATATAGACACACACACACACTATATATATATATATATATATATATATATATATATATATATATATATATATATATATATATATATATATATATATATATATATAACACCCACGCACTTAGATTTTACTCCTTATTTAGATTCTGTATAAATCAAACTGAAAACTTAATTTATAATCGTGACACAGTTAAAGAAAGTTAAGCTTAGAATGTTAGCGATACCTTAAAGTTGAACGACCTAAGACCACTTTAAAAAATAATAAAAAAAAATCCCAAATAATTTCTTTTTTTTCTTCCTAAATAAATGAAACCAGGTTTCCCATTTAATCAGCCCCACACAGTTACGGGTACAGCGAAGCAAAAGAAGCAACCAATTAAGAATTCTATCCCAGCCATGTACCCTTCTTTGGCAGATAAAAGAAAACCCTCTTTGAAGCGACGCTGATTGGCTGGCAAAGTGCTAAGTCGTGAGGTGGGACACCAAAGAGGGGACTGGTCACTAAGTAGACCTAAAAAAACTTAGAGGTAGTCGTTGTTCAATGTTGCCATGGTTACCTTTTTGTTTGACCTTCCCGGAGCAGTGTTTTGGTCAAAATGACAGATTTCGTGCAATACCCCAGATCGTGACGTCAGTATTAAGGATTTTTATAGGAAATCAACACTTTAGGAAAAAGGGATACTTTAAGTTTTGTATAAAGTTATAGCAATCATTTGTGTAAAACTTTACACAAATCTAACTTTTAATTGACTTACATAAAACTTGAGCATTAGAATTACGCATTAGAAATGAAAGAGCAACAGATGACGTAAGCATGGTTTGATTTGGTTTGTAGAGCTATAGATCTACTGTTTTGCTCACAAGGGGTAATGAGACCGGGACCTACAGCTTAAAGCCGATTCCGAATGGCTAAAAACATTCATGTCCGCAACGGGATTCACCCCCGAGGACTTAAATTCCGAAGAGTAGCGCTTTACCACTCGGTCATCATTCGGCCTAATAAGACCGGGACCTACTGTTTAAAGCCGATTCCGAACAACTACAAACATCCATGCCACAGTGAGATTCGAACCCTCGAACTCCAATACTGAATATCAGCGCCTAAACCATTCGGTCATCGTTCGGCAGGTATAATAAATGTAATAAATTTGTAATGATGATTTTCTCTACCCTTGAATAACTAGTGCACAATTAAGGGTTAAAAAAAGAACGATGACAACTCTTCGAATACATCAAAAATATAATTTTTCTTTAAAAATTCAATGATTTTATTATAATTAAAATATGAAATACATAACGATAAAATAAATTTTTCAATAAAATAAAAGTAGTCATTTTTACGTGTGTTCTCTTACCTTTTATAATAAACATCAATAATGAAAATGTATTGTAAACGAAAAAAAATTCCGAATTCGAATCGAAGACGAGGTATAACCGGGAAGCCGTACAATTTACAGCCTGTCTACCGACACATATGTAAAGGGTAAACAAAGAGAATAATAATGTTGTTGTAAATTGTAGAAATTGTACATTTTTACATACACGTAGAGTGAGCTGCGGTACCTCAGTCGACAAAGACAGCGATCTCGTAACTGAAAAGTTGCAGGTTTGGGGCTCGACCATGCCTAAGGTCCGCCGTGTTCATTAAAGGGGATTAAGGCACGTAAAATATATTCGTAATCACAATGTCCTCCAAGTTCTCAAACGATATTTCTGAGTGGAGGGGGGCAGGCCAAGCCTAGGGGGGGTCTTCTGCTTGGTCCCTGTTCTAAATTACGACGGACAAGTGGTGGTAATGTTACTCTCGACCGTAGCATACCTAAAAGCTACAAGTGCTCTTCGGGTGAAGCTAAATGGGTAACACCTTCGAAGCCTTCTATTGCCATAAAGGCATATGTACCAGTATTGCCATCTGCGTTAGGAAAAAAAGAAACTTACACGTACAAGTAATAGACGGAATGATATTGGAAACTTATTACATTTCGACCTCGATTTTGTTCCATCGTCAAGATTTGGACCTCTCCAAGCCGGAAAATACCATTTTTAAACTATATCTGATTAAGTGTGTATTTCTGTATGTGAACACGATAAGTTGATTGTTTTCGGACTCACTGAAACTAAATTTTGAATACTTATATTATAGTAAAGTGTAGCTTACTATATATTTACGGATAATCTGTGGTTACTATACGGTTTTCGGTGCTATTATTTTGCTATTTTTTCAACTTTTTTTTTTTTGGGGGGGGGGAATTACGTTTGTGCGCGTATGCAAACAAGATAAGCCGAGTACACTGACTTATAGAAATCAAATTTTGAATGCTATATTATACTAAAATTGTAGCTTACTAATGTTTCATGGATAATCTGTGGTTACTATACGGTTTTTGATACTGTTATTTTGCTATAATTTTAACCTTTTTTTAAAATTATGTCTGTGTGCGTATACAAACACGATTAGTCGAGAACATTTTGACTTATAGAAATCAAATTTTGAGTACTATGTTATACTAAAATTGTAGCTTATTATAGATTTACGAATAATTTGTGGTTACTATAAGGTTTTCGATGTTCTTATTTTACCCTATTATTATGTCAGGAATTACGTATGTCACGATAAGTCGAGTACACTTTGATTTAGAGAAATCAAATTTTGAATGCTATATTATACTAAAATTATAGCTTACTAATCTATTAATAATTTGTGGTTACTGTTCGGTTTTCGTTGCTGTTATTTTTCAAATTAAAAACAGTTTTAAACAGCTTAAAAATATTTAAACTGTTTTTTTTTATTCTGTGTGCGTATGCAAACACTATAAGTCGAGTACACTTTGACTAATAGAAATCCAATTTTGAATACTATATTATACTGAAATTGTAGTTTACTAATGATTTATGGATAATGTGTGATTACTATATTGTTTTTGATGCTGTTATTTTGCTATAATTTTAAACTTCTTTTTAAAGTTATATCTTTGTGCGTATGCAAACACGCTAAGTCAAGTACACATTGACTTAGAGAAATTTTGAATACGTATATTCTACTAAAATTCTAGTTTACTAATGATTTATGGATAATTTACGATTACTATAAGATTTTCCATGTTCTTATTTTACCATACTTTTTTATGGCAGGAATTACGTATGTCACAATAAGTCGAGTTCACTTTGATTTAGAGAAATAAAATTTTGAATACGTATATTATACTAAAATTGTAGTTTACAAATGATTTATGGATAATTTGCAGTTACTATACGGTTTTCGGTGCTCTTATGTTGCCATATTTTTTTATGTCTGGAATTATGTCTGTATATCACGATAAGTCGAGTACACTTTGATTTAGAAAAATCAAATTTTGAATACGTATATTATACTAAAATTGTAGTTTATTAATGATTAATGGATAATTTGAAGTTACTATACGGTTTTCGATGTTCTTATTTTACCATATTTTTATGTCAGGAATTACGCATGTCACGATAAGTCGAGTACAATTTGATTTAGAGAAATCAAATTTTGAATACGTATATTATACTAAAATTGTAGTTTACTAATGATTAATGGATAATTTGCGGTTACTGTGAGGTTTTCGATGCTCTTATTTTTCATATTTTTATATCTGGACGTACATCTGTCACGATAAGTCAAGTACACTTTGACTTAGAGAACGAAAATTAAAATGCATAAATTATAGCAAAATTGTAATTTTCTAAATGATTTATTTCCGAAGTAGCATTCAAATTGCTACTTCCGAACATTGAATAACTAATTAAATGGAAATTTTGGTTACTGAATGACTACTTCCGATTACAATTCGGTTTCTAATGCTGTTATTTAAGTTTATAAAAATGTTTCTGTAGCTAAATATTCTTTATGTGAGATTGTTTATATGTTTTGTAAATGTAAGATGATTAACGAAATAAGCTACTTTTCTTTTCTATAAGAATTTAAAGGAAGTTAAAGGAAGTTTACTTCGGATTTTTTAAGAATAAACTAAGACACCGTAACGTAATTTGTTACTGCTGAGAAATTTCAAGAATGATGATAGTTGTTTTATTTTTAAATGGATAGCAATGTATAACAGCTTGAGAACACTTGAACTATACAACAATGTTAATTTTTACGTGTATTCATGATGTCAAAGGTTACTTTGAATATGCAAATGAAAATTTCTTACCACATGTCACATAAATTCAGCACTCGATTATATAAATCACTTACCTAGAATAAAAGAAAAAAGTTATAAAATTATCCGTAAAAATAGAAATTCTTGCAAAAAAACATACATAGTTTTACATAATTAAATATTTTTTATGAAACATTTAGGATTTGTTTTGTCCTCCATAGTATTTAGTTTTATTGGAACTACTGCTTTATACTATTGTGTGTTATTTTTCTGGTAAGAGCGGGAGTGCCTCGGTAAGAAAAAAATGTTTAGGTTCCCAAAGTGTTTCAATCCAGACTTGAAAATCTGGATCACTACACAAGAAAAAAATTTCAAGATCCCCTAAATAATAATAGCTTAAGTTATCTGTCCGTCTGTCCTCGAATTTATAAAGCAGTTGGACCTGGAATGGATAGAAGCATTCATATTGGATTCTTGATTAGTTAGGGCTACGACTTTTGAAATCCAAATCTTCTCCCCTTTTCTAGCATTTAATGCCATTATTCAAAGCACTATTTTCCCTGGTTAGCACATTGTGTACTGGTACATTTCGTAGCGGAATTGTACCGGGAACGGACATTTTGAAGTAAATTTAGTTTAGTTAAATATCAATAGATTTAAAATTATTTAATTTTAATCAACTTTTCATATTTTTTTTATTGAAATATATAAACAAATATATAAATAGAAATATATAAATAACAGCCGTAAGATTTTTGTAAGCAAAAAATATATTTTTTAGTGGATAAATTTATAATAGTATATTAAATAAGAAAAATCAAATAAAGAGTAATATATGGTTTTAATTTTTTCGAGTTATATATATAAACACTTTTACATTATAAAAATATGAAAAGAGCAATTATAAAACTAATGTACAAGCTAGTTTTTATTTGTCTAAATTTTTCCAGAATCCATGTAGCAGACAAGAACATTCGGCTTCATTTACCTGTATATACCATTATTTTTTAATCCACCAACAAACCATGTTGTTACACTTACCCGTACAAGTACGTGTCCCGCGCTCAAGGATCAATCGTCAGAAAACATACTAGTACGTATCACTCATACAAAGTGTTAAGGGCAGGCGATTAAATTTATCAATTTGTCACATAACAAATAGGTAAAAATAACATTTTTTTTTCTAGCATTATCACGTCATTCCTTTAACTATCTCATTTAATCATTTCTTATTTTAAATTACTTAAATATAGTCTGCATTATTTTCATACGTTTTATCACTGAACTTAGATATTACGTAAATAATTTTCTTTTATATTTGTCTTAAATAATAGATTAGTACATATGTGATAATTTTAAATTTAATCATCGATTATTTTTGTTGCTATGAAAATTTTATTACAGGTATTAACAACAAACTATCTACTTCCAATGTGTAGTAGAAATGATAGGTTCATTCTTTTATTTTCATTAATTACTGGTGAAAAAAAATGGGAAGAACTTAACAATAATTTCGACGTAGTTAAGGTTTGGTTTGGAGTGCTACGGTCTACATTTTTGCAACACGAGTGCTAATGATACCGGGAACTACAGCTTAAAGCCGATTCCGAACGGATACGAACATCCATGCCAGTGAGATTCGAACCCACGAACTCCGGTACCGAAGCCAGCACCCTAACCAATCGGCCATAAATCGGCTCGACGTCCGGCTTTGAACTATCTTTCTAAATAAATTCAACTTGATTCTAAACTGCATTCACAGTATCGGAAGACTTTAGAGGAGTATGAAGATAAACACATTATTGAACGTGTACCAGATAGTTCTCAGACAAAAAACAAACCATTTTTTACTTGCCTCATAGGGTACTTTACAATTCTGGAAAATTCAAAATTTTACTGATACCGTCATGTGACGGGCTATATGCTAGTTAAATAAAAATTAAGTTTTTTCATCTTTATTATTTTTAATAATAAATAAAACTTCACAATATTTCCTGGTATATGAGAAAAAAAATCATGCGTTCCAATTTATATCTTGAAACTTAGTTTTTTTTTTCTGTGAAATAAATTTTCCTCTTTAGTTCTAAAGTTCAACAGACAAAGTTCATAATCTCGAGCCAGCCTAACTGTAACTTCTACTTTTCAACCTCTGTCGAAAACAAAAGCGAAATACCACTTTCCAAATCGGTGCCCTGCACAATGACATTTCTACCGCTGACCACATGACTGAAATCGAACATTCGAACGCAACTCAACTCGGGCGTAACAGCTCCCCGTCTGGTTTTGTGCCTTTTGTCGTTACGCAACAGACAAATCGAAAGTGTGTTTTGTGTCCCCCCCGCCATGCCCCAATTGGCGGAGGTTCGCGACCTTCTCCAAAAGAATGCTTCGGCTTTGCTTTGCTTTAATTTTTTTTTCGGAAGGGTTTTATAAACCCAAACCTGTAGAACGCGTAGTGTGTAGTGTGGAATGGTTTTGACGATTGTAAAAAAGGGCGGAAGTTTAAAAAGGTCGTCCTTTTGTTGGTTTTTTACCACCCCCAATTCTTCTTTTTTATATTGTCGATGGACAGTCTTTGTTGAACACGCCTGTTTGGAAATAAGCGATTGAACACTTCAGAACGAAATTCAGATTTCCGGTTTAATATATACGTTTGCTTTGATTTGCAGCGCATTTGTATGGGAGTACTGTTTCTATAGGAATCAAACTTGTTAGGGCTAGAGGCATGGGCGTAAGTTGTAACCTTTAGTTACTTATTTTGTTACTTAAAATTTTTATAAAATTTTATGTTAACACTTCGTTCATTTCTTTCTTTTTGAAGGGGGAGGATATTGTAATGAAAAATAAACTGGATCTGGAAACTAATGTAGGCATTTTATATAAAACCCCTAAGACCCCGAGAAGGTCTCAGGGGTTTTCAAAACTTAATTCAAGGGCAAAAAATTCCCGCGTCCTTTTGCTTTTCTCTTTTTAACCCCTAACCTAAATTGACCACTGGGACTACAGTTTACGCCCACAGAGAAGGGGTCTAACCAATTATAACTCTACATTGGACTAGCGGACGATTTAGGAAATTTCCAAACAAAAAAGAGACTCACGTTATCGGAAGCATAATTCTCTAGAGATTTTTCCCACAGATTTTGACTGCGATGTTGACCCAGGTGTTAAGGGTCTTTTATTCATAACTTCATGCTAGCTGTGCCCTCAGTTTGTTCTGTCCATATAATGAAGTTTTAACCCGTCCTCCAAAGTTCCGTTAATAAAGGTCTTTAGCTAAAACGGTGTCTTTGTAGAGGCCATCACTGCAAACACACATAGAGAAGTCTTATTACACAGGCGTTTAATGTGAGAGGGAAAAAGTCAAACCAAAACTATGAAATATAAAAAAACCTCAAAATATGGAGAAGCAAAACAGTAAATTTGCCCCTCCTCTAATATTTCTTGGGGGGGATTTCAACCCCTCTTTTCCCTTCCCAAATATTACGCTCGTGGCTCAAGGGCCACATTCCAAACCATATTCATGATTTCGGGCCGCACACTCATAATTCGTCAGTTTTCGTAAAATTGTATAAGTATGGCAGAGGTGGCAGTAGGAAATAATTTGCATAGTTTAATTAAAACAATGGTTGCAATGCCGTATGGGACGAATATTTAGGAAGCTGATCTTCAGAACCAGAATTCGTAGATTCGAATCCAACTGTGGAATAGATATTCGTAGTCATTCGGAATCGACTGTCAGCAGTAAATCTGGATCGCATTAGTCCTCGTGTTGCAAAAGAGTAGACTGTATTGCTCCAGATCAGAACGGTCTGGGAGACATAATTTATTTCATCTACTATTGTAGACTCTGAATCTCCGAGGAGTTAAGGTCTGCGGTAGATGTCATGCAGTATAATATTAGATCACTAGCATATAACCCGTTATGTGACGGGATCAGTAAAATTTTTAATTTTACATAATTGTAAAATACCTTATGAGGCAAGTAAAAAAATTGTTTTTTGGCTGAGAATTATCTTGCAACAAAAAAGACACTCAAGTCACGTGGATGACGTAACTTAAGCGTCAAAATTCTATTTTTAGCTAAGCAACCGGAAGGAATCTACTAGGGGACATTCGAGAACATTCGCTAAGGTTGCTAGAAAAGAATTGCCGGGAAAAGAATATCGGAACCGAAAGTGATTAAAAATATCTTTACATACATACATACATATATACACACATATAACTTCCTGTTACTGATAATATTTTACCCCCTGTTTAATAATAATTCAAGAAATATATCTGCCAAATGGAATCAATTTGAGTAGAAATGAAAGTTTTTGGAAAGAAAAGAACTACTGTAAAATTCTTTGCAACATGAGGACTGATTAGACCAAGAATTACATCTTAAAGGGACTTCTTAAAGTGCCATAAAAAATGTTTCGTTTCGTACAGCTTTAAAACCCAAACCTGTAAAATGCGTAGTGTGGAATAATTTTGACGATCGGTTGCAAAAAGGGAAAAAGTTATAAAATATCCCTACTTTTTGTGGTTTTTTTTTTTTTTTTGCCACAACCAAATTTAATTTCTTAGAGCGTAGATGGGCAGTCTTTGTTAAAGAAACTTTGTAGGCAAAGGCGAAGGGAAATAGGCGAAGCGAAATAGAGATATTAAGATACAGTATGCAGATTTTGTATTATTTAGGAGCGTTTAGTGCCATAGACATTTAGTTTTCCGTGCAGCTTTAAAACCCAAACCTGTAAAATGCGTAATGTGGAATAATTTGACGATCGGTTGAAGAAAGGGAAAAAATTATAAAAGGTTCCTACTTTTTTGTAGTTTCTTTTTGCCACAACCAAATTTAATTTCTTAGAGCGTAGATGGGCAGTCTTTGTTAAAGAAACTTTGTAGGCAAAGGCGAAGGGAAATAGGCGAAGCGAAATAGAGATATTAAGATACAGTATGCAGATTTTGTATTGCTTTGGAGAGCTACAGTAAATATTTTTTTTCCTTTTAACAATACCAGAACTAATTAAACTAGAATCTACTAAAAAGCATGATGATAGACGCTTATGAGAACCTTTCAAATTCTCAACGTTTTACCATCTCTCAATTCTAATTTCAATTATGTCTATAATATTTCTTTTAGGTAATTTCTATTTAATGTCTGGAAATTACCAAAGTTAATTTCCTACAGCATGTAAGCATTTTTGAAATATAAATTCTACTTTCTTTTTTGCGAAACATGAATATGATGAACTGATATATGAATGTTTTTCTCGGTGGATATTGTATAAAAACCATTAAGTTCCATATTTTTAGAAAATGAAACTTAATAATAATATGGAATAATACTTAATGCACTTAATATACTTAATTATGGAATATGGAACATATAAAAGGTAATTTCTACAACCCTTTTGACCTTTTAATATACTGATTAGCATCTTTCATATATCGATAAAATGTTTTCTAGAAACTACCAATTGTAATTGATATCATCATTTGGTCTTGTCGAACAGTTGTTTTTCTTCCATATTCTAGTTTCTAACAAAGGGAATTAATACACTCAGAATATTAATAGCTTTTATAAAATTCAATCTACGATTTAAAAGGATTGCAGACAGATAAATATAAAACTCTCATTAGATAGTAAAAGGCAGTATACGTACAAGAATCATTACTTAAAATTTCCTCTTGGGGCATGCAAAGCAGTCTTCTAGTGAACAAAAAAATTATTTACATGAAGTCCTGCGATGTTGAAATTAGATTGCTTAGAGGATGGTCAACAAGAGAAACGCCCTTATGAGGAATTTATCTAAATTTTAACTATCCCATTTAACTAATAAGGGTGTGCCTGGCTGTTACATAAAATAGTTTTAATATCCTTGTTTTATTTACCTTCGGAGCCTGGAATAACCAAAGTTTTGTAGATATGTAGATTAGAAAGTGTAAACGTTGTCGACATAACACAATACAACTATAGTTTTTGCTTGTAGCGAATAGGGTCTGCAAAAATGATATTTATAACAAAGCTGTGAATATATAAACACTATGTATAGGCAAGGTAAATTCTCGATTATTTAGATATTAGAGATATTTCAAAGAGTAAATAGAAATGGAAGATTGGCTAGTAAGGATAAATTTACTATATATACTTAAATTTCTTAATACATTTCTCATTTACTCACTCTCCCTCCCTCCCTCTCCCTATCTCACTTTTTTTCTACTATCTTCTTTCTCCCATACTATCACTCACTCACTCTTTCTCCCATACTATACACCTTTTTCTCATTCATTCATTCATTCATTCATTCACTCACTCACTCACTCACTCACTCACTCACTCACTCACTCACTCACTCACTCACTCTTTCTCCCTCCCTTTCCCTCCCTCTCTATCCTTCTCATTATCTCACTCCTTCTCGCTATCTCACCCTTTACTTCCTACTATCTTACTCTCTCTCTAACTATCCCTTTCTCACCCTTTTTCTCTTACTATCTCACTCTCACTGTTTTTTTCTTACTATCTAATCCTCTCTCTTATTAACCCTCTCACTCTTTCTATCTCACTATCTCATCCTTTTCTCTTACTATATCTCTCATTCCTCGACTCTTCCTCACTCACTCTATCTCTCCACCTCCCTCTCATTCTCTCACATTCACACTTCCTCCCCTCCCTTTAAATTCTCCTTAGATTTTTTGCATGTACAAATATGTAAAAACACACACATGCATTTTTAATCCTTCAGAAAATCAATGTATAAAAGCTACATATCATTAGAATAAGTGTAAAGCATAATTATATTCTGATAAATTCTAATTAAAAATTAATTTAATAGTTTTAATTTTTATTATTTGAAAATGTCATATACCTTTAAAATTACATAATGAGATATTTTTACTTCAATTTGAAACAAATATTTAATTTCTAATATATGCATATTTCAAAAGTTATTTTTAGGATGTGAGTCTTACAGTGAGTCTCATTTTTTGTTCAGGTGGTGCAAGTTTTCTATGTTGTTTTAAAAAGCACACTATTTTAAATTGTAAAAAGGATTAATATTTTCAAAAGGTAGAGTTATTGATACATGTAAAACACTTTTTTTTGTTATATTGAATTGATAGTTATTATAATTACATTTTAAGACTCAAAGGCACTATGTCTCCTTGAAGCAGCATAATAATGTATTTAAAACGCCATTAGTGACATAGTGCCTGTAATCTATTGCAAAGAATAATTAACGGCTTTTAGTGCTTTAAAAGATAGGGTAGAAATTATTCCAGAACATGGAATACAGGATCGTGAAAGGTTTGAAAAGGCTTTGTGCACTGGACGTTTCATTAATTAGGAGAAACAATCTAAATTAATTATCTGTGACAAAGTTTGTTTTGTTTTTTGTTAGGACATGTAAATGAATCTAATTTGCTTTTACGAAGTTTAGCTTATAGTTTAGCTTATATGAAATTGAAACGAGCAGTTTAACAGACGGATTGCTTTGCTTATACGACGGTTGGAACTTTAATAGTGACAACACTGATGTAAAAACGTTACGCAACAAAATCAAAGAATGTCGCGTATACCACACGTAAGCTACATACTTACCTCATCAAAAAGACTCGTTCTTCCTACTTTATACAAATTCGAAGTGACGCTAAGAACTGATCCTTGTATTAGCTTGCGGTCTAAAGTAAGTGTTGTTAGGATGTTTTCAAGACAAGAACAACGAAAATGGGTAAAAATTCAATGTACCAGAGGTCGTACACCACGACAATGCAATCTAGCGCTTCAAGACGCTTGCAGGAAACCCACATTGCTTAAGAACTGTAGCAAGATATATAAAAGCCTTCAATGAAGAACGCCAAAATGTGGCAGACATGCATCCGTCAGGTAGTCCTAGTGTCAACGATGCAGAAGTGCAAGCTGTTGCCGCACTAATGGACAGTGATCAATGCCAAACGATTCGTGAGCTGGTTCGAAAGACAGGATTTGCGTATACGACTGTGCTGCCCATTCTGAAGGAACACCAGATCATGAGAAAAATTCTGCAATTTCTGCAGAACTGGCGTATCATTCTGCATGACAGTGCTCGGCTACATACAGTTGTGACTGATTTGTTCGATTGATGGGGTTGGGAAATGCTTTATCATCCAACATACTCCCCAGATCTAAGCTCTTGTGACTTAATTCTTATGAGGAAGAAACCACTTCGTGGCATTCGTTTCAGAACTGTTCCAGAGATTCTTGAGGCAATAGGCCGGTCCATTCGAAATATCAACAGAAGAGGTGCTGCTACAGGTGTTTTGCGACTTCCACATTGTTGGAAACGAGTTATACACATTGCTGATTACTATATAGAAGGACTGTAAAACATGGTGATATGAATCACTTTTGTATTCCGTGTAAATAAATAGTTGCCACTATTAAAGTTCCAACCCTTGTATTATAAGAAATGCTAAATTTTGAGATTTTAATGATAGTATTGGCATCTATTCCAAGTCACCTAACATTGGCTATTCACATAGTTTTACAAATGTAAATGAGCCTAAAAATGACAAGTACACGTGTAATCATTCAAGTCCCATTCCTTTGGTTGTAAATATATGATACCATACTTAAGGCAGTAGTTCCTATCACATGTGCCATCAGTATCAAACATACATCCCCATGCTGCTGTAAAACTAACAAACTAACTATAATGTTTTTCCCCAAAGTAGACCTAATAAACGTTAACCATAGTACGAATTTTCAGAGTACTCCTAGTGTTAATAGGGCATTCATTTGGAATCTAAAATATCTATAGACAATGCCTCTAAATTCCTTGTGAGATTAAGTTTATCAATATCAAACCAAGAACTCAAAGAAAACCTCCAAGAGAAATGTGACAAGGTAGTAAGCAAGTTGCTGTGGTTCAAGATTCCAACTCAAGTTTAATCAAAACAATGGTTGCAATGCCGTCTGGGAGGAATTTTAGGACGCGATCTACAGAACCAGAATTCGTAGGTTTAAATCCAACTTTGGAATAGATATTCGTAGCCTTTCGGAATCGGCTTTAAGTAGTAGGTCCGGATCTCATTAGTGATCGTGTTGCAAAAAGGTAGAGTGTATGCTCTAAACCATAACGGTCTGGTCATTTATTCCATGTGCTCTTGTAGATTTTGAATCTCCGAGGCGTCGAAGTCTACGGTAGACGTCATGCAGTACAATAGTAGATCACTAGAATAGAGCCCGTCTTAGGTCAACTTACGTTCCTTTAGATCAGTAAAATTTTTAATTTTCTAGAATTGTGTTTTTCAAGAAATCCTCGAAACAACTGAACTGAGAAAGCTTCACAATTCCTATTCGGATGAAAACCCAGTCTTGCATTTTACAGCAAAAGTTTATATTGTGTGTGAAGATTGAGTCTTATTTTCAGAGAAACAAGGCAGGGTAAAAAGTGACTATGGCACCAGATTCCAACTCAAGAAAATCCTCGAGACAACTAGATCGACAGAGTTTCGCAATTCAACTCCCATTCAATCGCCAAAGAAATTTATAATCACGTTTAATTGCATTCTTATACTTCCGTTGCAGTTAAGAATAGAACAATAGGAAAAGAAATGACACTAAGCCGATTACTACTAAATCACCACAAGATCTCGCTGTGAATGCTTACAGTTGAAAAAAAAAATACATTTTAATCCTTTTCTTTGGAAACGGAGAGCTCATTAATAATATGTATGGTCACACTAATGAAAGAAATTCTCGAAGAGATTGGTTTATTCTGGCGTGAATTATTAACTGGAAATTAGAATAAGGACCAGTTAAAAAGATTTTAATTATCCGCTGAGGTTTTATAAAACTCATTAATCTAAGTTAAAATGTTAGACGATTTAAGATTTAAATAGGAAAAAAAAAACGAGGTAAGTTTTTATCACAATACAGAAACGATTAAGGGAAAGTAAATTAATTTTTACTTACTGATTACGATAATAAGATTGAAATAAATGAAATTGAGAAAAATAAAATAAGCATAAAAATATATGCATGTCAAAAGTGGATGCATAGAGCTATCTGTGAAACAACGTTTATTGAAAATTTAAATTCTTTTTTTTATTGTTATTTTTTAAACTTTTTTTACTGAATCTTGTTAAACCGAATATTCATATTTTTGATGCTACATTTTTTTCAATGTCTAGACACTTCCGTATTTTTTCTTTTAAATAAAAATAGAAGTGCTTCTTTTATTACTGGTACAATAACGTCTTGCCCAATATTCACCCAGCAAGCCGGGAATGTAAAAACAGTAAGGGCTAAACTATCATAATTTCGTGTAACCGGCGGAATAATTTTCGCGGCTTTTACAAATACATATTTTCATATATACATGTACACACATAGTTACAAACTCACACACACACACATATATATATATATATATATACATATATATATATATATTTTTTTTTATGGAAGGAAAAGTCCAAACTCTTAGTAAACCCATGTCAATTTCGATAAAAATATATATCTCTATAATATATATCTATCTATCTATCTATATCTATCTATATTATTATCTATATCTATATCTATCTATCTATATCTATCTATCTATCTATATCTATCTATCTATCTATATCTATCTATCTATCTATATCTATCTATCTATATCTATCTATATCTATCTATATCTATCTATATCTATCTATATCTATCTATCTATCTATATCTATCTATATTTATCTATCTATATCTATCTATCTATATCTATCTATCTATATCTATCTATCTATATCTATCTATCTATATCTATCTATCTATATCTATCTATCTATATATCTATCTATATCTATATAAATATCTATCTAATATATCATATCTATATCTATCTAATATCTATCTATCTATATCTATATCTAGTATATCTATCTATATCTATCTATATCTATCTATATCTATCTATATCTATCTATATCTATCTATATCTATCTATCTATCTATCTATCTATCTATCTATCTATCTATCTATCTATCTATCTATCTATCTATATATATATATATCTATCTATCGATCTATCTATCTATATATATATATATATAATGTTAACAGGTTGTCATGTATTTTATATATATATTATATAAACTAAAACTCTTCGGCGCAACAGCCCCCAGGGGGCCAGGGATTACTCTGCCAATCTCAGTCACAGTGACTATGGGCCCTGAGGAGCGAATCATATGTTCCGGTTAGATGGTCCACCTTATGTAGAACTCTCAGTGTTTAATTCCCAAGCATTCTTGGTCCTCGCTTTATCTACCCACTGAAGGAATAAAAAGCTGAGTCAACTTTTCCCAGTTGTTTGGTTGAACCACGGACCTGTGTTGTGGGAACCCGAAGCGCTAACCCAACTCCTCTGGGTTATATATATATACATATACATATACATATACATATATATATACATATACATATACATATATATATATATATATATATATATATATATATATATGACCTTTTTAGCTAAAGACCTTTATTAAGATAACATTGAAGGACGGGTTCCCACTTCATCATAGGGACAAGACAAACTGAAGGGTCAGCTAACATGAAGTTCTATGTACAAGACACGTAACACCTCGGTCAACATCTGTGGGAAAAAATCTAGAAAAATCTATCTCCGCTAGCGTGCATCTCCTTTTTATTTGGAAATTTCCTAAATTGTCCGCTAGGGCCATGTAGGTTTATAGTTGGTCAGGCCCCTTCTCTGAGGGCGTAAACTATAGCCCCAGTGGTCAATTTAGATTAGTTAAAAAGGGGAATGGAAAATGAAGCGGGAATTTTTACCCTTGATTTAAAGTTTTGAAATAGAATTTCCTTATCTATCATATATATATATATATATATATATATATATATATATATATATATATAATATATCAAAATTATTTAACTTTAATATTTCTTCAAAAGCCTCCTCTCTCCAATTTTTATTCATTTAAATATCCTTACTAGCCTCTAAATGGTTTAATCAACGGAGTATTTTCCACTTAACATTCCTTTCTGTCATAAAACTGTAATCTTTCTGTCTATAGAGCAGTTTTCAAGCTGGTGGCAAAACATGATATCTCGTTTTGCTGATGTTGCATTTAATTCGCTTAATAAGTTGTTTTTGTTGTGGGAAAATTCTTGTTGTCAGCGCTCTTAGGTGTACTTGTATCAGAGCAGAGTGAACTCTGTGGCTTTTGATTGTATATTGTCCAGAAGGATAGTTGTGCGGTGTTGCCGCTCTGAAATAAAGTTTTAAAATTAGACTTCTGAGTTCTGTTAAATATGAAGCCCGACTGCATTCTTATTACTTATAGCTGTTGAGCTTTCTCCTTGTGAAGGAGTGTTATAAAAAATGGATTACATATATATATATATATATATATATATATATATATATATATATATATATATAGATATATATATATATATATATATATATATATATATATATATATATATATATAAATATATATATATATATATATATATATATATATATATATTATATATATAATATATATATATATATATGTATATATATATATATATATATATATATATATATATATATATATATATATATATATATATATATATAAACACGCTCGACACACACACATATATACTTACGTTTTATATATATGTATGCATATGTATTTTTCATTTAAAAAAAATTATTTTTCATGAAGAATGCAATAAATAGAAAAAAAATCAACAGTTGGAAAACAAGTAATGCGTTTTTCATGATTTCTAGTGAACTTTAGATCAACAGCAATCATCTGCTAATATTGAAAATGATGTCACACTCAGAAAATAGAATAATACATTTCACTTTACTCTAAAAAAGTAAAACAAACAATACTGACGCCGAATATATCCAATCTCGAAATGTCGGATTTACTGACGTAAAGTTAAGAACGAAATATATTACAGACACGTTGAAATACACTTCTTTTATGTCGTCCCAGGTAATATATATTTATAGCTGGATCACCGAGGGAATCGAATTCAGAACATCGGGGTGATTTGGTGTTCAAAATCTAATATTAGAATGTCTTGAAAAGTCGATACAATGTTCTGAAAGCTTTGATAGGAAGAGCGAGTTCTTTTTGCTGTTTTTGGCAACATCTTGATATGGAATGGTTTTTCTAAGATAAGTTTTAAAATGCGGATAGAATTTGTTGTATGGAAAACAAATTTATCTGTATAACCAAGGTGTTAAAGAGGTTAACCTGTGTTATTATTCTAGTTAAAGTATCTGCAACACACAGAAAATTTTACATATGTAAAGACACGTGTCTTTACGTAAGTAAATTTTTTCTAATTTTTGTAAGTAAGGAAAAGTAAAATAGATTTACATAAGAATAATAAATACGTAAACACAATAATAATAATAAATACATAAATACAATAAGAATAATTACATAAATAAGTAAATACAATAAGAATAAATACGTAAACACAATAATAATAACTACATAAATACAATAATAATAATTACATTAGAAAAAATACATCGGGAAACTGATGTAGATATTTTGCATAAAACCTCGAAGACTGTCTGAGAAAATTCTAAGGGGTCTTAACCCAGCTTCTCTATGGTTTCCTCTTTTTAACCCCTAACCAAAATTGACCATTGGGGATATAGTTCACGCTCTCAGAGAAGGGGTGTAACCAATTATAACTCTATACTGCAATAGCGGCCAATTTAGGAAATTTCCAAACGAAAACGTTTGATTTCGAGTGCTCCGGTCTACTTTTTGCAACACGAGGGCTAATAAGACCGGGACCTACAGCTCAATGTCGATTTTGAATGGCTACGAACATCCATGCCACTTTGGGTTTCGAACCTACGAACTCCGATACCGAAAGCCAGCACCCCTACCAATTAGCCATCGTTCGGCTCCCAAACGAAAAGGAGATGCACACTATCAGAGGCAGATTTTCACAGAGATTTTGACGGAGATGTTAACGCAGGTGTTCTCATGGTCTTTTACTTATAACATCATGTTAGCTGACTTCCTCAGTTTATCCTGTACTTATAATAAAGTAGGAACCAGTCCACCAACGTTCAGCTTATAAAGGCCTCACTAAAACGGTGTCATTTTTCTGGCCATGACTGCAACCACCCACCGTGAAGTACGTCCTATTACATGTATGTGTACAGACACAGTGTTTTCATAACTAATTTTCCGACTTTAAAATTACCCACAGTGAAAACTATTGTTCAGAAAGTTGTGAAACGATGTAAAGGACATAAAGGATAGATATTTGAGCAAATAAAAAATAGTTCAACATTTCACCACCAGAGGGCGTTTTTGTGAATTATACATTTAGCCAACATTTACTCTAGTTAAATAGCTTATTGTAACAGAACATCTTCAACATGGCGTTCATCATTTTCAGCTACTAACTGAAATAGTAAGATACAGTTGACCATACAGTTGGCCGTAGTGTGTCCGGAGAAATGCCAAGACCACGTAGTGAAATGCTGTCTTTCATATCAGATATAAATCTTGGTTTATCAAGACTGTCTAGATACTTCGAATGTTCTTAAAGTGAAACGCCGCATGAGTTGAGGTTTTTATTCAAGATGGTGCTCTCACACATTAGCCTTCTATTATACCAGGCCTGTTGAGGAAACCCAAAAGAGTAAGATACCAGGTACAAATGAGCAAAGATTTACCCTTTTGCTGAATCTTTATTTACAATATTAAAATGGGTGAAGATGAATAATGCTTATTGCTATGGTAAGCCCAACATGGAGTCTTCATTTGACAAAAAAATGATGAGAAGCAAATCCGTAACAAATGATTATTCCTTCTATCACCGTCTTCGCTTGTTTTCTCTGAAAATCCCACAAACCTGCAGAAAAGTAAGTTGAACAGTGTTGCCAGGGCCGAAAACGGCTACTCCGAGTTAGCATCCCCTCTTGTCCAATTGGATTTAAGGTGAAGTCACTGAC
Source organism: Pardosa pseudoannulata (assembly GCA_032207245.1). Taxonomy (NCBI): domain Eukaryota; kingdom Metazoa; phylum Arthropoda; class Arachnida; order Araneae; family Lycosidae; genus Pardosa; species Pardosa pseudoannulata. Next base: position 53,206,507 of record CM063497.1, read on the forward strand.
ACCAATTTCGTCTTTCGGTCAATCTATCGCGCTGATGTTGTCATGTACTGTAACTCTTTGTAACACCTTGTTAAGAACATTCTCAAAAATCACTTTTCAGAAAAATATGGTATGAAATGCCATTTTCCTACTGTGTGACCTTTCCTCTCTTAACCCATGATCGTACCTCAACCCATGCGAGTTTTGGCTTTGGGAGTATTCAAACATCTAGTCAGTCCTGATTAACTGAGAACAATACCTGATCTGAAACACAGCATTTCATAACACGTTCTCAGCATTTCTTAGGAAATACTGCGGTTAACTGTAAAAAATTCTATATTGAGCATGTGGATAATAAACTCAATAAGCTTCCAATTCTGGGTTTTCAACAAAAAAACATTTTCTATCGGACCAAATTGTGAATCTAAACCCTTCTCAAATTTCATCAAAAGCAGTCCAGCTAGGAGTTCTATTATAAACACACGGACAGAAGAAAATTTATCTATCTATCTATCTATCTATCTATCTATATATATATATATATATATATATATATATATATATATATATATTAATATATATATATCAATGTATATATATTGATATATATATATTAAATTGATAAATAAATATACTAATGTGTTTTCTGAAAGTAAATATGATGTAGGCAAAATTAATATCAAACCACCACGAATTAATTTATCTTCTGATATACCTGTAACCTTAAGATCCTATAAAACTACCCCTGAGGAAGAAGAAGAAATCCAACGGTAAATTGAACATTTACTAAAAGCTGGAATCATTAAAGAAAATTGTAGTCCGTATGCATCACCAGTTACCTTAGTACTAAAGCGCGAGGAAGGTAAAAAAAAACTAGATTGCGTATCGATTATCATAAGTCGAATGCTTTGACAAAGACGGAAGCCACTCCCTTCCCTATGATAGATTTTTTACTAGATAAGTTAAGTAAAGCAACTGTTTTCTCTACAATAGATTAAAGATCAGGATTTTGGCATATTCCTATTAACCTTGATGATTCTGAGAAATTGGCGTTTATTACAAATTTTGGACTTTGCGAATGGCTAAGACTGCCCTTCGGCTACAAAAATAACGTCCTCATAATTTAAGAATACTTTAGAATTATGCAGCCGAGTCGATTGATGCAGAGTTACAAAAACATCTTCATTTGGAACACCCGATAACACACAAATCCCCGTAGAAAAAAAAGAACACAATCAGAAAATATTTGATGATATATTACATCTCGTTCTCAAAGGAAAAACCTCGAAATCTATGTGCTAGGCCTTATATTAACTTCTGGAAGAGGAGTGGCTCCAGGAATGATGTAATTCTGGAAATCAATCACTTACATTTAATTACTTCTAGTTTATTCTAGTAGGTAGTACGTCAAAATGCCCGGGAAAAAATGAAATAAAGGGGCAGCGATTATATATTTAAGGTACCAGGAAAATAAGCGTACACCGCCATTATTAAAAATGTGTTTTAGAATTTTATTATTACATATATGATATATATATATATATATATATATATAATATATACAGAGAGAGAGAGAGAGGGGAGAGAGAAAAAAGGTGTTTAGAAAATAAAAAAAATTTCGGTACACCATATTTTGTCAAGTTTAAATATGAGACAAATTTGTAGACCACAGGGTGTCTCCTTTTCGGAGGATTCACTTTATATAAAATGAAACCATAGCAGAATTCTTCCTTCAAGAGAAAAATTCTATTAGGAAAGACGTGTTAAGATTAACAACATTCGCATCATTTTTGCCAATCAGGTGTTCTGGGAATTTTCCGTAGTTCGTGATATCATTTGGAAAACAAGTAATGCGTTTTTCATGATTTCTAGTGAACTTCAGATCAACAGCAATCATCTGCTAATATTGAAAATGATGTCACACTCAGAAAATAGAATAATACATTTCACTTTACTCTAAAAAAGTAAAACAAACAATACTGACGCCGAATATATCCAATCTCGAAATGTCGGATTTACTGACATAAAGTTAAGAACGAAATATATTACAAACACGTTGAAATACACTTCTTTTATGTCGTCCCAGGTAATATATATTTATAGCTGGATCACCGAGGGAATCGAATTCAGAACATCGGGGTGATTTGGTGTTCAAAATCTAATATTAGAATGTCTTGAAAAGTCGATACAATGTTCTGAAAGCTTTGATAGGAAGAGTAAGTTTTTTTTCTGTTTTTGGAAACATTTTGATGTAGAATAGTTTTTCTCAAATAAGCTTTAAAATGTGGATAGAATTTGTTGTATGGAAAACAAATTTATGTGTATAACTAAGGTGCTAATGAGATTAACCTGTGTTATTTATTCTATATAGAGTAACAGCAATACACATAAAAATTTACATATGTAAAAAAAAAGTGTGTTTATGTATGTAAGGAAAAGTAAAACAGAATAATTACATAACAATAATTAATTGCATTAATAATAATTACATAATTATATAAAAACAACAATAATAGTTACATTAGAATAAATATATCGGGATGTAGGTATTTTGTATAAAAAAGGCCTCAGAAAATTCTCAGGGGTTTTAAAATCTAAAGTCAAGGGCAAAAAAACCTCGCTTCTCTAAGGTTTCCCCTTTTTCAACTCCTCTTCTTAGCCCACTCTCCTGTTTCTAATAATGGATCTTGTTGGTGGTTCAACCACATTTGGCGAAATTGGCGTGCTTGCAGCTTGCGTGCGTGGCGTGCTTGCAGCGTGGCGTTTGAAATCTGGCGAGGGGATCGTAACTCAACAAATTGATACATAAACAAAAACAACATTTTGAGGAAAAATTTTACAAAAATTGAATATTTAAAATCTAATTGAATTAACAAAGAAAACTCAAAGGAAACACATAACATTCATACTAAATAGACTGAAACATTCACTTAATCACAAATTAAATAAACCGAGTGTGATTTTCATCACAAATTTGTGATTTAGTGTAAATTGTAAAATTAATTTAATTTTGATTCTGTATTTTGAGTGGAGGTTGAAGAGGAGTTGTAAAATTGAAATTTTTTTTTTCAAATCTCTTATTAACCCTACCCTAAATCGACCCCTTGGAAAATAGTTCACACTCTCAGAGAAGGCGTATAACCAATTAAAATTCTATACTGCCCTAACAGCTAATGTAGGAAATTCCCAAACGAAAAGGAGATGCACATTATCGGAGATAGATTTTCCTATAGTTTTCCCACAGAGTTTTACTGAGATGTTAACCCAGGTGTTATAAGCCTTTTACTTATAACATCATGTTAGCCTGTTTATCCTGTCCTTATAATGAAGTGGGAACCCGTCCTCCAACGTTCTACTTATAAAGGTCCGACGAAAATGGTGTCATTTTTATGGCCAAGACTGCAACTACCTGCCGTGAAGTCCGACTTATTACATGTATGTGTATACACACACAGTGTTTTCATAGCTAACGTCCCTACTTTAAAAATGGCCACAGTCGAAACTATTGTTTAGAAAATTATGAGATGTTGTAAAGGACATAAAGGATAGATATTTCAGGAAATTAAAAAAAGTTCAAATTTTCCCCCACCAGAGGGCGTTTTTGTGAATTACATATTTAGTCAACATTTACTCTAGTTAAAACAGCTTATTGCAACAGAACGTCTTTAACATGACGTTCATCATTTTCAACTACCTACTGAAATTGTAAGATAGCATGTTTTACAGTTGACTGCAGTATGTCCGGAGAAATGCCAAGAATATGCCGTGTAATGCTGTTTTCCATTTCAGATATAAATCTCGGTTTATCAAGGATGTCTAGATGCTTCAAATGCCCTTAAAGTGAAGAATCACATGCGTTGAGATTTTTACTCAAGATGGTGCTTTCCCACACATTAACCTTCTATTATACCAGGCCTGATGAAAAAACCCAAAAGAGTAAGAGACTAGATGCAAATGAGCGAAGACTTACAATTTTCCTGAATTTTTATTTACAATATTAAAGGGTGAGGATGAACAATGCTTATTGCTACAATTAGCCCAACATAGGTTCTCGACTTGACAAAAAAAAAAAAAAAAAAAAAAAAAAAAAAAAAAAAAAATGGTGAGAAGCAAACCCCTGTAACAAATGATTATTCCTTCTATCACCGTCTTCGCTGGTTCAATCTGCAAGGGCTCAGAAATCTGAAGAAAATTCTGTTGAACAGTGTTACCAGCACCAAAAACGGCTACCCCGCGTTAGCATCCCCTCCTGTCCAATCGGGTCTAAGGAGAGGGTCACTGCCACCCCTTTCGTCCTTCTGTCAGCCTCTCTCGCTGGTGTTGTCATGTAAACTCTTTGTTACACCTTGTTGTTAAAAATATTCTCAAAAATCACTTTTCAGAAAAATATGGTATGAAATGCCATTTTCCTACTGTGTGACCTTTCCTCTCTTAACCGATATTCATACCTCAACCCATACGAGTTTTGGCTTTGGAAGTATTTAAACATCTAGTCAGTCTGGATTAACTGAGAACCATACCTGATCTGAAACACAGCATTTCATAACACGTTCTCAGCATTTCTTAGGAAATACTGTGGTTAACTGTAAAAAAGTCTATATTGAGCAAGTGGCATTATAATAATCTCAATAAGCCAGCAATTCTGAATTTTCAATAAAAAAAATTGTATTGGATCAAATTGTGAATCTAAACCCTTCTCAAATTTCATCAAAAGCATTCCAGCTGTTTAATAGGAGTTCTATTACAAATACACGGACAACAGAATTTATACATATATGCATATATATATATGCATATATATATATATATATATATATATATATATATATATATATATATATATATATATATATATATATATATATATATACATATAATACATATATATGTTACACATATATATACATATATATATACATAAATATATGCATATATCAAACACATATATACATACATATATACATACATATATACATACATACAAATATCTAATATAATATATAATATACATAAAATACATATATATATATATATATATATATTAATAAAAGTATTAGATAATTATTGACAAATATATAAAAATACTTACTATGTAATAAGCTCCACGCAGCAATTACACAGGGGTAAATAAATATATTAAAAAGGATTAAATAATGCAACTCCATAAAGCCTAAAAAATGTTAAAACAGATAGGAAGAAAGAAGGATTGGGTGTGGAAGGTTTACGACTTCCATACACGGTTAAACAATTGTTTGATCAGGCCTGAACGTTCCCGTACACCCAAAAGACCATAAGAATATGAAATAAGAATACGAATTAGAAGAACAAGACAATTATAAAGCTATACAAAAAGCCAACTCATCCAGTATTTATGTTGTTAATGTGTCAGTTAAAATTACAATTTTTATTGAGAATTGGAAACATTAACTTAATCCTATTTAAATCTATTTGAAAATAAGTATTTAATTGTTTAAGAATAAAAGGAAGAGAATAAATAGCATTTAAAGCTAATTCTTAATAAAGATTAATATCAGTATGAAATATAACTGGATGTCTTTCGAGACATTTGCTGTGCTTTAAATCACGTCTAATATGGGTGGATATGTATGTATTACTGTTACAAATTTTATTAATTGTAAAGTTGTAGTTAGATTTTTTTGTCATAAAGTTTATATAAAGAAGAAGAAATCCAACGGTAAATTGAACATTTACTAAAAGCTGGAATCATGAAAGAAAATTGTAGTCCGTATGCATCATCAGTCCTTAGTACTAAAACGCGAGGAAGGCAAAAAAAAAAAAAAACTAGATTGCTTATCGATTATCATAAGTTGAATGCTTTGACAAAGACGGACTCCATTCCCTTCCCTATGATAGATTTTTTACTACATAAGTAAAGCAACTGTTTCTTCTACAATAGATTTAAGATCAGGATTTTGGCATATTCCTATTCACCCTGATGATTCTGAGAAATTGGCTTTTATTACAAATTTTGGACTTTACGAATGGCTAAGACTGCCCTTCGGCTACAAAAATAACGTCCTCATAATTTAAGAATAATTTAGAATTATGTAGCCGAGTCGATTGATGCAGACTTACAAAAAAAATTTCATTTGGAACACCAGATAACACACAAATCCCCGTAAAAAAAGAACACAATCAGAAAATAATTTTTGATATATAACATCTCGTTCTCAAAGGAAAAACCTCGAAATCTATGTGCTAGGCCTTATATTAACTTCTGGAAGAGGAGTGGCTCCAGGAAGGATGTCATTCTGGTAATCAATCACTTTCATTAAATTACTTCTAGTTTATTCTAGTAGGTTGTACGTCACAATGCCAGGGAAAAAATGAATTAACGGGGCAGCGATTCTAAATTTAAGGTACCAGGAAAATAAGCGTACACTGCCATTATTAAAAATGTGTTTTAGAATTTTATTATTACATATATACATATATATATATATATATATATATATATATATATATATATATATACATATATATATTAGAAATTAAAAAAAATTTCGGTACACCATATTTTGTCAAGTTTAAATAAGAGACAAATTTGTAGACCACAGGGTGTCTCCTTTTCGGAGGATTCACTTTATATAAAATGAAACCATAGCAGAATTCTTCCTTCAAGAGAAAAATTCTATTAGGAAAGACGTGTTAAGATTAACAACATTCGCATCATTTTTGCCAATCAGGTGTTCTGGGAATTTTCCGTAGTTCGTGATATCATTTGAGATACTTTTTTCTGGGTGAGATTGCTAGTTTGGAAAGGAATGGAATGAAAACTTGTTCTGTTATTGCCAAAAATCCATAAAATATTCAATGATTGAAAAATATGTCCAATTTTTTTCAATGGTATCGATGTAAAGTTTTCATTCACTTTCTTGACCACATTTTGTTTTATTTTATATTAATCTAAGTAAAGAAAACAGACATTTATAATAAAATTCCTCTATCTCTATTTTTTGCAAATATAGAGAAATGGATATGCAAAATGAAACCTCGTTATAGCGAACCGGAAATAAAAATTCACAAATATTAAGAATAAAAAGTTCGGTTCTAACAAATTTCTATTTTATTTAATCGTAGTTTATCCTTCTACAGTAGAGATTCTTAAATTCAGTGTTGCAAAACAGGGATTACCAAATATTTTAGAAATGTAATACTTTTTAAATTTATTATAATTTTACTTGCACACCTGTGTAAGATTGGGTGTAGATTTGTCCCAATGTAGCTCATGTTGTAAGAGGCTACTAAAAGGTATACCAAGTGTCTGGGAGTGTAGCCGAACACCCTGCATCTGGGTATCATATCAGGTTGCTGGTATTCGAGATTGGGGATTATACACCGGGTTAACAACTCTTCCCTCTAAAAACCTACTATTGTGAAGCTTTAAGAAAAATTAACTGGAGGACTCTCAAAATTAAACCCCAGCGGATCTGGGAAGACCCAGAGGAAACGCAAGGAATAGATGAATGGATCCAATTGAAGATGATTTAAAGAGTTGGGGAATCATAAACTGGAAACTAAAAGCATCTAGTCAAGTGAAATGGAAATTTTTACTGAGATAAAGAGAAGGAGAGTCTAGTTCAGGGACATCTGAAGGGGGTGGATCCTAGTAAAACTACAAGAAGACTTCTGAAAAATCTCATCGAACTCCCTGCATATGGGGATTATATTAAGGCACTGGGACTCCAGGTTGGGGGTTAGGCGTCGGGATAACAACCCTGCCCTTCAAAAACCTACTGCTGCAAAGCTTTCAGAAAAATTAAATAGAAGACTCTTAAATGGAAATCCCAGCGGATCTGGGAAGACCCAGAGGAAAATCATCAAGGAATAGATGAATGGATCAAATTGAAGATGATGTAGAGTTGGGGAATCGCTAACTGGAAACTAAAGGCGTCTAATCAAGTGGAACGGAAATTATCACTGAGATAAAGAGTAGGAGAGTCTAGTTCTAAGCCACCTGGAGGGGATGGATCATAGAAGAATCATAAGAAGACTTCTTAAAACCCCTCACCGGATCCAGACCCAGGTGAAGACTAAGAAATAGATTAAGGGATCAAATCGAAGATGATTTAAAGAGTTTGGGAATCACTAACTGGAAACTAAAGGCGTCTAGTCAAGTGGAATGGAAATCGTCACTGAGATAAAGAGAAGGAGAGTCTAGCTCTAGACTATCTGAATGGGGTGGATCCTAGAAGAACAAGAAGTCTTCTGAAAAAACCCCACCGGATCTAGATCTAGGAGAAGACCAAGGAGTAGAAGAATGGATCAAATCGAAGATGATTTAAAGAGTTCGGGAATCACTAACTGGAAACTAAAAGCGTCTAGTCAAGTTGAACGGAAATTTTCACTGAGATAAAGAGAAGGAGAATCTAGTTGTAGACCATCTGGAGGGGGATAGATACTAGAAAAACCACAAGAAGACTTCTGAAAAACCCCATCGAACACCCTGCATATGGGGATTATATCAAAGCACTGGTACTCCAGGTTGGGGTTAGGCTCCGGGATAACAACCATGCCCTCGAAAAACCTACTGCTGCAAAGCTTTAAGAAAAATTAAATAGAAGACTCTTAAATGGAAATCCCAGAGGATCTGGAAGACCCATAGAAAGATCAAGGAATAGATGAAATGATCAAATCGAAGATGATTTAAAGAGTTGGGTATTCACTAACTGGAAACTAAAGACGTCTAGTCAAGTGGAACAGAAATTGTCACTGAGATAAAGAGAAGGAGAGTCTAGTTCTAAGAAACCTGGAGGGGATGGATCCTAGAAGAACCACAAGAAGACTTCTGAAAACACTTCACCGGATCCAGACCCAGGTGAAGACTAAGAAATAGATTAAGGGATCAAATCGAAGATGATTTAAATAGTTTGGGAATAACTAACTGGAAACTAAAGGCCTCTAGTCAAGTGGAACGGAAATTTTCACTGAGATAAAGAGAAGGAGAATCTAGTTTTAAGCCATCTGGAGGAGATAGATCCTAGAAGAATCAAAAGAACACTTCTGTAACTCCCCCACCATATCTAGATCCAGGAGAAGATAAAGGAATAAATGAATGGATCCAATTGAAGATGATTTAAAGAGTTGGGGAATCACTAACTGGAAACTAAAGGCCTCTAGTCAGGTGAAATGGAAATTGTTACTGAGATAAAGAGAAAAGAAGAGCCCATTTCTAGGCTATGTGGAAACGATGGAGCCTAGTAGAACCACAAGAAGACTTCCAAAAAACCTCATCGAACATCCTGCATATGGGGATTAAATCAAGGCACTGGTACTCCAGGTTGGAGGTTTGGCACCGGGATAACAACCCTGTCCTCTAAAAACATATTACTTCGAAAGCTTATAAAATTAAATAGAAGACTCTTAAATGAAAATCCCAGCTGATCTGGGAAGGCCCAGAGGACGATCAAGGAATAGATGAATTGATCAAATCGAAGATGATTTAAAGAGTTGGGGTATCCTACACCAAATGTAAAAACTTATATTGAGTTGCATGATAACCTTTGAATTGTGTATATTAGAAACTAAAATTATGTATCAAATTGCAGATAAATATCTGTTTTCTATTCTATAAACTTAAAACTTCACTTCGAAGACTATTATTTAACAATACTCTGAAAGTTCTATTTCGAATTCCTAAAAGAGAAAACTACTTTTATCTGTCTGTGAATAGCACAAGCTATTTTTTCCGGTTGTTTAAGTATACGAAACGATTTACTGTGTGTAATATAAAGGTAACATTTCTGTCCTCACACAAAAATAGTTGCGTGAATAGTTTTTACAAAGTTTTATTGGTATAGCAATATATTATTCTCTTTCTGTCTTTGACTAGATGAGAACGATTTGATTTTAAGATGCTTTTTGCTAGAATCGAAGACACAACATGTCTTTAAAATGGCATAATTTTAATAAAATACGAATACATTTTTTGTTTTAAACATCAGCCTGATAATAGAATCGCACAGTTGAATATATATATGAGCATTATATATATATATATATATATATATATATATATATATATATATATATATATATATATATATATATACATATATACATACACACACAGAGTAAAAGGGCATACATACTATAGCATGCCTATATGCAAATACTCGACTTCCAGTAACAACACATGCACATGCGCGATATATCAGGTCGATAAGCAAACATATTTTTGATTTTCTGACTTGGGTGAACAAAGCAGGAATGAACACAGAGCGGCGATATACAAACATCGTATTTCCGGTTTCCTGTCTTGACAACCAGATCACTTTATCTATCTCTGTATCTCTCTCTCTCTCTCTCTCTCTCTCTCTCTCTATCTCTCTATCTCTCTATCTCTCTATCTCTCTATCTCTCTATCTCTCTATCTATCTATCTATCTATCTATCTCTACCTCTATATCTCTACCTCTATATCTCCTCTACCTCTATATCTCTACCTCTATACCTCTCTACCGCTATCTCTCTATCTCTCTATCTCTCTATCTATCTCTCTATCTATCTATCTATCTCTCTATCTATCTATCTCTCTATCTATCTATCTATCTCTCTATCTATCTATCTCTCTATCTATCTCTATCTATATCTAATCTCTATCTATCTCTATCTCCCTCTATCTATCTATCTCTATCTATCTCTATCTATCTATCTATCTCTATCTATCTATCTCCCTCTATCTATCTATCTCTATCTTATCTATCTCTATCTATCTATCTATCTCTATATCTATCTCTATCTATCTATCTCTATATCTATCTCTATATATCTATCTCTATATCTATCTCTATCTCTATATCTATATCTATCTCTATCTCTATATCTATCTCTATATCTATCTCTATATCTATCTCTATATCTATCTCTATATCTATCTCTATATCTATCTCTATATCTATCTCTATATCTATCTCTATCTCTATCTCTATATCTATCTCTATCTCTATCTTTATATCTATCTCTATCTCTATCAATCTCTATCAATCTCTATCAATCTCTATCAATCTCTATCAATCTCTATCAATCTCTATCAATCTCTATCAATCTCTATGTATCTCTATGTATCTCTATGTATCTCTATGTATCTCTATGTATCTCTATGTATCTCTATCTATCTCTATCTATCTCTATCTATCTCTATCAATCTCTATCTATCTCTATCTATCTCTATCTATCTCTATCTATCTCTATCTATCTCTATCTATCTCTATCTATCACTCTCTATCTATCTATCTCTATATATATCTCTATCTCTATCTATCTATCTCTATCTATCTATCTCTATCTCTCTCTATCACTCTCTCTCTATCTCTATCTCTCTCTCTCTATCACTCTCTCTCTATCTCTATATATCTCTATCTCTATCTCTATCTATATCTATCTCTATCTATCTCTATCTATCTCTCTATCTATATCTATCTCTATCTATCTCTATCTATCTCTATCTATCTCTCTCTATCTCTCTCTATCACTCTCTCTCTATCTCTCTCTATATATATCTGATGTTTGTATATCGGCGCTCTGTAACATTCATTCATTGTTCATCCGAAGTCAGAAAATCGAAAATATACTTTTAGATCGGTCTGATACATTGCGCATGCGTCGTTACCTGAAGTCTACAAATCACTTATGTTAGTTCTAATTAACCAAAACTCTCCGTTAACTGAAGTCGGTTTCTTCTGCACTTTTTTTTCTCTTCCTACTATCATCCAAAATTTTCTCTTTACAAACATGCATTTTTAATGTTTTCTTTCTTCCTGCATTATTTTTGTATTCAAGCCGTCCTTTCCAAACTACGAGTATGATAAATATTTTGGAATTCCTTCTCGCTAGCCCAATTCTCGGTATGAGTGTACAGTTCCCCATTTTCAAACATCCTTGTTCTAAACAAAAACGCACCTAATTTCGAAATTTGGAAGGTCTTACTGCCTAGTCCCGGAGCAATCGAATATTTTTGCACTAATGATACTAGTTATTAAACTAGATGATTATTGATGGATTCTCGATTATCAAAAATTTCGATTATCTGAAGCACATTCGGTCCCAATTACTTCGGATAATAGAGGTTATAGTGTAAGATGTCTGCATATCGCACGATATATCGTGCATACGTTGCAAATGGAAATCCAGAAATCGGAAAGATTATAGGCTTTTATATCGGTGTGGTGTACCGCGCATGTGTTGTTACTTCGAGTCGAGAAATTGGAGAGACGATATTTGTATATCGATGGGCTATATCCTATATGCAATTTTACTCTATCGCATAAATTAGGATATTCAAAAGACAATTTCATATCGCAGATAGGCAGAGGGGTTTATAT
>CM063497.1:53223828-53228828 GCA_032207245.1 Pardosa pseudoannulata
TATCCTTTTCAAGCTATGGAAACCCATAAACGGCATGGAAATAAATTTGTATTCAGATATTTTTTTAAAGTTGTATGGATAAATATTCAAGCAAACTTTTCTAATACCTTGATCTCTATTGCATACTTACTTCTTATTTATTTTCTCAATTTTTTTTTTAACTGATATATAAGTATATAGAGTATATAGAGTATATATTTTTTACTTTTTCTTTATATTATAAGGATAAGATGAATAGATTATTTTTAAAATACAATTTTGTACATATCATATATGTAATTTATGTAAATTATATTGGATTGATTTCTAATAATTTTTCAGATTCAAGAAATTTGAAAATATTATATGCACTATGATATCCTTTTGAGCTATGGAAATCCATAAACGGCATGGAAATAAATTTGTGTTTAGTTATTTTTTTTTTTTAAAGTTGTATGGATAAATATTCAAGCAAACCTTTCTAATACCTTGATCTCTATTGCATTATTCATTTATTTTTTTCTCAACTTTTTTTAACTGATATCTAAGTATATAGAGTATATATTGTTTGTCTTTTCTTTATATTATAAGGATAAGATGGATAGATAATTATTTTTTAAAATACAATTTGTACACACCATATGTGTAATTTTATGTAAATTTGCATCGATTTTGAATAATTTTTCAGATTCAAAAATATTGAAAATACTATATGCACGATGATATTCTTTTGAGCTATGGAAACTCAAACGGTATGGAAATAAATTTGTATTTAGTTACTTTTATTTTAAAGTTGTATGGATAAATATTCAAGCAAACCTTTCTAATACCTTGATCTCTATTGCATAATCTACTGCATTATTCATTTATTTTCTCAACTTTTGTTAATTGATATAAAAGTAAGCATAAAGTATATATTCTTTACTTTTTCTTTATATTATAAGGATAAGATGAATAGATAAATTGTTTTTAAATACAATTTGTACCCACGTGTAATTGATGTAAATGATATTGTAATAATGTAAAAAAATGTACTACAGTGGATTCAGCTTATTGTGATTGCGGTTACTGTTATCAATTGCTTATTGTTATCGAATTCATGGTCTCGATTATCTCTATTCATTTGTATATTAAAATTATCGCTTTATGTGATCGTTACATCGGTTAATGTTATCATTCGAACTTCATTTTAACTGGTAAAGGAATATTCACAATTTCAGAATGAAATTTTCTTTTCCGTTGTGTTTGAATTTTTGGAAATACCATCTTCTAACTAGGGAAATACAATGAACAAAGGATGGAGTATACACGTTCCTGAAATTTAATAGCAATACGCACACTCTGCTGATGGTCATTTGTCAGATAAGCTGTAAGTCAACACAGTCTTATCCGAACTGAGAAAGAGCGTATTTTTTATGCCTTTCTTATGCGTTTGTCGATATGGAAGCCAGATAGCAAAACGATTAAACGTTAAAAATAAAAGATCGAAATTTTAAATCGATATGACATTAATTATGATATAAAAATTTATCAATCATTCTTAGAAGAAATTTTAGAAAGTCAACAATGATCAATTTTTTCTAATTATGCATACAATTCTTATGTTTTAAAGGATAATATATAAAAATGCAGGATATATAATTTGTTTTATTTTATTTTGAAATTTAATAAGTGTGAATTAAATCAAAACTACTTTTTTTTTCAAAACAGTCACCCTTTTCGTAAATCGGAACTTATCGTACCATACGAGAGTTGCCGGTTTAAAAGTTGTCAGGCTACTTTTAAATTATTTTTCCTGCAAGGTAAAGAAGTTGTATTCAAAATTAGTTTCTTTCATATATTATCACTTTGCAATATTTTTTTTTTCTCAAAAGTGTGCGATACGATTTATACGAGTGCGAACGAGAAATTTGACAGGTACTTTTCGAACAGGAATTCGCTGTCGAACCCCGTTGACGCGTCCGTCAGTGGGTTAAAAGTAAATTTATCTAATTTTCATATTGTTTAATTGTTATAAAAATCACGGTTTCCCAAACTGATCTCATTAAGATAACTCCACTGAAAAGAAAATTGCATAAAAATTAAGTAATTCTAAAAAGTTATTGTTAAGGAATGTAACAACAGTAAAAACTATTAAGACCATCTGAAATAGAATCTATTGCTGTAAGAAATCTGAAAATATTACAATATTGTAGTAGTATGTACAAACATCAGAAATAATGTTCCAAATAAAGTTATATGTGGATATACCAGGCCACCATGGAGTTACAAACTCAAACCCCCTTTAGGATTAGTTGTGTTCCTGGCGATTAGTGAGTCAGCTGTACTGCATACACTGTTTACGTTATTGTATTTTGGTTATTTTTGACAATGTGGTAAACCCTGAATATTGTTATAAATATACGTTTTATGTTATAGCCGAATTGTCGTGAGCAAAGAGAGAACGAAATATGCATTTTTCTATTTTTTAAATAAGTAATTATGAAATTAAAGATTTCAAAATTTCCTGACACATTATGCACAGACCTACACAAACTGAGTATTCTTTATTTTTTATTGCATTTTTGGTTTAAGCTTTCTGACAATGTAAAAATATTTGAGATCCAATTTAAGATTTTTAGTGATGAAACTTTTTAAAACTGTGATATAAAAGTTATTAAAATTAATACATTTTATACTCATATCTACATTACGCCTAGATTTAATGTATGAATAGATCATTTTGAAATGAAAAGAGGGATATTTACTAAATTATTCACACGTTTTCGATTGTTTCTGTTAATGCTTAGGAAGAAAGGTATTGAAAGTATAAACCAAGGCAAACCCACAAAACCCATGCGGTCCACACAACTCAACAGCACTTCGAATATCCATTACATCAAGAAGAATTCTGATAAATCTTTTTACGTATGAAAGAAGGATATTTACCAAATTATTTAAGCATGTTTCCAGTTTTTACTGTTAATAATCACGATAACAATGTTTTATTGAAAGATCTAAAGCAAGGATATCGAACCCACAAAGCCCATTCACAGAATACAGCATTTAGACCCATATCCCATTAGAGAAAAAGTCGATAGATTATTTATGTATGAAAGAAATATATTTACCAATTATTTTCGCAGGGTTCCAATTTTTTCTGTTAATGCTCACTATAGTAAGGCTTTATTGAAAGGTCTAAAACAAAGATGTCAAACCCACAAAACCGATGCGGCCTACCCAACTTAAAATACGTAGATCCATATCTCCATTACTTCAAGAAGTCTGATAAATCTTTTTACGTATGAAGAATTATATTTACTAAACTACTTACGTATGTTTCCAGTTTTTACTGTTAATACTTACGATAACAAGGTTTTATTGAAAGGTCTAAATAAAGGATGTCGAACCCACATAACCCGTGCGGCCCACACAAATAAACAGTACGTAAACCCATATCTCCATTACATCAAGAAGAAGTCGGATAGATCTTTTTATATATGAAATAAGGATATTTACCGAATTATTTACACGTTTCCAGTTTTTTCTGTTAAAATTTACGATAGTAAGGTTTTATTGAAAGGTCTAAACCAAGGATGTCAAACCCACAAAACCGATGCGGCATACCGAACTCAACAGTACATAGACCCACCCATATATCCATTACATGGAGAAGAAGTCTGATAAATCTCTTTATGTATCAAAGGATATTTATCAAATTTCTTACACATATTGCCAGTTTTATTCTGTTAATGCTTACGATAGCAAGGCTTTATTGAAAGGTCTAAACCAGGGATGTCAAACCCACAGAACCGATGCGGCCTACGCAATTCAATAGTTTGTAGACCCATATGTCCATTAAGTCAAGAACAAGTCGAATAGATCTTTTTATGTATGAAAGAAAGATATTTACTAAATTATTTACACGTTTCCGGTTTTTTCCTGTTAATGCTTACGATAGCAAGGCTTTATTGAAAGGTCTAAACCAAGGATGTCAAACCCACATAACCCACTCAGCCTACACAATTCAACAGTTCGTAGACCCATATCTCCATTAAATCAAGAAGAAGTCTAGATATTTTTATGTATGAAAGAAGGATATTTACCAAATTATTTACACATGTTTATGATTTTTTCTGTTAATACTTACGATACCAAGGTTTTACTAAAATGTCTAAACCAAGGATGTCAAACCCACGAAACACATACTCCCACATAATCCAACGGTACGTAGAAAACCTATTAATATAAGTTTCTTTACTGTTTTTTTTTAAATTTCTTGCAACGGTATCATCTTTGTTTTTTCTCTATTCCAGGCTTCTGACGTCTCCCACGCATACTTTTAATTCTAAAGTTCAACGCCCACAGGTAGGCGGTTCCACTGCGGTTGCTAACCCCTCATCTAAAGAATAACTTATAAAAAATGACTGTATTATGTGTAAAATTAATGCATACGGAACCTTTTTAATAACGAAACTATTGAAACAGAAATTAATGACTCAATTCATATCTCATTATCAATATCAAACAATGCTATCATAAATGTAATATTGAAATCATTATTGGTATTTATATATAATAAAAAAAACTTCTTACAGTATGTTTTTTATAGTATTGATAACTGATAAAAATCTAAATCGACCCATCTAGATAATTAAGACTTGGTCGATTTTCAAGTGTAATCCATGAATAAAGTGACCAATAAAATGCCCCATTTGCTAATAAATATTACTGAACAATATACCAATAATGAATAATATTGATATAATACAAAAATTTTGCCTGGCAAATTTGTTTAAAGAGACATCGTATCATTTAAGACTATAACACCCATATTTTAAATGTTACTAAACAATACACCAATAATGGATAATATTGATATAATACAGAAATTTTGCTTGGTAAATATGTTTAAAGAGACATAGTACTATTTAAAACTATAACATATTTTAAATGTTACTGAACAATACATCAATAATAAATAATATTGATATAATACAGAAATTTTGCCTGGCAAATATGTTTAAAGAGACGTAGTACCA
>CM063497.1:53241328-53288828 GCA_032207245.1 Pardosa pseudoannulata
CACAGCAAACAAGCTTAAACTGCATAACAAGGATTACTGCGCTGTTCTACTTTTAGGTAGAAAGAGAAAAGTTTTATCATTTTATCATGCCTCGTGTTTAGCGGGCCTTTAAAGGCTTTCTTTTACTTTTGTTTTCTTAAACGGCAACAAATGAACAAGAACAATCTGTTAGAGTTTGAATGTCGGGGTGACAATGTGGCGTTAATATCACTAATATCTTCAGCTATGCGTCATAAATCGATGCGATAGTTAGATAGCTGTAGAAATTGTTAACAAGGAAGATGAACGTAAGTTGAAGATAAAAAAGTATTTAACATATTAGCATATTTTTGATTCAATATAAACTAAATGTTAAGTTTAGAATAACTGTCTAGCTGTCATCAATAAGGCTATAACACTTTGAAAGCAATTTCATTTCGCTGCATGAAACAATTTTTTAAAAGCAAAATACGTACACCATGATAAAAAAAATAAAAATTCACAAGCTTGTAAGAATTTTTTTTGAAAATTTATAAATTAGAAACTAATTTTTTACATCAAGTGGTAGCTAAATATTATTTTTACTTGCATTTAGCCTGTCATATGACGGGATCAGTAAAATTTTTAATATTTTTTATTGTAAAATACCATCAAGGCAGATAAAATTGGTTTGTGTTTTTGGATGAGAATTATTTGGTACACACTCAATAACCTGTTTATCTTTACTGACCGCATGTTAGTCGATAACTTTAATTTATCTTGTCATATTACATAATTGGATGGTTTTTAAAATTGACATTGATTATTCGGTGGTATATATGAATGATTTCCAAAATTTAGCGAATCGACTGCAAACTGTGCGATTATCTATAAAAAGCAAACGTACAAACGAACAAACTTCTTAATTTTCAAAGATATATAACTTAAACACTAGATATTTATTAGTAGAAAGATACTCCTAGACTTTGTAGTTAATACCAATGATAAATTTTTCATTGCAACAAAACATAATAGATGATTAAATTTAAAAATAGCACATATGTACCTAATCTATTATTTAAGCCAGATATAAAAGAAAATTATTTACGTAATATAAATTCAGTGATAAAAAGTATGAAAATAATGCAGACGATATTTAAATAATTTAAAATAAGTGATTAAATGAGAGGATTAAAGGAATGACGTCATAATTCTAGGGAAAATGTCATTTTTACCTATTTATTATGTAATAAATTGATATGTTTAATCGTCTATTCGTATTTGGGGAAAACAGGGCTTGAAATAATGGCATTTAATGCTAGGAAAGTTGAGTAAGAGTGGATTTCGAATGTTTTCGTACTCGCTTTGAATTTTGCCAACCCTAATCATCAAGAATTCCAACTTGGATGACTCTATCCATTCCAGGTCCAACCACTTCATAGATTTGAGGACAGACGGAGAGATAAACTTAGGCTATTATTATACGCGATATTTTTGATTCTATATATAATTCAATATAAAATTCAATATATATAATTCAATATAAACTAAAAAGTTTAGTTTAGAATAAGGCTGTCTAGCTTTTTCTACATCATCAATAAGGCTGTAACACTTCGAAAGCTATTTTCATTTCGCTGCATGAAACTATTTTTTAAAAACGAAATATGTACACCAAGGTGAAAAAATAGAAATTCACAAATTTGTAAAAATATTTTTTGAAAATTAAAAATTAGAAAAGATAGATTTTTTATATCAAGGGAAAGCTAATTATTAATGTTATCCTCTGAAACCAATATAATGGAATTTCATATTTTTAATTATCTATTTATATCTATCTATCTATCTATCTATTTATCTATCTATATCTATCTATCTATCTATCTATCTATCTATCTATCTATCTATTTATCTATCTATCTATCTATCTATCTATCTATCTATCTATATCTATCTATATCTATCTATATCTATCTGTATCTATCTATATCTATCTATATCTATCTATATCTATCTATCTATATCTATCTATATCTATCTATATCTATCTATATCTATCTATATCTATCTATATCTATCTATCTATCTATATCTATCTATATCTATCTATATCTATCTATATCTATCTATATCTATCTATATCTATATCTATCTATATCTATCTATCTATATCTATCTATCTATATCTATCTATATCTATCTATATCTATCTATATCTATCTATCTATATCTATCTATCTATCTATCTATCTATATCTATCTATCTATATCTATCTATCTATATCTATCTATCTATCTATATCTATCTATCTATCTATATCTATCTATATCTATCTATCTATCTATATCTATCTATATCTATCTATATCTATCTATCTATCTATATCTATCTATCTATCTATCTATCTATATCTATCTATCTATCTATCTATATCTATCTATATCTATCTATATCTATCTATATCTATCTATATCTATCTATATCTATCTATATCTATCTATCTATCTATATCTATATATATCTATATATATATAGTATATATATATATATATATATATATATATATATATATATATAAATAAATAATGAGAAGAAATATTCCATTTTATAGACTGATAAAAGTTAATTAACCTTATCGATTTTTTAACAGTTTTTATGTTTTTATATTAAGAAACTAGCATATAGCCCGTCATATGACAGAATCAGTAAAATTTTTTAAATTTTCCAGGATTGTAAAGTACCCTATGAAAAAGATAATTTTTTTTTCTGAGAATTATCTAGTACACGTTCAATAATTTTTTTATCTTCATACTCCTCTAAAGTCTCCCGATACTGCAAATGCAGTCTGGAATCACGTTGAATTCATTTAGAAAGATAATTCAAAGTTTTCTTAGCTACGTCGAAATTATCGTTAAGTTCTTCCCAAATTTTTCCACGGTAATTAATGGAAGTAAAAGAATGAAATTATTCTTTCCACCATACCCTGGAGGTAGATAGAATTTTTTGTTATAATACCTGTGATAAAATTTTCATTGCAACAAAAAATAATCGATGATTCAATTTAAAAATATCACATATGTACCTATTCTATTATTTAAGCCAAATATAAAAGAAAGTTATTTACTTAATATGTAAGTTCAGTGATAAAACTTATGAAAATAATGCAGACGATACATAAATAATTTAAAATAAAAAATGATTAAATAATATGTTTAAAGGAAAAACATTATACTGCTAGAAAAAAAAATGCTATATTTATCTTTATTTTGTGACAAATTAATAAATTTAATCGCCTGCTCCTAACCAGAGAAAATAGAACTTGAAATAATGGCATTAAATGCAAGAAAAGGGGGGAAATGGGTGGATTTCGAACGTTGCTAACCCTAAGATTTCAATATGGATGCCTCTATCCATTCCAGGTCCAACTTCTTCATAAATTCAATGACAGATGGAAAGATAAATTAGGCTATTATTATATTTTGTTGAATCTCTCCCTAGAAAAGCTTCCAGTAAAATGCCTTTACACACTCACGCGTGTGTGCAGACACCCACATGTGTACATACATATACACATTTATACATTGGAGTAAACATACAAATATACGTACATACAAACGCTGCGGAAGAAACAGGCTATAATCTAAAACCGGAATAGAAAGTGGAATTTACTTTCATCCATTTCAAACCAACTCTGCCATTAAAATGGCACAAAAACTGTTTCGGATAACATCTCCGCCACAATTTACTCCGTAAAACAGTTATTCAACGGTAGTCCGAAGTATCATTTGTTTTCCGGTTTCTTCAAAAAGGAAAGAATTAAATAAACACAAAAGGAATTCCAAATCATAAGATCAGCCTTCACACATTCCGGTTTTGAAAAAAAGCGCGAGCCTTGATTTCTCAAACAAGATTTTCTGGGAGGAAAGAAAAAAAATAAAGAAGGTGGCCGAATTTGACCCATCTGACGAGTTTACCGCTAGATCAGAAAGCTTAGGTTTGGGGAGAAATAAATAAAGAAAACATAAATGGAGCAAGTTGCTGAAGGCCGAATCAAGGAAAGATAGTTTAGGCGTAATATATACGATATTATCGGAAAAGGAAAATAAAAGAACTTGTGTTTTGCGTAAGAGGATTCGATAGGGGAGAAGAAATATATAGGAATATTTCTGTTTGGTATGAATGGTCGAATTCTGATTGGTAAATTCCATTTGTCTTGAGTAATAACTTTAGAATTATGGATCTGCATCTATTAAAAATTTTATAAAGAAGAATATTTCAATATTTTAATACGGTGTTTTAATAAAAATCTGTACAGAACTTCTTACGTAATATACTTCTTATTACGTAAATAATTTTCTTTTATATTTGGCTTAAATAATATATTAGGTACATATGTGACAATTTTAAACTTAATCATCGATTATTTTTTGTTAAAATGAAAATTTTATCACTGGTATTAACAACAAATTATTTTCATAGAGATTAAGAAGTTTGTTCGTTTGTTTGTTTCTTTTTATACATAACCACATGATTTGCAAACGATTCGCTCCATTTTGGACATCATGTATACCGCCAAATAATCACTGTCAATATTAAAAACCTCTGCTGTCCACTCTGTCACGTAATATGTCAAGATAAATTAAGGTTTTATCACTGGTATTAACAAAAAAGTCTAGGAGTCTAGCGTAATATCTAGCGTTTAAGTTATATATCTTTGAAAATTGAGAAGTTTGTTGATTTGTGTGTTTGTTTCTCATATATAACCACACGGTTTGCAATCGATTCGCTAAATTTGGGACATCATTCATATATACCACCAAATAATCACTGTCAATATTAAAAACCTCTGCTGTCCACCCTATCACGTAATGACCAAATAAATTAAGGTTTTATCACTGATATTAACAAAAAAGTCTAGGAGTCTAGCGTAATATCTAGCGTTTAAGTTATGTATCTTTAAAAATTGAGAAGTTTGTTGGTTTGTGTGTTTGTTTCTCATATATAACCACACGGTTTGCAATCGATTCGCTAAATTTGGGACATCATTCATATATACCACCAAATAATCACTGTCAATACTAAAAAACCTCTGCTGTCCACCCTATCACGTAATATGACAAAATAAATTAAGGTTTTATCACTGATATTAACAAAAAAGTCTAGGAGTCTAGCGTAATATCTAGCGTTTAAGTTATATATATTTAAAAATTGAGAAGTTTGTTCGTTTGTGTGTTTTTTATAGATAACCACATGGTTTAACTAAATGAATTCAACGTGATTCTAAACTGCATTTACAGTATCGGGAAAATTTAGAGGAGTATATATAAAAAATTATTTAGCGTGTACCAGATAATTCTCAGTCAAAAAACAAACCAATTTTTTACTTTCCTCATGGGGTACTTTATAATTCTGGAAAATAAAAATTTTTACTGATCCCGTCATATGACGGGCTATATGGTAGTCTGCAATAATTTTCTAAATTTAGAAAGCGTTAGTTTTGTTATATAAAGATACATTTTTTTTAAAAATATATAATCTTAACAAAAAGTGATAAAATTATCAATCCACTAAATCGCATTTTCAATAATTTGCATTAATAAATGCAGTCTTTTTAAAAGACACGTTAGGCTTAACAGTCCGACTGCTGAATTTGCAGACCCAAATCGGTTCAAAAATTGTACATTTGTTTTTGTACATTTTTTTGATATTTTGTTTTTGTTTTGATATTTTGTTTTGTTTTTGTTTTGATATTTTGTTTTGTTTTTTGTTTTATTCCGTTTCTGTACATTTTTTGATCGTTTCATATGACAGGCTTTATGGTAGTCTGCAATAATTTTCTAAATTTAGAAAGCGTTAGTTTTGTTATATGAAGATACATTTTTAAAAAAATATATAATCTTAACAAAAAGTGATAAAATTATCAATCCACTAAATCGCATTTTCAATAATTTGCATTAATAAATGCAGTCTTTTTAAAAAGGCACGTTAGAATTAATTAACACTCCGACTGCTCAATTTGCAGACCAGAATCGGTTCAAAAATTGTACATTTGTTTTTTTACATGTTAAATCTATATATATTGAAGAATTGGAATGAAGAACTCTCTAGAAACGATTTTTTATATAGATTTTTTATAGTTAGTTTTATACTGTCAGAAAAACAATTTTAGATGTTATCACAAGAAAGGTTTGGTTTGGTTTGGAGTGCTACGGTCTGCTTTTTTTTCAACAAGAGAGCTAATGAGACCGGGACCTACAGCTTAAAGCCAATTCCGAACGGCTACGAACAGCCATGCAATTGTGGGATTCGAACCCACGAAGTCCGGTACCATAGGCCAGCACTTTAACCAATCGGCCATCGTTCGGCTTTATCACAAGAAAGAAATTTTTTTAAATAAATTTCAGCTGAATTACAGTTAATTTCTATTACATAATATAATTATAATATATAATTATATATCATAATTATATTATGTAATAATATATAATATAATTATATAATTAATTATATAAATATATTATAATTATAACATATAAAATTATTATATTATCTAATATAACTATAATTCTATTCATATAATTCTATTTATTACATAATTAAGCGTTTAGTACTGTATATAATTTATTCACTGGTTAAACTGTGAAAAAATGGGATGTGCTCCTCCAAAATGGAAGAAAAGCAAATGCCGTCGAAAATCGCGGGATAAGCAAATTTTGCTACATTTGAGTTGAACGTGGAATTATCGGGATGAGCATCCAGAGGGTTAATACTTTGTGTTTCAATTTTTAAAAATAAGATATATTCTGTAATGACTGTTCTAACTGCATGAATATTTCAGAGTAAAAGTGGCATTACATTCTTGAAATGTAATGAAATAAGGCTACTGCAGAAGTACCAAAGAATGTGGTTTATTCAAGATAACTCCATCATTGTTACGGCTTAAAGATGTATTTATCGTTCTCTTTCAGTCACTATCATGGATTAATACCCGTTCGCAGTAAAATAGAACTTGTTTGTATAAGACTGTTCAGAATGTAATTTGAGAATTTTCGGATATCCAACTACCTGAAGGGCAAAAGAAAACCATTAAAATCTGGGTCTTGGTGAGATATAAGGAAGTGATCTATAAATCTAATTCTACTTAGTGACCTTTCAGCGTTATCATTTACTGTCACCACACCTGCCTTGGAACATGTCCGACAGCTATTTGCATTAGGCGGAAATATCAAAGAAATCAGTCGGCAACATCGATATGCAAATCAGAAAAGTTCTCTTCTTGATTTTACTTCCCTAATTACACCTAAAAATATAATAACTTATAAGATTTGATCATCTTTATATATAAAATTATTTTGTTCGTGTATTTGTAATAGAACTTCTCCTAAACGGTTGGACTGATTTTGGTAAAATTTTGTGTATGTCAATAAGTTGATTCGAGAATGGTTTTTAGATTCCCAATTTAATCAGATAGAAAATATTTTTTAACCTCTGCTTCGCAAGTATAATTCCGTCTAGCCGAGGATGATTCAAATGTAGCACGTACAATTTTCGACCTCTACGCTTGAAAATGGATGTAATGTACATTTCTGCCTGTGCTTTCTGTGTAGTTTTGCGGTAGGATCCAGTCGATTGTTTTGGAACTGCACTCCTCTTTGACTGACATTATATTGAGGGATACAAGTATCCTCTGCAGTACAGGAATTTTTTCACAATTAATAAAAACTGCTGTGAAAATAGACGAGTAGAACAGTTATTTTTACTGATCGGCATGAAATAGAGATTCACAGAAAGACTCCGTTTTCAATCTGGTGACACTATATATAAGATATATTGTATATATAATCATTGAATCTATAGGCAGTCTGTCTACAGAAAGTAAGGATATTATACAATAAGATATGATTTTCTTCTATCCTAGCCAAAAAAAGAGGGTAGAAAAAATTCAAGAATATTTGGCTACCAATAAACAGTAGAATATAGTGAATTTTTTGGAGATTTTAACAATGTATTATGATTATAAAAGATATTGCGTATTATATGAGATTATTATACTGATATAAATTTCATAACGTATCTGTGGCGATGGACGGTGCAACGGGCTTCAGTACTGTGGTGTCCAGACTTCGCGATATGGTGAGCGACTAGAAATACAACTCAATTAACGCTGCAAATTACCACAAAGAGTTGGATCGGTCGCATGAGGACTCTCTCGACCAACGCTCTCGCGCGTACTTCTATATACTTCTATTTAAGTGTGAATGAATAAATGCTTGTAGTCAAATAGTCAGTCATCATTCATTAGTACCATAAATCCCAGAATCGAATCTCATACAGGAGATGTGAAAATTTTAATTTTCATCTAATTACGTTTGCGATGATTGTAAGCATGGGGATGTCAATTAGTTTTAACCCTCCGAGTGGAACACATAGTGGAAAAATGTCTCTAAAAATACGCTAAAGGTTAACTGTGTCAGTGGCCAAAACGTTGTAAGATTTTTTCCTTCAACGTTTGTCGACTAGAATGGTATACGGGAAACCCCTCCTCGTTATTGTCTCTTCCGGTTATAATAGATATATAAATATATATTATAGATTGTTAATTTTTAATACACATAAAGCTCGTCAAGTCTCGAAGATCATCCCATAAGAAATAATGGATTCTAAAAGTACAAATAAAATATTCTTGGAGAGACTTGTTTATATTTTGTTACGAAAGACATCGAAGATATTTAAATGGTGCAATTAGAGATACATCTGTTACCACAAACGAAATATTTCGAAATAGAGATTTACAAAGCCATGAAAAGCTATCAGCGTCTTTGTGCCTCAGGGGGTAAGGGTGCATCTCTCAATAAATATCAGTCAAAGAGACGTGCAGTTTCTAAACAATCGATCTGATCTTAATATCGCAAAACTCCATGGGAAAAAGCACTGGCAAAAAAGTGCATTACATCCATTTTCAAAGCGTTTTCGAAGACTTCATCGGTTTGGTGGAATTGTACGTGAGAACCGCTTAGAGGGTTAAAATAATATTTTATCTTACTTTTCCACTGAAACGATCCAATTTATAATTTTTTTGAAAAATTTTTACAATATTTTGATTTACAAAGCTAAAACAGGATCATGTCTGATGGTTCGTCTAACACAAGTATTAAACTGTTGTGTTTATAATCTAAATTTTTGTTTCATGAGAAAGCTTTATTCTCGAATTTTAATTTGGTTACATTTTAAGGACGTGTATATATGTTTTTGAGAAAAGCATTTACGTATGTATAAAAATGGAGCGCACCCAGGGGAAAGGATTGTTGACTGGTTTATAAAATACCCATCCTAAGCTAATAATAAGCTCTTTCATGCCTGAACTTCATTATCCTTAATTTATGGACATGAGTGTATAAGAGGAAGCAAACATAGTGCTGATCTACTGGGGATGAGATATTACATTTGGAACAAAATATTTAAACAAAGTTGAAAAACATATGGATATATATAATATATAAATATATATTTCTTTTTATTTTCCTTGGACAGGTAAATTAAAATTATATTCGCGGGCCCGATAAAATCTTCCGGCTGGCCGTAGTTTGCTTATCCCTAGTCTAATTATTAGATGTAATCCTTACGCAATAATTATCAGTTGTACTTCTAACGTGATAGTTAAATTTCTTGGTGAAAAGTACAATCTCGGAAAATATTATAAGCATTATTTTTTTATAAATTCTATGTAATAGAAACTGTTTTATTATTATTAATAATTAATGAATTATCATATTAAATGTTTATGTTAAATTATACTATGTTATTTGCATTAACTAAGTTAAAATAAACAATAAAAGCCATCATCAAAAATCCGTTAATTTGACGGGTGCGGTAAAACTAGGTATATATTTAACATCGGTACTTCTAGTGTTAAGTAAAAATATATAATCAGCTATATAATAATAACCTAAGTTATCTGTCCGTCTGTCCTCGAATTTATGAAGCGGTTGGACCTGGAATGGATAGAGGCATCCATATTGGATTCTTGATGAGTTAGGGTTAGAAAAATTCAAAGCGAGTAAAGTTTATTTTCTCCTAAACTATCGATCTGATTCTAAAATAAATTAGTATAAATATGCTTCATATCACAGCAAAAAATACTGTCGTCATTAAAACGTTCGAAATCCACCCCTCCTCTTCTTTTCGAATGTTTAATGCCAATTTTTCCCCGGTTAAGAGCAGGCGGTTCAATTTATCCATTTATCACATAATAAAACAGGTAAAAATACCATTTATTTCTAGAATTATGACTTCATTCCTTTAACCATTTCATATAATCATTTTTTAAAAATTATTTAAATATCGTCTGCATTATTTTCATACGCTTTATTCCTGAACTTAGATATTAAGTAAATCACATTCTTTTATATTTGGCTTAAATAACAGATGAGGTACATGTGTGATAATTTTAAATTAATCGATTATTTTTTGCTGCAAGATAATTCTCAGCTATAAAACAAACCATGTAACAAATGTACTTCACCACAGCACCGTGCTGCCACCTGTACAAAAGCAAACACACACGTAAGAGAGGCCTTACGGACTTCAGAGGCGCTGCAACACTTTGACCTCCCCTGGTTCAAATTGTGTTAACTATTTTAATTATTTATATTTTGTCTGTTTAACTTTTATTTTTTACTTTAATTGTTTTGTGTGCAAGCTAAGATTTTATGTGATTAAACTATATTTTGCACTGAAAATATATTTTCATTGAACCTCACCCTCACAAATATAGCTTAGCCACAACCATTTTTTTTATCTGCCTCATAAGGTACTTTACAATTATTGAAAATTAAAAATTTTACTGATTTCGTCATATGACAGGCTATATGCTAGTATTACAATAATACGCACGGAAAATGAAATAAAATCCGATAATTTTAATTTTCCAATGAATAAGTATTAGAAACTTCTATTTAATTATTTATTATTCATATTTACAAGTCCATTTATCAAACGCTACTGTACGCATTGAAAAAGACGCTTTTCAACTGAGAGACTCCCGCAATTACACAGGGAGTGGCCGAAATAAACACATAACTGGACGCGCGTGCTTTGGGGTCAAGAAGCCGTGGGCTGACTCATTGACTGCAACCGCACGTACTCTTGCCGCGCAGCCAAAATTCACTTAACATTCCAAGTGTGTTCCAGGCCCGACAAAGCCAAAAGCGCTGAAACACTATTCGCGTCTGCGAATGGTGAATGTTAAATAAAGGCCGGACTGTGGTTTTGGTTAGAGGAAAAATAGAGGATGGTAACGTTAATTGACTGAATAAACACTCGAATAGTTGTTTTTGGTGTGGTCAATCGTTGCTGGAAAATTACAAACAGTGCAATGAACTGTGATTTATGAAATTAGGGCGGAAGATAGCTGTGCCTTATTAAGTGTAGTTCCGTTTTTATTTCAGTTCATTCAGCTGTACAAGGATGCTTTAATCAATGGTAACATCTCGATTACTAGAACTCAAAATTCATAATTATTAATTTTATAAAAGATGTACGATATATATAGAACATCTGAAAATTAGAACTGAATAATTAGTTAAATAAGAATTAGGTTTGGTAGTAAGAGCCGTGGTATCTCACTCGGTAAAGGCAGAATACTGGTAACTGAAAGGTTGCGGGTTTTCGCCTGAAGCCAGCCTAACATCCGTCGTGTTCGTTTACCCCTTCCGGTATGATTTAATAATGAAAAACTGTGCATGAAATAACCATTTAATTTTTATTTAAAAAACTTGTTTCATTTTACAATTCTTACATATTCTTAATTAAAATCCACTTTTTACATAGTGTTAAATAATATCAGAAACAGTAAAATTAAGAAGATATCAAAGCAAAACATTAATAAGGTATACAGATAATAATCTTCAAGCTAGTGGTACTTTTCAAAACAAAGTGCAAAGAAATTCTTAATTGTTTACACCGCCAAGTAGTCTCACTTTTAATTGATTCTTGTAACACACATGGCATTTCTTAGTAGGTTTTCTTTTATTCTGACTCATTAATTTGGCAATGACTTGTACCAAGAAATTCTAAGTAAACAATATGCAATAGTGACTTGTGATTTTCACAAGTGATAAAAGTGTTGCCAAATTCAGTACACTAGAAATTTTAAACTAAATTAATTATCATATTTAACAGTAACTTTAATCGCATGACGAGTGTAGCTCGTCATTGTGTGGTATGGAATGAAAAACTAATGACGAGCTAGTCTCGTCACTTTACCGGAAGGGGTTAAGGTGTCTGGGGCACTTAAAATATGTTTGTGTTCAGAAAGTTCTCCAAGTTTTCAATCAATACCTTTGCAGGTGGTAGGTCAAGTCTGGGGGAATCTTCTGCGTAGCCCCTGCTTCTAAACTACGAGGACCCAGCGAGGGTAATGTTACTCTTGTTCGTAGCATACCTTAAGCTATACGTGCTCCTTGGGTGTTGCTAAATGGGTAACAGCTTTGCAGATTTGTATAGACGTTAGGATAATATCTGTATCGCCTGCTACGTTGAAATAAATATTTGCCAGTGACAAGAACAAATTATTACTTAAGGAAAAATACGCTGATGACACATGTTTTTGTGACCTTGATTTCATATATATTAAAGCTATATATTACAAAGAATTCAACTTTATTTGTATATCCCTGCCATCAAATGCTACAGATGGGGTGTAATTATATGATCTGCATTTCCGGAATTAACATGTGATGATTTAATAAAGTTTATCCGCTAATGTTCCAGAATTGGAACACTGTATTTGAAGTAAAATTTTCGTAATAAGCACTATTCACAGTACTAAGTATTTATCTTACAATGAGACCTAAAGATTTTTATGTCTTGTAAATTAAATTGAAATCTAGATGTCATACTAGTTTAAATACAAAATGTTGACATACTACCGTTATACATTTGTCAGCTAAACACTATTACATAATTACTAGTTACATTGAAATTATTCAATATATAGAGGTAAGAATGCAACCAAAAGATGAGATGTACAACTAGACGTCACAAGTCCACCAAAATAAAGCGAACTTTTTATGATAAATAAGTTCAGACGCTACATACGGACATTAAGAGAAAAAAATAATAGGTCGTCCAGTATTTGCCAAAATGAATCTTGAAAGTTTCATATTTAAAGTTTCTTTCTGAGTGTGTTCAGACTTAACACATAAAATGTTCAAACTTCAGTCAGTCCTGGTAAAAATAATTTTTTTTTTTTAATTTCAGCTCTGAAATATATCGCGATTCAAACATTTTCGTTTACTTTAGAAGGAAGTAAAACTAATAAAGTGCTTTTGGTATTTAAAAAATTAAAGTTACATTTTTTTTGAAAATGTGACAATAATTAGCATAAAGATGAAACGTTCACAAGTGTTAGAAAAATCACTTGAGTTTTAAATTTCCTTTATTCTTATTTTTTATACTCAAAACCCTGAAGTTCCAAAACTGGAACACAAAAATGAACTTTTCAATATTTTTTGGTCGGGTTTTAAAATTTTATTTTGGATAGAAGCTATGAAGTATCCCAGTTCCGTAAACGTATCCGATTACAAATATCTATTTTGTAAACGCTTAGCGAAGGGGAAAATGTGGGTGTTGTAACCCAACAACATGACAAAAATGAGAAATGCTGTTATATATATATATATATATATATATATATATATATATATATATATATATATATATATATATATATATATATATATATATATATATATATATATATATAATATATATATATATATATTTATATATATATATATATATATATATATAATATATATATATATATATATACTATATATATATATATATATATATATATATATATATATATATATGCATTCATGCATATGCACACATGCATATATATATATATATATATATATATATATATATATATATATATATATATACATATTCACACGCGTGTATATACATATATATATATACATATATAGACATACATATATATACATATATAGACATATACATATATAGACATATATATACATATATACATATATATACATATATATATACACATATATACATATATATATACATATATATAGACATATATAGACATATATAGACATATATAGACATATATAGACATATATAGACATATATATACATATATAGACTTATATATATACATATATAGACTTATATATATACATATAGACATATATATACATATGCACGTATATATACATATGCACGTATATATACATATGCACGTATATATACATATGCACGTATATATACATATGCACGTATATATACATATGCACGTATATATACATATACACGTATATATACATATACACGTATATATACATATACATGTATATATACATATACATGTATATATGCATATACATGTATATATGCATATACATGTATATATGCATATACATGTATATATACATATACATACATATACATATATATATACATATATATATATATACATATACATATGCACGTATATATACATATGCACGTATATATACATATGCACGTATATATACATATGCACGTATATATACATATGCACGTATATATACATATGCACGTATATATACATATGCACGTATATATACATATGCACGTATATATACATATGCACGTATATATACATATACACGTATATATATATATATATATATATATATATATATATATATATATATACACACTCACACATTTATACACATATTTAAATCATATATACTTTGTAATTTTCTTCAGGTCTTGACAAAATAAAATGACGTAGCGAAAGTTAAGTTTCAATCTTCATTTCCCCTTAACGCAGAGTTACAAGTAAAAGTAATTATGAGTTGAAATCATTAGCTGACCAAAATTGCTTTATCAAAAACTCTTGTCGAAGAACGTCTTCCAACCCTAATTAGAGCCACCCTTCTCGCTAACCTTTTCTATTTAACTCCGAAGTCTTCTTCATCTGCATGCAATTAGTGTCGCCTAATTATCTTCGTACAAGAAAAGGCATAATTGCTTTGCAAAGCCCCGTAATTGATATAGAGGTATCGAGACCACCCTAAATTGTACGACGAATACTGTTTTGTTTGATGAAATCTTGTATTTTTGTGCTGTGTAAGGCCTCTTTTTTTTTTATGATGTTATTACTGCCCAGCTTTGCAAACATAGAGCTGAAGGAGCGTAAAAATTATTTTCGTATTATCCGTTAAAACAGCGAAAGGTAGATAAGACGACTTTAACACGTTGACTGCCAAGCTCGTTTACATAAATTCTCATTTGAAATAATCTCCCTTACTACCTCTCTCTCGTAATCTCTCTCTCTCTCGCCTCGCAATATATCTGTCTCGCGTTTGCAATATATCTCGCTCTCTCGCCCTTGTAATCTCTCTTCTCTCTTAAAACTCTCTCGCTCTCTCAAAATCTCCTTCTCGCTCTCTCAATCTCTCTCGCTTGCTTCGCAATCTCTCTCTCTCGCTCGCAGTCTCTCTAGCCCTCTCTATCTCGCAGTCTCTCTCACTCTGGCTCTCTCACTCTGGCTCTCTCTCTCTGGGTCTCTCTCTCTGGCTCTCTCTCTCTCTGGCTCTCTCTCTAGCTCTCTCTCTCTGGCTCTCTCTCTCTGGCTCTCTCTCTCTGGCTCTCTCTCTCTGGCTCTCGCAATCTCTGGCTCTCGCAATCTCTGGCTCTCGCAATCTCTGGCTCTCGCAATCTCTGGCTCTCGCAATCTCTCTGGCTCTCGCAATCTCTGGCTCTCGCAATCTCTGGCTCTCGCAATCTCTGGCTCTCGCAATCTCTCTAGCTCTCGCAATCTCTGGCTCTCGCAATCTCTGGCTCTCGCAATCTCTGGCTCTCAATCTCTAGCTCTCGCAATCTCTCTCTCGCAATCTCTAGCTCTCGCAATCTCTAGCTCTCGCAATCTCTAGCTCTCGCAATCTCTAGCTCTCGCAATCTCTAGCTCTCGCAATCTCTAGCTCTCGCAATCTCTAGCTCTCGCAATCTCTAGCTCTCGCAATCTGTAGCTCTCGCAATCTCTAGCTCTCGCAATCTCTAGCTCTCGCAATCTCTAGCTCTCGCAATCTCTAGCTCTCGCAATCTCTAGCTCTCTCTAGCTCTCGCAATCTCTCTCTCTCTCTAGCTCTCGCAATCTCTCTCTCTCTCTAGCTCTCGCAATCTCTCTCTCTCTCTCTCTCTAGCTCTCGCAATCTCTCTCTCTCTCTAGCTCTCGCAATCTCTCTCTCTCTCTAGCTCTCGCAATCTCTCTCTCTCTCTAGCTCTCGCAATCTCTCTCTCTCTCTAGCTCTCGCAATCTCTCTCTCTCTAGCTCTCGCAATCTCTCTCTAGCTCTCGCAATCTCTCTCTCTCTCGCAATCTCTCTCTCTCTCTAGCTCTCGCAATCTCTCTCTCTCTCTAGCTCTCGCAATCTCTCTCTCTCTCTAGCTCTCGCAATCTCTCTCTCTCTCTAGCTCTCGCAATCTCTCTCTCTCTCTCTCTAGCTCTCGCAATCTCTCTCTCTCTCTAGCTCTCGCAATCTCTCTCTCTCTCTAGCTCTCGCAATCTCTCTCTCTCTCTCTAGCTCTCGCAATCTCTCTCTCTCTAGCTCTCGCAATCTCTCTCTATCTAGCTCTCGCAATCTCTCTCTCTAGCTCTCGCAATCTCTCTCTCTAGCTCTCGCAATCTCTCTCTCTCTCTCTAGCTCTCGCAATCTCTCTCTCTCTCTCTAGCTCTCGCAATCTCTCTATCTCTAGCTCTCGCAATCTCTCTCTCTCTAGCTCTCGCAATCTCTCTCTCTCTCTAGCTCTCGCAATCTCTCTCTCTCTCTAGCTCTCGCAATCTCTCTCTCTCTAGCTCTCGCAATCTCTCTCTCTCTAGCTCTCGCAATCTCTCTCTCTCTCTAGCTCTCGCAATCTCTCTCTCTCTAGCTCTCGCAATCTCTCTCTCTCTAGCTCTCGCAATCTCTCTCTCTCTAGCTCTCGCAATCTCTCTCTCTAGCTCTCGCAATCTCTCTCTCTCTAGCTCTCGCAATCTCTCTCTAGCTCTCGCAATCTCTCTCTCTCTAGCTCTCGCAATCTCTCTCTCTCTAGCTCTCGCAATCTCTCTCTCTCTCTCTCTCTAGCTCTCGAAATCTCTCTAGCTCTCGCAATTCTCTCTCTCTCTCTCTAGCTCTCGCAATTCTCTCTCTCTCTAGCTCTCGCAATCCCCTCTCTAGCTCTCGCAATCTCTCTCTCTCTCTAGCTCTCGCAATCTCCTCTCTCTAGCTCTCGCAATCTCCCTCTCTAGCTCTCGCAATCTCCCTCGCTCTAGCTCTCGCAATCTCCCTCGCTCTAGCTCTCGCAATCTCTCTCGCTCTAGCTCTCGCAATCTCCCTCGCTCTAGCTCTCGCAATCTCCCTCGCTCTCGCAACCTCTCTCTTTTCTCTCTCGCTCCTCCTTCTTTCCCTCATCCCGCTCACTATCCCACTCGTTCCTCCGTATCTCACGTATAATTTTTGTATAATATCGTGTAAACAAAAGTAATTAGTTCACAAGTCACATATCATATTTAAACTACTCTAAAAATTTATGAAATGCAGACCAAGACATTTTTAAAACTGTTTTTTCCCCTGCTTTATAGTGAAAATGAAGGACTCTGGAAAGAAAAATAACTCTCTGAAGATCCCACAGAAGTAAAAAATGACTATAAACACCTTTAAAACATAATAGAACGTTCTGCATTCGAGTTTTATAAAGATAGAGAACAAGATGAATTTCTGTCCCATAGGAGCTTAGAAGGTAGAAAAGAACCACTTTTCTAGCATGGTTTGAAGAGAATTCAGGCTGTTTGTTTCAACTACAACAACACAATTTAGGAAAAAGCACGAAGTGATACAGAAAATGAATATACATAAATAAAAAGGGAGGCTATAAAATTGCAAACATCATAATAAAATAAAATGGTGGAAAGAGAATAATATAAATTTTGGTATTCTGTAAGAAAGTGATGAATTTAAAAATAAAGAAATATTTTCCTTTGCAAAATGTCTCATTTGTGAACGTTTCTTAACTCAAGAAAGAAAGGATATACTTGTAATATATTAAAGTTATTAAATATAGAGAGAGAGAGAGATTTTCCCTGGTTAAGAGGCATTAAATTTATCAATATATCGCTAAATAGGTAAAAATAACATTTTTTCTGGCATTATGACGTCATTCCTTTAATTTCATGTATGTACACATATATGGGTGTCTGTAAACATATGTGTTTGTGTGTGTGTGTGTGTGTGTGTGTGTGTGTGTACAGGCATTTTACTGGAATTTGTCTATAAGACTGAACAAAATAATCCCTATATAATATATAAGTTGTCTATACATGAATTTATAATTGGACCTGGATCCATATGGATTCTTGAGAAGTTATTTAGCAACGTTCGAAATTCACATATATTCGAGCATTTAATGCAATATTTCAACCGTATTTTTAAGAGAACGATTCAATTATCAATTTACTTATAATAAACAGGTAAAAATAGCATTTTTTCCAGCATTATATATTCCTTTACATC
Organism: Pardosa pseudoannulata; assembly: GCA_032207245.1. Classification (NCBI taxonomy): domain Eukaryota; kingdom Metazoa; phylum Arthropoda; class Arachnida; order Araneae; family Lycosidae; genus Pardosa; species Pardosa pseudoannulata. The sequence continues at coordinate 53,259,862 of CM063497.1, forward strand.
TCATTTACATTTTTTCTTATTTTGAATTATTTAAATATCGTCTGCATTATTTTCATATATTTTTACCACCGACATATATATTATGTAAATAATTTTCATTAACATTTTGTTTAAAATAATAGATTATGCATATGTAATAAATTTAAATTGACCATCGAATATTTTTCTGTTGCAAAATAATTTTCAGCTAGAAAACAAGCACATTTATACCTGTCTTAGAGGGTACTTTTATTCTAGAATGTTAAAATTTTACTGATCCCGTCAAATGACGGGCTATATGCTAGTTAATAATAGTTTTTGTGTTTATCTATATTTTATGCTTTTCTTATTACTGTAACCAGAATTCTAAACACAAAGTTACACTATATTCTTTTTTCCTAATACTAGTGTTCCATTTTAAAACGTGTTCGCTTTTCACCCAGATCAATACATATTGATTTAATCGATTGAAAAAAAATCACGTTACGGGTCATCTCTGTAACACTGTCCTGACATTATTTTGCAAATTGACAGATAGGATTTCAAGACTAAATTTACAACTGTAACTAGGTCATTTCGAAAAAAAAATCAGGAGAAAAGAATGTTGAAAATTGGAGCATTGTAGAAATTTTCGGAAGTTTCTGAAGTCGAAAATATTAACTTGACATGTATGTATAATAAATGTAAATTAGAGATTTTAGGGATTAAAATTTGAACGTGATTTTTCTCTGTTACTTATCATGAATTCCCTTCTTTTATTCACAAATATGGAAATTTATCAAAGTATGACTTTTTAGGACAAAACTTCTAGGATTTTTTTTACAAATCGTTAAAAATTTTTAAATAATATATTTTTAAACACCATTCAAGAAGTTTTATATAATACTCTTTAATAGAAAGTTTTCTTTTTAATTTTGCGCGAATTCTGCTAGTAAGAAAATATTGTCATTTATATGTAAATTTTACTATGTCTCCTTTATACTATATACGTATAAAGAAGACATAGTAAAATTTACATATTTTACATAAAATTAAAATTATTACAAACTGAATTGATTTCCGAACAGAATGTAATTTAAATGATTAATTGTACTTATTTATCTCATATTCATTAAACAATTTTGTAATTTTGTTTTAAAGAAGTAATTTTTATATTCTGTTTATTTCTTGAATTCTATGTAGTTTAATGGACTATTAAAAATCGATAGAAATTACTACATATTCTATATGTATAAATATATATAATATATGTATTTATATCAAAAATTATTTTACTTTACTGTCACTTTAAAAATCTCCCCTCTCATTCTAATTCATTAAAATCTATTTCCCAAACAAAATATCTTACTCAAAGGAGTGTTCTCGATTTAAAATTTTCCAAACATTTAATTTCTGTGCAATCCATGATATTTTTTTTAATCATACATGTTACAGCTGTCACATTAACTGGCTCAGTTTTTTCCTGATCTAACAGATAAATTATGCAACAAAGTTTCCTGTCAATTGGAAAAATTTTTCTGTCTCACTATAATCACCTTTGTTCCAGCAAAGTGTTTTTCGTTTTAATTCTCTTGTCTGACATTGACTGCCAAAGATGTCTTTTTAGCAGCTCCTCAATAAATATTTATGTTCTCAATTGTGCTTCTCTTTAATGTAGCACAACTGCAATATTATTCTTTAGTCTAGCTGTCTACTTCTCCTTGCCTAGTAGCACGCAAGTAAAAAACAGGGGCTACTTATTGTCTACGGCAGTTTATATTTCTGGATTACTCATCCCTCACTATCTCTCTCTCCTCTCTCTCTCTAAAAACACACTCTCTCTCTCTCACACACACACAAACACTCTCACACACACTCTCTTCTCACACACAAAAATTAACACACACTCTTCACACACACATTTAACACACACTCCTTCTCGAAACACACACACTCTCTCACACACACACTCTTCACACACACTCTCACACACCACTCTTTTCGCACATAAACACTCTCTTCACACACACACATCTCCTCACACACACACACTCACCCACACCCACACCCACACACCCACACACACACACTCACACACACACACACACACACTCACACACACACACACTCACACACACACACACACACTCACACACACACACACTCATACACACACACTCACTCACACACACACACACTCACACACACACACACTCTCTCACACACACACACTCTCTCACACACACACACTCTCACACACACACACACACTCTCTCACACACACACACACACTCTCACACACACACACTCTCACACAACACTCTCACACACACACACACACTCTCACACGCACACACACTCTCTCACACACACACATCTCTACACACACACTCTCACACACACAAATACACACACACACTCACACACACACACTCTCACACACACACTCTCTCACACACACACACTTCACACACACACACTCATCTACACACAACTCTCACACACACACACACTCTCACACACACTTTCACACACACTCTCCCTCTCACACACACGCACACAGAGAGAGAGAGAGAGAAAAGAAAAAGATGAGAGTGAAAGTGAGAGAGAGTGAAAGACACAGAGAGAGGGAGCGAGAGAGAGGCGAAAAAAATATTCTAAAAGTTTTTAAAAATTTGAAAATTGCATAGAAAAATACTGAATAATGTACAGTAAAACAACATTATTAAGCTTGCATTGTTTCTCTGAAATATCAATCCAAAATTTCAGTGTGAATTTTTTTCACAGTTGCATGCGTAAAGAAGAAAAAACCTACAAACTGGACAACACGAAGCAGCTTAGGTTAAAGAACATCATTGCAAATGTGGCTTTAACTTGGAAAACTGTGAAAACGACTAGACCAAAACAAGTAAAAAAAAATGTTACAACAGCTTATAACTATGCTTAAAAAATAAAATAATTACAGTACTTTTTTATGAATGCAGTACAAAATTTAAATGTGCCTAAATCAAAAATAAGTTTTTAAATATTGATATGAGAATGCAATGAATTCATTCCTCACTTTCCCACTCTCAAGCCAAAACATATTTTTTCTCATTTCTTTTTTTATGTGTTAGAAAACCAAAAACCGTGATATAAGACTAATCATGCCTGACAATATTACCAAGACTAACATGGTTTTGTGAGTCATACTGCATTTATTTAAACCAGAGAATAATTAGAATGGCTATGACTGATGCTGATATTGTATATAGTCCAATATTCAATATCTCTGCGTTGCTTGACTGCTTACCAAACTAATGCGATAAGATAGTATTTATTTCTACTCACTCAACCAGAAACTCTTAGTTTTCGTTAATTAAGAGCTGTTTAAATTGAAACAATTAATTTAACCCAAGGTTAAATTATGGTGATTCATGGCTTGGCCGTTTGTATTAGACATATGATACAAGGCTTAGAATGTTATTCCGACTAAGATGGATAAGTAGGAAGCATACTTTTCCATTCTCTCCAATTCTAGGTAATAAATAGAAAATATCCCTGATTTCTATTAATTCAGACGTAACTGTATTTCACGATTTTCTCAAGTTTTTTTCTGTAATATACACAGTACAAATTATTTAAATTTATACATTTTATTTTGATACATATTCGTATTTACACTATATCTAACGAAGCACATATATCTAATGATTGTGACACTTTGGACAAAAACATACTAGTGAGCTACTGATCCTTCCGACTCCTTGACTTACCTTAATTATTCGATCAGAAAGTCTGATAAAACCACTTAGACTACCCTCTTGTTTCAACGGTATCGGGAATATGGACCAGGATGGATTCTGAATATTGGTGTATCAGACATAGATAAACGTGTATAACTAGGTTAAGTGGATATTCTAGATATCTGTCTTACTCCAATAGAATTTTTTCAAGACCTGTACCAAATTTAATAAAGGCCGGGCGTACTCCTAGCATGTACTCAGTTTTCTGGAATCTTCCACACCGGATCACTATTTTAGGCCTTTATTTGTTTTGGTCTTCATTAAGTGTACAATGATATGGTCTTGATCTAACTCTGCTGATCTTAAGTATTCGCCACAATAACTGCACATATATAGTCTTATTAATGTAATTAAATATATATATGCATACACATATATATGTCTGCATATATATATATATATATTAAACACACAACACATATATATATATATATTATATATAATATATATATATATAATATATAATATATACATATATATTATATATATAATATATATAATATATATATATACACTCATGTCCATAAATTAAGGATAATGAAGTTCAGGCAATGAAAGAGACAAAAGCAAAACAAATTTGACTTATTTGTAAAGTCTATTTATTAAACAAAAGGTAAAGAGCAAAAAAGATGCTATATGTTTGACATAATTAATAAAAATTGCGATTTTTACTCCCTGGAGCAAATTTCAAAAAAGAACCTATTTACAGAAAACAGTATAACATGGTTAGTATGATGGTTTGTATGAGGTTAGTATACGGAGTATGTCTCCCGGACGATGCAATACAAGCGTTACAACGCCTACGCATGCTGAGTATCAGATTATCAATCTGATCTTGGGGAAAATTACACCACTCATCAAGCAATGCCCTCCGAAGTTCCGATAGACAGTTGGGAGGGGGTTGACGGGCTGCAATTCGTCGGCCAAGCATGTCCCACACATGCTCTATTGGATTCAAGTCCGGTGAGTATGCTGGCCAATCCATACGGGTGATATCCTCCGATTGAAGGCATTCGTCTACAATGTTTGCACGGTGAGGTCGGGCGTTGTCATCCATATACAGAAATTCAGGACCCATGGCGCCCCGAAACAAACGTACATGTTGTTCCAGAATGACATCCCGATAGATGTGGCCTGTCATCGTTACACTCTGAACATGCAGGTCAGTTCTGGAACCAAGAATAATTCCTCCCCAAACGAGCCATCCTGCACCACCGTAACGGTGTCGTTCAATGGTGTTCTCTTGGTGGTAACGGGTACCTGGCGCTCTCCATATGAAAGTCCGGCGAGAATCAGAATGTAAACTGAACCTGGACTCGTCGGAAAACATCACACAAGACCACTGTTGCGGTGTCCACAATGCATGCTCTCTAGCCCAGCATAATCGCAGGCGACAGTGAGTTGCGGTAAGGGAACACATCTGACAGGCCTACGAGCATATAGACCAATGTTCCCTAAGCGTCTGTACACGGTCTGCCTTGAAACTGTCGTACCGGTAGCTGAAGAGAGCTGACGAGACAGGTCTGATGCTGTGCTCCGTCTGTTTCTTTTGGCAGTAACTGCCAAATACCGGTCATCATTCGGCGTAGTAACTCGGGGGCGACCTGTGCTGTAACATCTACTCACATTACCATCATGTTTGAATCGTTGCCAAAGCCTGGAGATGACACTCTGGGCGATTCCAAGTTCCTCGGATACTTCCAGCTGGGTACGTCCACATTCCAGTCGTCCGATAATTCTACCACGTAAAAAATCATCCAAATGCTTCCTTTGTGCCATAACTATGCGGTTATTGCACTGAAAGGCTTTTAAAGCGCTTGTGAACAATTTTACTTCTTTGCTACCATTCCTTATATACCCCTTTCATACACTCTCGTCATTGTGACGTACTATCCGCGCCATCTGGTGGTTTCCTGCAATTTGCATATTCTTCTTCAAGATGTGTGTGATAATTCTACAGTGAAATTTTTATTTTAGAGCTCAATTTCTGTGTGATTCTGAATTATCCTTAATTTATGGACATGAGTGTATATATATATATATATATATATTATATATATATAATATATATATATACACATCTATACATATACACATATACACACATACACACATACACACACATATACACATATTTGGTAAAACAATTACTAAGTGCCAATCTGAATTTAACCAAACTTATAAAGCGTATGTTTTAATGTCAACCTTATGCTTGACCTGATTTAGTTTCAAGTATGCTTGGTCCACATTTTGTCTAATTGAAAGGATGAAAGGATGAGTAACCTTGCCAATGAGATCGAACTTATCTGTCGTATGAAAGCGAAGCGCCAGCGAGGCTTCACATATATTTAAACATACCTAGTATTTGTAAACAGCAGGATAGATGACCATATGCACTGATATATTATGAAAATAAAAAATATATTTGCTTGTAAATATATTCATTTCATGAATCATTAAACTGAATTAATTATGTTAAAATGGACACAATATGCTAAACTCAAATCCCTTCCTTCCAGAAAAGTTTTTTTACTCTACATCAGGGATGGGAATACGGAACTGTAGAATTTTAATGCCTGTCCGAAGTAAATTAAAATATATATATTTATACATTATATATCTATCATTTTCTATTGCTTAAATATTATCCCAAATTTATTATCTCACTCCCAGAAGATCATATATTACTTCTTATATATGAACAAGTGTTTTCAACTTTGACCTTAGAAAGAATAATTTCAGAAGTAGATTGACAGATATCATTTAGCATCGTTCCTTAAAATCAGTTCTCACTTCGAACCTCAGTATAAGGAAATTTTAAAAATGAAAAGGGAATTTAATTCATTTCATTAACTTATTTAAACGTCAGTATTTGTACATTGTTTTTAAAATTTTGAAAATTTATCTTCAAACTTATTTTCTTCGATTTTTGGCCCGCGGCCGAAAAAGTTTTATAAATTGCTGTATATAAATAAATCTCTACGTAGTCTCCTATAACAGTCTACCTTTTAACGTAAACGGGATTATATCTGCCACAACAAATAAACAACACAAAATCAGGTTTTTGTGAAATATTTCTCCCACATTTCCAGTTACAAAAATAAGAAATAAAAAAAACCACAAAAATCTTACATAACACGATAGCAACCAGCTACTTTCCAACCAGTTTTGTTTTTACTTCTCCGACCCAGTAGGCAGGTGCGACCGGTTTGTTTGCATCAGAGGAAGATGGTACGGTGAAAAAGCAAAACCAAGAATTCCTGCCCTTTCGTAGTAGATTAATAGTTTTGAAGCTAAACCGTGGGAACGTCTAATGATAGTTGTTAAGGGTGTTTCTGATATCATCCTTTTATTCTTTGCAGATGAGATGTGATTTATGTTGCTTAGAAGTAAAAAACAGTTGAAGATAGTGCCTGTTTAAAATATAATCCTGCTAATAATCTAATCTCGTTCATTTATAACTCCACTAAGAGTGAGTGTTGTGTGTGTGTTTTAGAGACAGACATTGTCCAATTTTAACGCTGTAAATAAAAAAAAAAATGTAAAATGTTTTTAAATAAATTATAAATTCGACCGTTTAGATGCAAAAATAAGGAAAAAACATATTTTAAAAATTATATATTAAGAAAATTGAAATTTAATTTGCGGAGTATCTGAACTTTTATAGGAATCAAACTATTGAAATTATACGTACATAACGTGCATTTTATATATATAAAATATAATATATATATATATATATATATTATATATATAAATATAATACATATATATTAAATATTATATACATATATACATACATATATATAAATATATACAACATAAATATACATATATATACATATATACAAAACATATATATATACATATACATATATACATACATATATATATACATATACATATATCATACATATATAAAATACATACATATAAATATATACATACATATATATATACATACATACATATATATACATTACATACAACATATATACATATACATATATACATATACATACATACATATATATATATATATATATATATATACATATATACATAAAATACATACATATATATACATATATACATATACATACAATACATATATATACATATATACATAACATACATACATATATATACATATAATACATATACATACATTACATATATATACATATATACATATACATACATATATATACATATATACATACATATAACAAATATATACATATACATATATACATACATATACATATATTACATACATATATACATATATACATACATACATACATACATACATATACATACATACATACATATACATACATACATACATATACATACATACATACATATACATACATACATACATATACATACATACATACATATACATACATACACATACATACATATACATACATATATATACATACATACATACATATACATACATACACACATATACATACATAATACATACATACACATCTAATACATACAAATACATAATACATACAATAATACATACATACATACATATACATACATACATACATATTCATACAAACATATACATATACATACATATATACATATTAATACATATATATATATATATATATATATATATATATATATATATATATATATATATATATAATATTTATTAAATATATATGCATACATAAACATAAATACAAACATACACACACATATCGAACATTTCCGAACTCACTTATAATATTGTTAACCCTAACTCATCTATCTTGTTAAGAACCCTAACTCATCAAGAGTTTGGACCTGGAATGTATAGATGCAACCATATTATGCATCTATCCATTCCAGGTCCAACTCTTCATAAATTCTAGACATACGAACAGACAACTTAGGCTATCACTATATATGTGATACATTTCTAAACGTACATATACAAACATAACCATATTATCGTGTGGAATCCAAATGAATCTGGCAGGAATTCTACCCCTATAATACATATGCTAGTTGTTTCTAGAAATCCTGCAGATTTAAATAAATGGAATCAGTAATGTATTAAAGTCCACTACAGGAAGCAGGAAAAACGTGTGGAACTGTTTTAAATAATCGTGTTATTAGAGTGACCTCGGAGATTCATCAGTCGGCATAAGTGTTTTTAAATGACAATGCGAGATGGAATGGAGAGCTTTTTATCATTTCTATGAATGGACTTTTATGATTAGAAAAAGAATGAGAAGCAAAACATGGCATTATTGTTATATTATGTGAGGGATCAAACTTAGGGTTAGGAGATTGAACTCTTAAAAAAAAGATTATGATAATGTCATTCAGAAACTAATCATTTTTTCTTTGGTCATTAAGTGATGAGAAAATTGATAACGACATCTCTTTACGCGTTTTATTTTGATAGAATTGCTTACTGTATCTGTGGTCTATATGGATAGTTTCCACATATCTCCCTATATCATAAATTATATAACCATATATTTATATACTTATAACATACACATATAATATTATGCATAAAATAACTCATATATATGCACACACACAAAAAAAAAAAAAAAAACTGGATTTACAGAAGATTTAAAAAAGGCATTTAAAAGTAGCCCAAAAGTTAAACGTTTTATTCAGTTTTAAAATTGTGAAATGGTATTTCATTCAGAAGTAAAATCTGAATATACTGTGTCAAAAATGACGATTAAAAAAAGCTTTAGAAATTCAATAAACATATCCTTTAGTTGCATATAAACCTGATTCTATCTCGATATTTTCTCGTTTGACATTTATATATTACAAATCAGTAGAACGTCATAAACTGGATTTACTGAAGATTTAAAAAAGGCATTTAAAAGTAGCCCAAAAGTTAAATGTTATATTAATTTTTAAAATTGTGAAATGGTATTTCATTCAAAAGTAAAATTTTGAATCTACAGTGTCAGAAATACAAAAATGACGATTAAAAAAGCTTAGTAGAAATTCAGATAAACATATCCTTTAGTTGCATATAAACCTGATTCTATCTCGATATTTTCTCGTTTGACATTTATATTTACAAATCAGTAGGAACGTCATAAAACTGTATTTACAGAAGATTTATAAAAGGCATTTAAAAGTAGCCAAAAGTTAAATGTCATATTAATTTTTAACATTGTGAAATGGTATTTCATTCAGAAGTAAAATCTGAATCTACTGTGTCAGAAATACAAAAAAATGATTAAAAAAGCTTAGTAGAAATTCAGATAAACATATCCTTTAGTTGCATATAAACCTGAATTCTATCTCGCAATATCTCGTTTGACATTTATATAATAAAAAGTTTCCCAATCTCGCCAAGTCAACAGCCGGATAGATGCTCTGCGTGGGTGAATTCCTCCTATTGCGCTGATTTAATCGGTAGACCAGAATCCAGTTTTCTCGCACTCGAATAGGGAACCACCCACACAAAACCAGATTGCAGCTCGTCTGATAATCATTGTTTTCTCGTGCATATGTCTGTAATCGCATACTAATATGCACATTATCTGCAGTAATGTCTCTATTATACGCCTTTCATTTATGCATATCTTTTTATCTCAGTCAAGTCCTATTGAAAAATGTATTAAGTTATAATTTTGAGTTATACGATTCCTCACTTGTACGACGGTGTTTTTTTGTTAATAAATACGGTAACATTTCAATTAAACTTAAGTTCATAGATCCGGCGATGAATTTGTTCAAATTTTATCCCCTTTTAATTGATAGCTTTTATATTTCACAGCTTAACAGTAAACCATCAAACATGGTGGCGCGTAACTAGATTCTACTCTCTAACAAAGAAGCTACAATGAGCGAGGGTTCATACAGCAACCCTTCTCCAGACGCTCTGTCCCATATACTTACTCGTTAAGAGCTTTTATAATGGTTTATTAAAAATTTCATGCATTAAAAAAATGCACCGAGTTTCTGCTATCAAATCCCTAAATTAATTTTAAGTTTTCAAATCTTCTCTCCCCTCTCCTCTCTTTCGCTCTATACTCTCCACTCTCCTCTCTCGCTCTTCCTCTCCCTTCTCTCTCGCTCCTTCCTCTCCCTTCTCTCTCTCGCTCCTTCCTCATCTTTCGCTCCTTATTTCTCTCTCGTTTATTCTCCCTCGCTTTATTTCTTATCTTCTTTATATAATTCCTGATGACTCTTTCTCTTCTCTATCTTTCTCCATCTCTCCCCTCTCATCTTCTTATTGTGCTCTATCATTATTTTTATTATTATATAACACACATCACATATATATACATGCATAAATGTATATTTATATATACATATATATATATACATATACATATATACATATGTACACATACATACATACATACATACACATACATACATACATACATACATACACCCATATACATACATATACATACATATACATATACACATACATATACACATACACATATACATATACACATACATATACACATACACATACACATACACATACACATACACATACACATACACATACACATACACATACACATACACATACACATACACATACATATACACATACACATACATATACACATATACATATACATATACATATATACACATACATAAACATACATATACACATACATATACACATACATATACACATACATATACACATACATATACACATACATATACACATACATATACACATACATATACACATACACATACATATACACATACATATACACATATACACATACATATACACATACATATACACATACATATACACATACATATACACATACATATACACATACACATACACATACATATATATATATATAGGTAATTATTTATATTAATGAGCAATTCTTTTACAAAGGTTAATATTCATATCTATATACATAACTATGTTGTTCAACAACGAGAAAATAATTACTTCTTAATAGGATATTTTTTAAAGTTAGAAGTCAACTATAAACATTTCTTTAAGAGTGGATGGAATTTATTATTAGTCCAGTAAAACAAATACGACAGTTCATTGACTCAGATAACAAATGAATACAAAACCATGGCGATTCAGGCACACACTAAATGAGAGACTGTTTTCAGTTTGTCTGAAATGAATGACCTTTCTCGTCTAATGAAAAGTTCAAAGTCTCGGCGAGTCAACAGCCGAGAGAGGACTGCGTAGGTGAATTCCATTTTCAGACCGTCTGTGCCGAGTTTTAATAACAAGTGATGAATATTGAGTTTTGCTTTTAATTCAAACTGAGACAACGGAGACTCAGAATATCGTCATTGCTTTCGAATTCATATTATAAATACGTAAGTCATTCTGAAATATTTGAGAGAATAGCAGATGATAGAAGCTAAATAATTCATAACAAATCCAAATTTTGTACTCTTTTGGCTGCAGACGATAATTTGTGGCAACAATTGCAAATAAACACAATAGAAATTTCCCCTATATAAAAATAGCTTAAGTTATCTGTTCTTGAATTATAAAGCAGTTGGATCTGGAATGAAAAGTTTGGTTTGGTATGGTTTGAAGTGCTACGGTCTACTGTTTTGCACACGAGGGATAATGAGACTGGGACCTACAGTTTAAAGCTGATTCCGAATGGCTACAAACATCCATGCTAGCAGCGGGATTCGAACCCACGAACTCCGGTTCCGAAGAGCAGCGCTCTACTGTTCGGCCATCGTTCAGCTCTGGAATGGACAGAGACATTCATGTTGGTATTTTCATAATTTAGGGTTAGAAAAATTGAAAGCGAGTTCGAAAACGTTCGAAATCACCCCTTCAACCCTTTTCGAGCGTTTAATACCATTATTTTTCAGATAAACATATCCTTTAGTTGCATATAAAACCTGATTCTATCTCGATATTTTCTCGTTTGACATTTATATATTACAAATCAGTAGGAACGTCATAAACTGGATTTACTGAAGATTTAAAAAAGGCATTTAAAAGTAGCCCAAAAGTTAAATGTTATATTAATTTTTAAAATTGTGGAATGGTATTTCATTCAAAAGTAAAAATTTGAATCTACAGTGTCAGAAATACAAAAATGACGATTAAAAAAGCTTAGTAGAAATTCAGATAAACATATCCTTTAGTTGCATATAAACCTGATTCTATCTCGCATTTTTCTTGTTTGACATTTATATATTACAAATCAGTAGGAACGTCATAAAACTGTATTTACAGAAGATTTATAAAAGGCATTTAAAAGTAGCCCAAAAGTTAAATGTCATATTAATTTTTAACATTGTGAAATGGTATTTCATTCAGAAGTAAAATCTGAATCTACTGTGTCAGAAATACAAAAATGATGATTAAAAAAAGCTTAGTAGAAATTCAGATAAACATATCCTTTAGTTGCATATAAACCTGAATTGTATCTCGCAATTATCTCGTTTGACATTTATATAATAAAAGTTTCCGAGTCTCGCCAAGTCAACAGCCGGATAGATGCTCTGCGTGGGTGAATTCCTCCTATTGCGCCATTTTAATCGGTAGACCAGAATCCAGTTTTCTCGCACTCGAATAGGGAACCACCCACACAAACCAGATTGCAGCTCGTCTGATAATCATTGTTTTCTCGTGCATATGTATGTAATCGCATACTAATATGCATTCATCTGCAGTAATGACTCTATTATACGCCTTTCATTTTCGCATATCTTTTTATCTCAGTCAAGTCCTATTGAAAAATGTATTAAGTTATAATTTTGAGTTATACGATTCTCTCACTTGTACGACGGTGTTTTTTTTGTTAATAAATACGGTAACATTTCAATTAAACTTAAGTTCATAGATCCGGCGATGAATTTGTTCAAATTTTATCCCCTTTTAATTGATAGCTTTTATCATATTTCACAGCTTAACAGTAAACCATCAAACATGGTGGCGCGTAACTAGATTCTACTCTCTAACAAAGAAGCTACAATGAGCGAGGGTTCATACAGCAACCCTTCTCCAGACGCTCTGTCCCAATACTTACTCGTTAAGAGCTTTTATATGGTTTATTAAAAATTTCATGCATTAAAAAAGTGCACCGAGTTTTCTGCTATCAAATCCTAAATTAATTTTAAGTTTTCAAACCCCTCTTTCCCTCTCCTCTCTTTCGCTCATACTCTCCACTCTCCCTCCCTCGCTCCTTCTCTCCCTTCTCTCTCTCGCTCCTTCCTCTCCTTCTCTCCTCGCTCCTTCCTCTCCCTTCTCTCTCTCGCTCCTTCCTCTCTTCCTCTTCGCTCCTTCCTTTCTCTTCCTTCCTCCCCCTTATCTCCCTCTTTTTATTCCCCTCTCCCCTTCCCCTCTCCCCTCTCCCATCTCCCCTCTCTCCTCTCTCACACACACTCTCTCACACACATATATATGTACATGCATATATGTATATTTATATATAATATATATATACATATGTACACATACACACATATACATACCACATACATACATACATTTACACCTTATACATACATACACATACACATAATTTAAACATTACACATACACATAATACAAATATTATACACATATATATACACATACACATACACATACATATACACATACACATACACATATACACATACACATACACATACACACATACACATACACATACACACATACACACATACATATACACATACATATACACATACACATACACACATATATACACATACACATACACATACATATATATAGGTAATTATTTATATTAATGAGCAATTCTTTTAACAAAGGTTAATATTCATATCTATATACATAACTATGTTGTTCAAAACGAGAAAATAATTATTTTTTAATAGGATTTTTTAAAGTTAGAAGTCAACTATAAACATTTCTTTAAGAGTGGATGGAATTTATTGTTACGCCAGTAAAACAAATACGACAGTTCATTGACTCAGATAACAAATGAATACAAAACCATAGCTATTCAAGCAAACACTAAATTAGAGACTGTTTTCAGTTTGTTTGAAATGAATGACCTTTCTCGTCTAATGAAAAGTTCAAAGTCTCGGCGAGTCAACAGCCGAGAGAGGACTGCGTAGGTGAATTCCATTTTCAGACCGTCTGTGCCGAGTTTTAATAACAAGTGATGAATATTGAGTTTTGCTTTTAATTCAAACTGAGACAACGGAGACTCAGAATATCGTCATTGCTTTCGAATTCATATTATAAATACGTAAGTCATTCTGAAATATTTGAGAGATTGACAGATTATAGATGCTAAATAATTCATAACAAATAGAAATTTTGTACTCTTTTGGCTGCAGACGATAATTTGTGGCAACAATTGCAAATAAACACAATAGAAATTTCCCCTATATAAAAATAGCTTAAGTTATCTGTTCTTGAATTTATAAAGCAGTTGGATCTGGAATGAAAAGTTTGGTTTTGTTTGGTTTGAAGTGCTACGGTCTACTTTTTGCAACACGAGGGCTAATGAGACCGGGACCTACAGCTTAAAGCAGATTCCGAATGGCTACGAACATCCATGCCACTGTGGGATTCGAACCCACGAACTCCGGTTCCGAAGAGCAGAGCTCTACCATTCGGCCATCGTTCAGCTCTGGAATGGACAGAGACATTCATGTTGGTATTTTCATAATTTAGGGTTAGCAAAATTCAAAGCGAGTTCGAAAACGTTCGAAATCCACCCCTACCCCCTTTTCGAGCGTTTAATACCATTATTTCAAGCCCTGGTTTCCCCGGTTAAGAGCTGGTGATTAAATTTATCAATTTATCACATAATAAATAGGTAAAAAAAAATTTTCTATGACATCTTTAATTTAACTATCTCATTTTATCATTTCTTATTTTAAAATATCTAAATATCGTCTGCATTATTTTCATACGTTTTTTACACTGAACTTGTAAGTCTTAATAAAAATTATCCTATTTATCTATTGAAGATTTTACTCGTATTTCGAAAAAAAAATTTATATTGTTTATTAATTAGGATTTTTAATAAAACAAATATTTATAAATGTACCTCCCTGATATTGAAATTTTTCCATGATTCTCAAAATCATACATAGTAATAGTAAATACCAAATGTGCAGACCTAAATACACTTTTCTATCACAGATTTTCTTCTAGGAAATGAAGCATTCTTGCAATTTATCCCCTATATAATAATAGCCCAAGTTATTTGTCCGTCTATTCTCGAATTTATGAAGCGGTTGGACCTGGAATGGATAGAAGCATCCATATTGGATACTTGATGAGTTAGGGTTAGCAAAATTCAAAGAGAGTTCAAAAATGTTCGAAATCAACTCCTTCCCCCCTTTTCGATCGTTAAATCTCATTATTTCAAGCCCTATTTTCCCCGGTTAAGAGCAGGCGATGATTAAATTCACCAATTTATCACATTATAAGTAGAGGAAAATAACATTTTTTACTAGCATTATGACGCCATTCCTTTAACCATCTCATTGAATCTTTTCTTATTTTAAATTATTTAAATATCGTCTGCATTATTTTCATACGTTTTATCACTGAACTTAAATATTACCTAAATAATTTTCTTTTATATTTGGCTTAAATAATAGATTAGGTACACATGGGACAATTTAAAACTTAATCATAGATTATTTTTTTGTTACAACGAAAATTTTGTCATCGATATATTAACAGCAAATTACCCTATCTCCAGGTTGTAGTGGAAATGAATTTTTTTTTTTCATTTTCATACATTAAATACTATGGTAAAAAAATTGGGAAGAACTTAACGGTAATTTCGACATAGCTAAGAAAATTTGAATTTTTTCTAAAGGAATTCAACGATTCTAAACAGTATTTACGATATCGGAAGACTTCAAGGAGTACGAAGATAAATTATTGAGCGGTTACTAGATAATTCCAACAAAAAACAAACATTTTTTTACCTACCTCATAGGGTACTTTACAATTCTGGAAAATAAAAAATTTTACTTATCCTGTCATATAACGGGTTTATTAATTAATTGGTTATGATTTTGTAATTTTTTGGAAACATAGATGATACATAGAATATTAAAAAAAAATTAGAATGCGTTTTAAACATTGCAGCTTTTTCCAGTATTTTTTCATTATTACTTTTATCATGTGAGTAATGAATTAAAAATACTTGTTACTAACATTTACCATGGAAAAAAATATACTGATTTACACTTTAATGAATCTTCCTAAAATTACATTAATAACTTACGAAAATTACGGAAAAAATGTTATCTAACACGAATATTAATCGTGCAAAATAAATTTAGAAACAAATTATTGACGACTAGATACAAGTACTTAAAAAAATATTTTCTCAATGTACATGATCGATATATATATATTCTGTTATATATTGTTATCAACTTCACAGCGCAACATAAGGGTTAGGAAAAAGTTTTAAATTATAAGCATTTAAAATGAATTTGGCTGAAGAATAACTTAAAACAGCATTGATGTCCTTTCAAAGAATTTCAAAAGTTATGTCCATGCTACAAAGAAATAAGCGAATAAACCTATTATATATTCTGTTGTCACCACTACAGCGAACTTAAGGGTTATTTAGTTTTTTAATTATAGTACTAAAACATGAATTTGGCTGAAAATGATTATAAAACACATTGATGCTGTTTTAAAGGACTCCTAAAGTTGTTTTCATGCCACAAAATAGTATTTATATATTTCACAACTACAACGTAAATTAAGGGTTTATATTTAGTTTTTAATTATAATTATTTAAATGAATTTGGCTGAAGAATGACTACAAAAACAGCATTTATGTCCTTATAAGTATTTCAAAAGTTATTTTCATGCGATAAAGAAATAAGCGTATATTAATACTATTTGCTTATATAAGCAAATAACTTCCAACTACTATACATTTAACTGAGTAAAGAATAGACCAATATAATACAAAATCTAATACAAACAGACTAAAATAGATGAAAATCTTGGTTAATAATTTTAAAATGCTTCTTATTAACTATTTAAAAACCAAAGGATTTCAAAAGTTATGTTCATGCCACAAAAAAATAAGCTTATTATATAATTCTGTTGTCACCACTACAGCGCAAATTAAGGGTTTGGATTTAGATTTTTAATTATAAGTACTTAAAACATGAATTTGGCTGAACTGACTATAAAACAGCATTGATGCCTTTCAAAGAATTTTCAAATTTTTGCATGCCAGAAATAAAAGAAAATGCGTATTATATAATTCTGTTGTCACCGCTATAGCGCAAATTAAAGGTTTGGATTTAGTTTTTAATTATAAGTATTAAAACATGAATTTAGCTGAGAATGACTATAGACATCATTGATGGTTTCATAGGATTTCAAAAGTTTTTTTCATGCCACAGTGAAATAAGCGAAATAAGCGTATTATATAATTCTGCTGTCACCACTACAGCGCAAAATAAAGGGTTTGAATTTAGCTTTTGATTTGGTTTGGTTTGGAGTGCTGCAGTCTATTTTTTGCAACACGATAATGAGATCTCAGTTAAAGCGATTCCGAACGGATACGAACATATGCCATATAATTAACGAATACGGTACCGAAGGCCAGATAACCAATCGGTTTGATTTAGTTTTAATTATAAGTATTTAAAAAATGAATTTGGCAGAAGAATGACTATAAAACATCATTGATGCCCTTTCAAAGGATTTCAAATTTATGTGCATTCCACAAGAAATAAGCGAAATAAGCCTATTATATAATTGTGTGTCAGCACTACAGCGAAACTTAAGGGTTTATATTTAGTTTTTAATTATAAGTACTTAAAACATGAATTTGGCTGAAAAAATGACTATAGAACAACATTGATGCTATTTTAAAGGATTCCTAAAGTTGTTTCCATGCCACAAAAAAGTAATCGTATTATATATTTCACCACTGCAGCTCAAATTATGTGTTTATTAGTTTTTAATTATAAGTATTAAAAGCATGAATTTATCTGAAAAATGACTACAAAACAGCATTCATGCCCTTATAAGGATTTCAAAAGTTATTTTCATGCTATAAAGAAATAAGCGTATAAGCCTATTATATAATTGTGTTGTCAGCACTACAACGAAACTTAAGGGTTTATATTTAGTTTTTAATTATAAGTACTTAAAACATGAATTTGGCTGAAAAATGACTATAAAACACCATTGATGCTATTTTAAAGGATTCTAAAGTTGTTTTCATACCGCAAAAAAGAAATCGTATTATATATTTCACCAACTACAACGTAAATTAAGGGTTTATATTTAGATTTTAATTATACGTATTTATAAAATGAATTTAGCTGAAGAAGGACTATAAAACATCATTGATGTCCTTATAAGGATTTCAAAAGTTATTTTCATGCCATAAAGAAATAAGCGTATATTAATACTATTTGCTTATATAAGCAAATAACGTCCAACTACTATACATTTAATTGAGTGAAGAATAGACACAATAGAATGCAAAATCTAATACAATAACAGACTAAAATAGATGAAAAATTTTGATTAATAATTTTATAAATGCTTTGTTATAAACTATTTAAAAACCAAAGGATTTCAAAAGTTATGTTAATGCCACAAAGAAATATAAGAGTATTATATAATTCTGTTTTCACCACTACAGCAAAACTTAAGGGCTTATATTTAGTTTTTAATTATAAATACTTAAAACATGAATTTGGCTGAAAAAGGACTATAAAACATCATTGATTCCCTTTCAAAGATTTGAAATTTATGTGCATGCCACAGAGAAATAAGCGAAATAAACGTATTATATAATTCTGTTGTTACCACTACAGCTCAAAATAAAGGGTTTGAATTTAGCTTTTAATTATAAGTATTTAAAACATGTATTTGCCTATAGAATGACTGTAAAATATCATTGACGTCTTTTTTTAGGATTTCAAAAGTTATTTTCATGCCACAATAAAATAAGCGAAATAAGAGTATTATATAATTCTGCTGTCACCACTACAGCTCAAAATAAAGGGTTTGAATTTAGCTTTTAATTATAAGTATTTAAAAAATGAATTTAGTTAAAGAATGATTATAAAAACAGCATTGATGCGCTTTCAAAGGATTTCAAAAGTTATGTAAATGCCACAAAGAAATAAGCGAAATAAACTTATTATATAATTGTGTTGTCAGACTACAGCGAAACTTAAGGGTTTATATTTAGTTTTTAATTATAAGTACTTAAAACATGAATTTGGCTGAAAAATGACTATAAAACAGCATTGATGCTCTTTTAAAGGATTTCTAAAGTTGTTTTCATACCACAAAAAAAAAAGTAATCGTATTATATATTTCACCACTGCAGCGCAAATTAAGTGTTTGAAATTAGTTTTTAAATTAGTTTTTAATTATAAGTATTAAAAACATGAATTTATCTGAAAAATGACTACAAAACAGCATTGATGACCTTATAAGGATTTCAAAAGTTATTTTCATGCCATAAAGAAATAAGCGTATAAGCCTATTATATAATTGTGTTGTCAGCACTACAGCGAAACTTAAGGGTTTATATTTAGTTTTTAATTATAAGTACTTAAAACATGAATTTGGCTGAAAATGACTATAAAACACCATTGATGCTGTTTTAAAGGATTCCTAAAGTTGTTTTCATGCCACAAAAAAGAAATCGTATTATATATTTTACCACTACAGTTCAAATTAAGGGTTTGGGTTTAGATTTTAATTATACGTATTTATAAAATGAATTTATCTGAAGAAGGACTATAAAACATCATTGATGTCCTTATAAGGATTTCAAAAGTAATTTTCATGCCATAAAGAAAAAAGCGTATATTAATACTATTTGCTTATATAAGCAAATAACGTCCAACTACTATACATTTAACTGAGTAAAGAATATACACAATAGAATACAAGATCTAATACAATAACAGACTAAAATAGATGAAAAATCTTGGTTAATAATTGCATAAATGCTTTGTTATTAACTATTTAAAAAGCACCTATAGCAAGTTGTTCTCCATTGATATTTCACTTCTGATAAAAGATTCGCATTGTGTTCCGAGTGAATAGCCGAGAGAGTTGTGCGTAGGTGAATTCCTTTTCAGAGCAATTCTCTGTTGCGCAAATTTTAATCGGCAGCGCACATTCGGGTTCTCACACTCATGATACAAACCACCTACACGTGCAAGATTGCTTCTAGGCCAATATTGTGTTCGCGCACCCACATAGGAGGGAAAATTTCAAGCGAATGGAGAATGAAAGAAGAATTTTCTAAAATATTCTTCGAGAGCAGAGGTGGGATAACGATTTACGAAAAGATTTAAGAGAAAGCGTGAGATGAAGGTATTATGCTATCCACCATACCGCATTCGATTGAATTCTCTTTTTTAGCTTCGTTATATATATCAATGAAAATGAAATAAATATTTTTTTCTGTAAATTTTACCTAGCTGGAAGTTTGCAGTGGGCTTTTAGGTTTTTTGTAAAATATAAATTTACCTTATTTGTTTTTGGCAGACAAGCAGTTGTGATGCTTATCCTGTTTTCATTACAGTTGTTTTTTCTATTTGATACTTTGTAGGAAAAGCATTTGTTATTTTATATAGTATCTGTCAGAACAACCCGCATTATTCTATAGGCTTCCCTTCCAGGATGTCATATATGCATTAAATGATTATTCTTGACATTGACATGATATGCAATGGACGATATGTACCTTTGAGCATTGTAATAAATAAAATAATAAACATGTCTTGCTCAGTATGCTACCTGCATACCTTGTTCAATAAAATCCTGTTTTCCTACTTGATAATTGCAGTAAAAGCATTAGTTATTGTGTGTAGTATCTGTAATGTGTACAAATAGACAAACATTTCAATTACTCAGGATGTTTATACGAACGACTTCTGATAATTTTTGACTGACAGGATATACAAGGGAGCATTTGTACCTTTAGGTAATGTAATGCCTACAATAACAGAACATTTCTTGGTCAGTATGTTATAAAATAACTGCATACCTTTTCAGTAAAATCCTGCTTTTCTACTTGATAATTGCCTTAAAAGCATCAGTTATTGTATGTAGTATGTTTTATGCATACCAGTAAACACTGAACATTTTAGTCAGCAAGGATGTTATATGGACGACATCTAACAATTGTTGACATTGACATGATATACAATGGATCATGTGTACATTTAGGCACCTAACACCTACTTTAATACCTATAATATTAAATACCTGCAATATTTAGTACCTACAGTAATAAAAATGTCTTGTTCAGTATGCTACCTGCATACCATGTTCAATAAAATCCTACTTTTCTACTTGATAATTGCTGTAAAAGTTTTTATTGCGTATAGTCTTTGTAATGCATACAAGTAATCACTGAACCTTTTAGTGACCCAGGATGCTATAGGAAGTACTTCTCACAATTGTTCACATTGACAGGATATACAATGTTATTAAATTACAAAATCACTTTGTAATGCTCTCCGACTTAATTCCTAAGCGAATCTTCAGCGTTCATTTCCGGAATTTATAATTTAACTCCATATGTTTATGTAGTGTTCACACATAGGAAGCTTTGTGTGTTTTTGCACTGAAATACATTTGATAGGATATACAATGTAACATGTGTACGGTTAAGCATTGTAATGTATGCAATAACCGAATAATAATTTTGAATATGACAAAGTAAAACTAAATATATTATTAAATTACAAAATCGCTTTGTAATACTTTCCCACTTAATTTCTAAGCGAATCTTCAGCATTCGATGTCGGAATTTATAATTCAGCTCCGTATGTTTATGTAGTGTTCACACATAGGAAGCTTTGTGTGTTTTATACTGGAATATAATGATAGGATATAAAATCTAGCATACGTACATTTAAGCATTGTAATGCCTGCAATAACAGAGCAATAATTTTGAATATGACAAAGTAAAACTAAATATATTATTAAATTACAAAATCGCTTTGTAATACTTTCCCACTTAATTTCTAAGCGAATTTTCAGCATTCGATGTCGGAATTTATAATTCAGCTCCATATGTTTATGTAGTGTTCAGACATAGGAAGCTTTGTGTGTTTTATACTGGAATATATTGATAGGATATAAAATCTAACATACATACATTTAAGTATTGTAATGCCTGCAATAACAGAGCAATAATTTTGAATATGACAAAGTAAAAATAAATATATTATTTAATTACAAAATCGCTTTGCAATGCTGTCCGACTTAATTTCTTGGCGAAATTTTAAAGTTCATTTTCGGAATTTATAATTTAGTTCCATATGTTTATCTAGTGTTCACACATGGGAAGCTTTGTGTGTTTTGCACTGAAATACATTTGATAGGATATACAATGTAACATGTGTACGGTTAAGCATTGTAATGCCTTCAATAACAGAACAATAATTTTGAATATGACAAAGTAAAAAATAAATGTATATTAAATTACAAAACTGCTTTGTAATACTTTCCCATTAATTTCTAAGCGAATCTTCAGCATTCGATGTCGGAATTTATAATTCAGCTCCATATGTTTATATAGTGTTCACACATAGGAAGCTTTGTGTGTTTTACACTGGAATATATTGATAGGATATAAAATCTAACATACGTACATTTAAGCATTGTAATACCTGCAATTAACAGAGCAATAATTTTAAATATGACAAAGTAAAAATAAATATATATTAAATTATAAAATCATTTTGTAAATTCTCTGCGACTTAATTTCTAAGCGAATCTTCAGCGTTCATTTCCGGTATTTATAATTTAACTCCATATGTTTATGTAGTGTTCACACATAGGAAGCTTTGTGGATTTTGCACTGAAATACATTTGATAGGATATAGAATGTAACATGTGTACGGTTAAGCATTGCAATGCCTTCAATAACAGAACAATAATTTTGAATATGACAAAGTAAAAAATAAATATACATTAAATTAAAAAATCATTTTACTATGCTCTCCGACTTCATTTCTAAACGAATCTTTAGCGCTCACTTTCGGAATTTATAATTAGTTGTATAAATTTATGTAGTTTTCAACCATGAACATGTTTACAACGGGAAGTTTTTGGTCTTAAGTGTGTCTGAACTATTAATATTAATGTAAATGTTCAGGGTGAAATTTCCAACATTTATATTCTCTGTATATATAATACGAAAAGAAAAATAAATAAATAAAATTCATCGCAAGTAAATTCATTATTCTCCACAATATGTTCAAGATTTGAATATTGGCCTAGTTTCCACTCAGAAAATGCGTGCACGAAACACCGAGAAAGTTACAGATTACAACATAGAGCTATTGCGTAGTGATATGGCAAAACCACCGTTGCCGTGGAAATGGATCACATGAATAATGATCTAACATACGTGGGAATAAAATTAAGACTTTTTTATTTGTAAATCTTCATGCTAAATATATCTCATTACTCATATGTCAAGGGAGGATATGCATGAGTATATTTTCAATAATGAAAGTAAATGTTTTTGAAAACATATGGCTGAGATCATATTTAACACATTGTATGCCGGAGACGTACTAGTACGTTTTCTGACGATTGATACTTAAGCACGGGTCACTTACCAATACGGGTTAGTGTAACAACATGGTTTGTTTGTGGGTACAAAAATAATGGTATATACAGGAAAACGAAGCCGAATGTTCTTGTCTACTACATAGATTCTGGAAATATTTACACAAATAAGAACTAGTGTTTACATTATTAGTTTTGATTGCTCTTTCATTTTTTATAATGTAAAAATGTTATGTATAACATAATTCGAAAAAATTAAAACTATATACTACTATTTCTATTTGATTTTTCATATTTACGATACTATTATAAATTTATCCACTAAAAATATATTTTTTTGTTTACAAAAATCTTATGGTTGTTATTTATATATTTCTATTTATATATTTGTTTATATATTTCAATATAAAATACGAAAAGTTGGTTTAAAATTAAATAATTTTCCATCTATTGAGATTTAACTGAATAACTAAATTGACGCGCAAAACGAACGCTCCCGGTACAATCGAGCTTCGAAATGTACCAGCACACAATGTGTTAAGGAGACATTACTTTCCAAGATGAAGACTATTCGTTAAAAATACAGGATGCAATACAGAATAAAAAGTTCTACTGTTTAGAATAAAATTGTATGCTGCACCGGTCTGGGGCTCTGCATCCAACTCACAGATCCAGAGATTACAAGTAATACAAAATAAAACTTTAAGGTCAATAATAAAAGCTAATCGTTACTTGCGGAACGACATTATCCATAGGGACCTGGGCATTGAGCCTATTAGGGATTTCATCAAAAAAATATCAACAATCTTTTATAATAAAATGAACTCTATTAATAACGAGGAAATTGCTAATATTCCGTAATATGACCCGATTGAGAAACCTAGACGGCCTAGGGCGACTATGGTCCTTCCAACGGGTCTAGTTCCTGGAACATCACTTTTGTAAATATCTTCTGCCCATTATAAAAAAATAAATAAATAAATAAATTAAAAAATAAATAAATAAATATATATATATATATATATATATATATATATATATATATATATATATATATATATATAAAATAAAATAAAAAATAAAACTCTCAGTACTCTTACCTACTGTTTATAATGTTGCTGACCTTACTTTCAGCGTCTTATGTATTTTTAAATTGAATGGTTCTAATTGTGTACTATTATTATGTATTTCCTTTTGTCAAAGAGTAAACTGAGTGGGAAAAAAATTAAAAAATAATTATATAATTATAAGGGCTAAAGAAGATATATCTCCTCGTATAAAATTGTAAACATATTGTAACTCTTCTGTTGATTGTGTTTTCTTTTTTCTCTTTTCTCTCTCTCTTCCCCTTCCTTTACTCTATTGTTGTTTTTTGTAGTATGTATAAATTATACCTAATTTCATCAGCCAATAATGAATGTAAATTGGTTCACTTATCAAAGCTCATATTGGGGATAAGGGGACTTCGTCCCCAGGTGCCCCAAAACCCAGTATTCCAGTGTCCAGTGTCCATCCCCTATATAATAATAGCCTAAGTTATCTGTCCGTCTGTCCTCGAATTTAGGAAGTGGTTGGACCTGGAATGGATAGAGGCTTCGATATTGGATTCCTTATTAGTTAGGGTTGGTTAGTTGGTTGATTGAAGTTTAATGGCGCTAAATCGTCTAGGGACAAACTGCGCCATATTAGTTAGGGTTAGCAAAATTCGAAACGACTAAAGTTTATATTCTCCTAAACTATCCATTCGATTCTATAATAAATTTGTATAAAAATACTTCATATCACAGAAAAAAATACTGTCGTTTTTAAAACATTCGAAATTCACCCCTTTCCCCCCTTTTCAGCGTTTAATGAAATTATTTCAAGCCCTATTTTCCCCTTTTAAGATCAGGGTACTAAATTTATCAATTTATGCCATAATAAATAGGTAAAAAACTTTTTCTCCTTATCCCCCTTTCGATCGTTTAATGCCATTATTTAAAATCCTTTTATGATTTACTGATGTGTATGATTTATAGTGTATGATTTACTGATAAAAATCATTTAAAACATGATTGATTTCAGTGAAAAAAAAAAAGTCAAAATTTCTACTTCCTCAGTTTTAATTTCAGTAAGTGCAGTATTAATTTTACTGATATAGAAACATTCCTAATTTATTATGCATTCACGTTAGAAACACTCGTAAAGAGTGCATGATTTACTGATTAAAATCATTTGGGGTTAAAACATGATTGATTTCAGTAGAAAAAGAAAAAAAAAAATCAAAATTTCTACTTCCTCAATTTTAATTTCAGTATGTGCAGTGTTAATTTTACTGATATAGAAACATTCCTAATTTATTATGTATTCACGTTAGAAACACTCGTAAAGAACGAATGATTTACTGATTAAAATCATTGGGAGTTAAAATGATTGATTTCAGTAGAAAAAGAAAAAAAGAAAATCAAAATTTCTACTTCCTCAATTTTAATTTCAGTATGTGCAGTGTTAATTTTTAGATATAGAAACATTCCTAATTTATTATGTATTCACGTTAGAAACACTCGTAAAGAACGAATGATTTACTGATTAAAATCATTGGGAGTTAAAACATGATTGATTTCAGTAGAAAAAGAAAAAAGAAAATCAAAATTTCTACTTCCAGTTTTAATTTCAGTATGTGCAGTGTTAATTTTATTTTTGAAACATTCCTAATATTTATGCACTCACACACCGTAAAAAACGTAAAGTGTATGTGATTTTTTATTGGGGGTAAAATATTGATTTGATTTTAAAAGAGAAATAAAATTTTACTTATTTAATTACTGTAATGCAGTTATTATTCTACTGATTAGAAAATTTTATGTATTAAGTTATTTTTATATTTAAAATTATGATTATACTGATTTTTGGGGGTGTTAAAAATGATGATTTCAGTAGAAAAAGAAAAAAAAATCAAAATTTTACTTTAATTTTAATTTAATGTTAATTCTTATAGAATCATTGTATTATGGATGCACTCACACACGTTAAAAATAGTAACAGTGCATGATTACTGATTAAAATAATTGGGGGTTTTGATTTCAGTGGGAAATCAAAATTTTACTTTCTACAGTTTTAATTTCAGTATGGTGTTAATTCTACTGAATAGAATCATTCCTAATGTATTATGAAAAAATAAAGGTTAACTGATTGGGGATATGTAAAACATAAAATTTATTGGGTATTTTTACTTTTCTCACAATTTTTGTGATTTAATAAATATTCGTTATTATGTATGATTTTTTATGTTATGATTGTAGATAAAATTAAAATTGGGGGTTATAATTGATTTTTTAGTTATTTTTTTTTAGTGCAGTATTAAATTTACTGATATATTGTTTTTGTTTTGTGTATTTTTTTATTTTGTTTGTTTGGTAAATTTTTACTGATTTATTTTTGTTTTTTGATGATTTCATGTTAATTTTTTTTTTTTTTTTTAGTTAAATTTTTTATTATGTGTTTAAAAAAAAAAAAAAAAAAAAATAAAAAATAAAAAAAAAAAAAAAAAAAAAAAAACAAAAAAAAAATAAAAATAATAAAAAAAAAAAAAAAAATAAAAAACAAAAAAAAAAAAAAAAAAAAAAAAAAAAACACCAAAAAAAAAAAAAAAAAAAAAAATAAAAAAAAAAAAAATGAATATTTTAAATATTAATTTTTAAAATCATGTAATTATTTTGTTGTTTATGTATTGTTGATTTTGTTGTTTTTAATTAATTTATATAAATATTAATATTTTTTTTTTAATTTTTTTTTATTGACTGAAGAAAGAATAATTTTAGTTATATTTAAATATAAAAATATGTTTTCATGCTTTCTGGGTTGATTTGTTTTTTAGTTGGGGAAAGGGGGGGGTTTGAAATGTGTTATTTAGAAGATTTTTTCAGCGAAGAATTATTTGTTAAAGAATTTTTGTAATTTCAAAAATTTTATTTTAAAAAATATTTCAAATTTTTTTTTTTTTTTTTTTTTGTTTTTGTAGTGTAGTTTTAAAAAATGTTTTTAGAAAGGGAAAAAATTTTTTTTTTTGTGTTTGAGAAGGTTTTGGAATGTTTTAGATTTATGTTTTTTTATTTTGGAATGATGATTTTAGTATAAATTTCTCTGAAAATTTTAAAATATGAAAAATAAATGATTTATAATAATTTTGATTTTTTTTAATTTTATAAAAATTTATTTAGCGTGTTTTTTAATTTTGTTTATTATTTGTTTTTTTAAAAATTTTAATATGTGTTGTAAATTTTTTTATTTTTTATTTAATAATTATTTTTTTGTTAATATAATTATGTTTTTTATATTTTAATTAATTAATTTTTGTTTAATTTTTTAATTTTTTTATATGTGTTTTTATTTTTATTATTTTTATTTTTTAATATTTTATTTATTTTTTTGTTGTAATTTTTTTATATTTTTTTTTTATGTAAATATTTTATATTGTTTTTTTTTTTTTTTTTTATTTTTATTTATTTTTTAATTTTTTATTTTAATTTTATTTTTTTTTTATAATTTTTATTTTTTTTATTTTTTTTTTTTTTTATTTTTTTTGTAATTTTGTGTTTTATAAAATTGTTTTTTGTTTTGATTTTTTTTTGATTTATTTAAATTTTATAAATTTTTTTTTAGCTCTTTTTTTTTTTATTTAAGAAATAATTTTATAAAATAAATTTTGTTTT
>CM063497.1:53293828-53296328 GCA_032207245.1 Pardosa pseudoannulata
TGTGTTAATAAGTTCTGTAACTAAAACGGAGTCATTTTTAATGGGCCATGACTGCAACCACCCAGTCGTCATGTCCCGTCTTACTATATATATATATATATATATATATATATATATATATATATAATATATATATATATATATATATATATATATATATATATATATATATATATGATCTAAATACTAGCATATCGCCCCTAATATAAGGGATCAGTAAAGTTTTTTAATTTTCTAGAATTGTAAAGTACCTTATGAGGCAGGTAAAAAAGTTTGTTTTTTTGTCAGATAATTATCTGGTACTTGCTCAATAATTTGATCAATAATTGCTCAATAATCAGTGGAATGGAAACCGATTTCTTTGAAAGTTCCCTGGAGTTTTACTTTTAAATAAAGCTAAGTTTTCTATACATATATCAGGATGTCTAAACGGAGTTTGGAGGCATTGCTTTGAATTTATTGAATTAGAATAAATTATATTCAAGTTCATATGAAATTAACGTTGACCATAATAAATATATAGCATAAGGCAATGGCTTTTCATAATATCTATTATTCAAAATCATTTGCAACGATTGTGCTTACTAATTATGCATTTCTGCTAGTATATTTATTCTGTATACTATAGTATATAGCCCGTCATATGACGGGATCAGTAAAGTTTTAATTTTCTAGAATTGTAAAGTACCTTATGAGGCAGGTAAAAATAGTTTGGTTTAGCTGAGAATTATCTGGTACATGCTCAATATTTGTTCAATTAATCAGTGGAATGGAAACCGATTTTCGTTGAAAGTTCCCTGGAGTTTTACTTTAAATAAAGTTTTCCAAACATATATCAGGATGTCTAAACGGAGCATGGAGGCCTGTCCGGTAAATTTATTGAATAAATTATATTTAGGTTCACAAGAAATTAACATAGAAGAGCATAAATATTATAACATAAGCCCCTGCTTTTCATAATATCTATTGTTCAAAATCATTTGCAATGATTGTGCTTACTAATTATGCATTTCTGCTAGTATATTTATTCTGTATACTATATAGTATATAGCCCGTCATATGACGGGATCAGTAAAGATTTAATTTTCTAGAATTGTAAAGTACCTTATGAGGCAGGTAAAAATAGTTTGGTTTATGGCTGAGAATTATCTGGTACATGGTCAATAATTGTTCAATAATCAGTGGAATGGAAACCGATTTCGTTGAAAGTTCCCTGGAGTTTTTACTTTAAATAAAGTTTTCCCAAACATATATCAGGATGTCTAAACGGAGCATGGAGGCCTGTCCGGTAAATTTATTGAATAAATTATATTTAGGTGAATAAGGAATTAACGTTGAACAGCATAAATATTATAACATAAGCCCCTGCTTTTCATAATATCTATTATTCAAAATCATTTGCAATGATTGTGCTTACTAATTATGCATTTCTGCTAGTATATTTATTCTGTATACTATATAGTAAAATAGCCCGTCGTATGACGCGATCAGTAAATTATTTAATTTTCTAGAATTGTAAAGTACCTTATGAGGCAGGTAAAAATAGATTTTTAGCTGAGAAATATCTGGTACATGCTCAATATTTGTTCAATAATCAGTGGAATGAAAACCGATTTCGTTGAAAGTTCAGTGGAGTTTTACTTTTAATAAAGCAAAGTTTTCCAAACATATATCAAGATGTCTAAACGGAGCATGGAGATGCGGCGATGAATTTATTGAATTAGAATAAATTATATTTAGATGAATAAGAAAATTATCGTTGAATAGCATAAATATTATAAAAATAAGCCAATGACTTTTAATAATATCTATTGTTCAAAATCATTTACACTGATTGTGCTTACTAATTATGCATTTCTGCTAGTATATTTATTCTGTATACTATATAGCAAATAGCCCTTCATATGACGGGATCAGTAAAGTTATTAATTTTCTAGAATTGTAAAGTACCCTATGAGGTAAGTAAAAAAATGGTTTGTTTTTTGGGTGAGAATTATCTGGTACATGCCCAATAAATTGTTTATCTTCATACTCCTCTAAAGTCTCCCGATAATGTGAATGCAGCTTAGAATGATGTTGAATTTATTTAGACAAACCATGTGGTTATTTATAAAAAATACACAAAAGAGCGAACTTCTTAATTTTCTAAGATATAAAATTCAAACGCTAGATATTTATTAGTCCGTGAAATAGACTCCTAGACTTTTCTAAAAGAATTTATTTTTCAATAGACCAAATAAAATAAAAGAATAGACCAGTGATAAAATTATTATTGCAACAAAAATAATAGATGATTCAATTTAAAATTATCACTTATGTACCTCATCTATTATTTAAGACACATACAAAAGAAAATTATTTACGTAATATCTAAGTTCAGTGATGAAACATATATCGCACACGCACGCACACACACACAGAATATATATATATATATATATATATATATATATATATATATATATATATATGTGTGTGTGTGTGTGTGTGTGTGTGTAAT
>CM063497.1:53301328-53303828 GCA_032207245.1 Pardosa pseudoannulata
GAAATATACCCTATCTTACCTTGCATAAAACTCTTTTGAAGCACAACTTTACGCTCCAAGACTGAAATAACATCAAAGAATCCCCTTTTACGTCAAAAGTACAATAACAAGGCAAATAAAATACTGAAGCTCTCTTCCGAATTCAATCCCTTTGAATCGCAAGGAATTGTTATGTTTCTTTTGTTTTAAGAGGGGAGAGGTGTGTGGGAGACTAAAGACGAAAAATGGCATTACATTCTAAGAAACCAACAAAAGTTTGTTGGTTTTCTCGTGTTTTATTATTTGTCATTTTCTTATGAAGATAATACATTTCACTTCTTGGTACTTTTAGAATTGATTCTGCAGCAATAGTGTTGCACCATTTCATTTTTGGAGGAAATTTATGGCCTTAAATGTATTGTAACATTATTCTCTTTTAATAACTTATAAAGGAAAATGCGATTGACTTAACTTCTAGTTTAAGCTTATAATCACATTTGTTTTTTCTAAATTTAAGGGCTCCTTGGATATAAAATAAAGCAGTCAAGTGTACTGAATATAAATAAATATAAGGTACATTGCCCTATCATTACGTACTAATGACTTATACCATGCTTGTTGAGATAACACAAAGAATTAAGACACCAGATACAAATGAGTGAAGTCTTACCCTTTTGCAGACTCTTTATTTACAAGTCTATATTTTTGAACAATCTGGTGACGCAAATAAAATATATTCCCTCTCAATATGGATAAACCCGTAAACTGCTGGAATGTTGGAGCGCTGATGACGCTATGTTCAGATAAAAAAAATGGTTGAGCATTCCCTGTCTCTGCTGAAGGTCTCCGTTCTCTCCGTCTTTGCCTGCTTTTCCTATGAAGGGGCTTCAAATCTGCCGAACAACGGCTAAAGACGACTGACCGGCGTTAGCAAACCCTCTTGTCCAATGGGGTAGAAAGGAGGGTCACTGACATCGCTTTCGTCCTTCGGCCAGTCTCCCGAGCTGGCGTTGTACACTAGTGTAACTCATTGTTACAATGTACAAAAAAAAATAACTATCCGTGTGTATACCCCTCCATATAAATAATACGGTATATATATATATATATATATATATATATATATATATATATATATAACTACTGCTGTTCATTGGCTTAACAGCAGTTAAGAATTCGAGCCTGCCTCAAGATACCTCTCAATTCCTCAAGGTTCTGAGCTCAGGATTTCCAAATTTTACCTGTAATTTTCTTTAAGCCATCCTATATATCCTCAAACCCTCTTCTACTTGGTCTTCCTAGATGACCAGAGCCTGCAGATTTAGGACCCTCTTCACAATTTTGTCTTCCTTTATTCGTTGCATGTCTCCCAACCAATTGAATCTCCTTATCTTTATGTCAGTGACAAATAAATTTATCCATACCTTTTTATGATTTCCAGGTTATTTCTTAATCTCCAATTTTCATTTTCATTAATTGGTCCACAAATGTTCCTCAATACCTTTCTCACCCAAATTAACAAATGCTCCAGATCCTTTCTCACCAATGTCCATGTGTATCTCTTCCATATAAACAAAGCGGTATATACATATATTACTACTACTGCTCATTAGCTTAAAAGTCCATTAAGTATTCAAGCCTGCCTCATGACAGCTCTCAATTCTTCCAGGTTCGGAGCCCAGGATTTCTTTATCTGTAGTTTCTTTAAATCATCCTCTAAATCCTCAAACCATCTTTTCCTTGGTCTTTCAAGCGTACTAGAGCCTCCAGGTTTAAGACCCTCTTCCCAATTCTCTCATCCTTTATTCGTTGCATGTGGATCTACCAACTCAATCCCTTTATCTTTACGTCAGTGAACACAAATCCCCGTCCGAAAAAAAGAACACGAAACACAGAAATATTTGATGATATTTGCATCGCAATCTCTAAGGAATGCTACGAAATCTGTGTACCAGACTTTTTATTAACTATGGAAAGGGGCGTGGCTACAAGAATGATGTCATTCCGGTAACTAATCACTTCACTTTAAATACTTCTAGTTTATTCTATAAGATATAGTATATTACCCAATGCAAGGGAAATATGAATCTACGGGGCTGCGATTCTAAATCCAAGTTACCAGTTAATGAGTGTACATAGCAATTAGTATGAAAAAATATGTTTTAGAATTTGTTAATAGGGAATCTAGATTTTCAATGGAAAACAGAAAACGTTTAAGTTAAGATTTTATTTTTTTTTTTATTTCATTTTATTATTATTTTATTTTATTTTATTTTATTTTATGATATATATATATATATATATATATATATATATATATATATATATATATATATATATATATATGTGTGTGTGTGTGTGTATATATATATGCAGAAAAATATGATGCACATATATCAGTTCCTTTCACTTTAACAAGATAAATGAAATACAAAAACTCTCCCAAACAATCATTTTGAAACGTAAGAAGTTAGTATTTTCTTACGTTTAAAAGAAGAGAGGTTTGTGGGAGAAAAATAGA
>CM063497.1:53308828-53321328 GCA_032207245.1 Pardosa pseudoannulata
TAACTGGTACAGTAGTTACTTTGTATATATTCACTCTAAAGCCCTGATATTGTGAATGCAGTTAGAATCCAGAATTCATTTAGAAAGATAATTCAAAGTACACTTTCATTTGAAACTTTTAAAATTATATTGCCCCATTCTATTACTATTAATTTTAACTGATAATTTATAGGTTGATCGCAATTTATACCTATACTGGCATATACCCGTCATATGATGGGATCAGTAAAATTTTTAATTTTCCAGAATACGTAAAGTACCTTATGAGGCAGGTAAAAAAAATGGTTTGTTTTTTGGCTGAGAATTAACTGGTACATGCCCTGGTATACGTGGATTATTTGTTATAATATTCATACTCCTCTATAGTCTCCCGATATTGTGAACGCAGTTTAGAATAACTTTGAATTCATTTAGAAAGATAATTCAAAGTTTTCTTAGCTAAGTCGAAATTATGTTAAATTCTTTCCAATATTTTTGCCACAGTAATTAATGGAAGTAAAGGAATGAAAGATAATTCACAGTTTTCTTAGCTACGTTGAAATTATCGTAAATTCTTTCCAATTATTTTTGCCACAGTAATTAATGGAAGTAAAGGAAAGAAAGATAATTCAAAGTTTACTTAGCTACGTCGAAATTATCGTAAGTTCTTCCCAATATTTTCTTGCTACAGTAATTAATAAAAGTAAAGGAATGAAACTGTGATTTCCACTACATCCTGTAGGTAGATAGAATTTGTTAATACCGGTGATAAAATTTTCATTGCAGCAAAAAATAATCGATGATTGAATTAAAAATTATCACATATGTACCTAATCTATTATTAAAGCTAAATATAAAAGAGAATTATGTACGTAATACCTAAATTTAATGATAAAACGTATGAAAATTATGCGGACGATATTTAAATAATTTAAAATAAAATGATTAAATGAGACAGTTAAAGGGATGACATCATAATCCTAGGATAAATGTTATTTTTATCTATTTATTACGTGATAAATTAATAAATTTACTTGCCTGCTTTTAACTGGGGAAAATATAGCTTGAAATAATTGTCTTAAAAGCTCGAAAAGGGGTAAGGGGTGGATTTCGATCGTCTTGAAGACGACAGTATTTTTTGTTGTGATATGAAGGATATTTAAACCGATTTATTTTAAAATCGGATCGATAGTTTAGGAGATTTGGTTTTGGTTTGGAGTGCTACGGTCTACTTTTTGCAACACGAATGCTAATGAGACCGGGACCTACTGCTTAAAGCCGATTCCGAACGGCTACGAACATCCATGTCATAGTGGGATTCGAACCCACGAACTCTGGTACCGAAGGCCAACAGCCTAACCATTCGGCCATCGTTCGGCTAGTTTAGGAGAAGATAAACTTTACTTGCTTTGAATTTTGCTAACCCTAACTCATCAAGAATCCAATATGGATTCCTCTATCCATTCCAGGTCCAACCGCTTCATAAATTCGAGAACAGACGTACAGATAACTTAGGCTATTATTATATAGGGGATAAAGTATTCAGAAAAACAAAGATGCTATTTATACATGGATATAAATGTAAGAAAATCATTAATATTTCCTTGAACACATTTTTCTTAAAAAAATGGTTAAAATATTTTCATGAAAAATGAAAAGATCGTAAGCGTGAATTTCTGAGAAACGAAACGAAGAAAGATGAATTTGTTTGGAATTGCAAAAGATAGAATAATTTTCTACCCTCCTCCCTTTTTGGATGCAAGTTCAAAAAGCTGAATACACCAAAAGCTTTTGAAGATTCTAAGAAAAATTTCTAAAATGCTTTTATCGCAATTTTTATAATTGAAAATATTCACTTTTATTTCTGTTGAATAACAAATATCATTGCTTTTAGAAATATATTCATTTTGTAAGAGGGCTTGTTTTTCTTTTTATTTTAGGAATGTGTATATATATATATATATATATATATATACACACATCTATATATTTATATCTATATATTTATATCTATATATATTATATATATATATATATCTATATATATATATATATATATATATGTATATATCTATATCTATATATATATAAATAAACATATACATATATGTGTTTGTAATGTTTGTATTAGACACAACATAAATTAAAAATGATATCTGTGATGGATACGGTGAAGTGAGACCCAAAAAGAAGTCAAGAAATTTTGGAAATAAAAATATTGACTTTATTCTGAAACTTCGTATTTGGTAGATTCTGTTGCCAAAATTTACTACATGTGGTTTTGTTTGAAGCGCTATGGTCTTTTTTTTTTTTGACACATGGTAGCTAATGAGACGAGGACCTACAGCTGAAAGCCAATTCCGAACGGCTACATACATACATGCCACAAAGGAATTCGAGCTCATTATCTCCGGACAGAAGATCAGTGCTCTAAGTATTCGGCCACCGATCGACTTTGTTACATGTAGTTTTTACAGTGGTGTGGGGGTGCTACTAAGCCAATCAGATTAAAATTAATCAATGATGATGTTTAAAAAGGTAGAAAATTAAGTTACGAAAGGAGTCAGAAGAAAAGTTGAGCTAAGCAATAATTAATTTTGGTGTAGTTGTTAAGGTTTCCACAGACAGAAGTAAAATAAAGGTTTCTCGTCAAAAATTGCAATTTTAAGGATAGAATCACCAAAAATATTTGCCGATTATAATTTACAATTATAATTTATTTTGAGTTGGTCGGTCGGTAAACCCACTCACTTATCCCCTTCCTCTCTGTGTTTCCCACTCTTTTTTTCTCCCTCTCAAACTCTCTCCTACTCAAACTCTCTCTCCAACTATCCCTCCCTCTCAATCTCAATCTCTCCCAAACTCTCCCTCAAACACACCATCTATCGAGTACTCTTTCTCAAACCCTGTCTCTAAAACTCACTCCTCAAATTCATTATCTCACTCCCTCTCAAACACTCTCTAAAGCTATCGCCCTCTCAAACTCATTCCTTTCCAAACTCTCTCTCTCTCTCTCAAACACTCTCTAAAACTATCGCTCTCTCAAATTCACTCCTTCTCAAACTTTCTCTCACTCTCAAAAACTCTAAAACTATAGCTCTCTCAAACTCTCCCTCAAATTATTTCCCTCTCTCAAAATCTCACTCACTCAGACACTCTGTACAAATTTCTCCTTAACTGTT
This sequence comes from Pardosa pseudoannulata, assembly GCA_032207245.1. Taxonomy (NCBI): domain Eukaryota; kingdom Metazoa; phylum Arthropoda; class Arachnida; order Araneae; family Lycosidae; genus Pardosa; species Pardosa pseudoannulata. The sequence continues at coordinate 53,311,990 of CM063497.1, forward strand.
TCTTTCAAATTCTCTTTCTCAAACTTTCTCTCCATTTCTAACTCACTCCCACTCTACCACCTTCTTTCTCCCCCTCTCTCTCCTTTTTCTCGCACGTATATAAACAACATATACTATTTTACTGTAAAATTAATGTTAAAGTCACTAGTAAAACTCAAAACGCAATTAAGTAAAATTAAAACCAGAGCAAACTTAAGAGATTTGCTTTCCGTATTTCAAAAGAAATAAAAACATCCACTCGCAATTAAGAGAATTCAAGGCAGAAGCATTTTTGGAAAAATTGTAAACTTTGCAAAAGCTGTTCGGGACTTTGCGGGATTCAGTCACGTGACTTAAGGGAAGGGGACAAAATTGCAATCTTTCACACTTCCGGGCAAATTTATCTTCTTTCGTTTTATTCTGAAAGGATTACTTTTTTATTTTTATAAGCAATATCATTTGCTTGCTTTCGAAACAAAGAAAGTTTGCAACTAAATTTCGAGGTAGATGTATGAAAGTAACTTTGAAAAGGTATGTCTGCTTCTCCATTTCTGAGAGTGTATAGTATATATATATATATATATATATATATATATATATATATATATATATATATATATATATATATATATATATATATATATATATATATATATATATATATGTATATATATATATATATATATATATATATATGTGTATATATATGTATATATATATGTGTGTGTGTATATATGATATGTGTGTGTGTGTGTGTATATGTATGTGTGTGTTCATATATGTATATGAGTGCATGTGTGTGTGAGTGAACATGAATAGGTGTTTGTGTGTATGTGCGAGTGAACATGCATGTGTGTGTGTTCGAGTGAACATGTATATGTATGTGCGAATGAACATTCATATGTGTGTGTGGGAGTAAACATTCATATGTGTGTGTGGGAGTAAACATTCATATGTGTGTGTGGGAGTAAACATTCATATGTGTGTGTGGGAGTAAACATTCATGTGTGTATGTGTGGGAGTAAACATTCATGTGTGTATGTGTGGGAGTAAACATTCATGTGTGTATGTGTGGGAGTAAACATGCATATGTATGTGTGTAAGCATGCATGTGTGTGAGTGTAAACATGCATATGTGTGTGTAAGCATGCATATGTGTGTAAGCATGCATATGTGTGTAAGCATGCATATGTGTGTAAGCATGCATATGTGTGTGTAAGCATGCATATGTGTGTAAGCATGCATATGTGTGTAAGCATGCATATGTGTGTAAGCATGCATATGTGTGTAAGCATGCATATGTGTGTAACCATGCATATGTGTGTGTAAGCATGCATATGTGTGTGTAAACATGCATATGTGTGTGTAAACATGCATATGTGTGTGTAAACATGCATGTGTGTGTAAACATGCATGTGTAAACATGCATATGTGTGTGTAAACATGCATATGTGTGTGTAAACATGCATATGTGTGTGTAAACATGCATATGTGTGTGTAAACATGGCATATGTGTGTGTAAACATGCATATGTGTGTGTAAACATGCATATGTGTGTGTAAACATGCATATGTGTGTGTGTAAACATGCATATGTGTGTGTAAACATGCATATGTGTGTGTAAACATGCATATGTGTGTGTCGTAAACATGCATATGTGTGTGTAAACATGCATATGTGTGTGTAAACATGCATATGTGTGTGTGTAAACATGCATATGTGTGTGTCGAAACATGCATATGTGTGTGTAAACATGCATATGTGTGTAAACATGCATATGTGTGTAAACATGCATATGTGTGTGTAAACATGCATATGTGTGTGTAAACATGCATATGTGTGTGTAAACATGCATATGTGTGTGTAAACATGCATATGTGTGTGTGTAAACATGCATATGTGTGTGTGTAAACATGCATATGTGTGTGTAAACATGCATATGTGTGTGTAAACATGCATATGTGTGTGTAAACATGCATATGTGTGTGTAAACATGCATATGTGTGTGTAAACATGCATATGTGTGTGTCGAAACATGCATATGTGTGTGTGAAACATGCATATGTGTGTGTCGAAACATGCATATGTGTGTGTCGAAAACATGCATATGTGTGTGTCGAAACATGCATATGTGTGTCGAACATGCATATATACGTGTGTGTAAACATGCATATGTGTGTGTCAAAACATGCATATGTTGTGTCGAAACATGCATATGTGTGTGTAAACATGCATATGTGTGTGTGTAAACATGCTAATGAGTTAAAACATGCATATGAGCGTGTGTGTAAAACATGCATATGTGTGTGTAAACATGCATAATGTGTGAGCTAACATGCATATGTGTGTAAACATGCATATGTGTGTGTAAACATGCATATGTGTGAACGTGCATACTGTGTGCGTGTGTGAAAGTGCATATATACGTGTGTGTTTAATTTGGAGCACTACACCCTACTATTTTACTCACAAAAGCTAATGAGACAGGTATTTGCTGCTAAAGCGCCCATACGGAACGGCTATACGAATAACCATGTTATCAGCGAGATTCGAACCCGTGAACTCCTGTACCAAAGAAAAGCGCTCTACCATTCGGCCATATACGTGTGTATGGTTCAAATATAAAATGTGTGTGTAAATACATGTATAAATGTGTGTGGTGTGAAATAAATGTATACAAACCACACCCGAAATAAATTCCCTTCTAATGACCTAAATGGGGTCAAAGTTTAGCTAATAATCAAAATTCCAGCTGTGAAAAAAAATGATTTAGTTAATGGAAATGCACTTTTCTATAGTTAGAGTAAACACTTGTTATCTGCCATTTATTGCAAATGTTTTTACAAATCAATAGAAGAATTTTTACGAAATTCAGTTTTTTTTTTTTTTTTTTTTTTTTTTTTTTTTTGCTGGAGGCTATGAATTTAGTGAATCATTTTATAATTTTGAAACTTCATTTCAATTTATAAAGCCAATACCTCTTTTTCTACATAGCTTAAAGACATTTGCAATGTTAAAAATACATATTACAAAATTTTCAATTTTTGTAATTTTTAGAGAATTTTTATTTTTGTAGTTTAATAGCGGTCAGCGAAAACGAGAGATAATGTTAAAAGGAAGTCTACACTCTACATGCACGTAAATTATGCCCTGCCAGCTTATAAACACCGGTTAAACTTTTTATGTTCTTTGCCGCCTTAATAATCTCACATACATTGCTGAAATATAAGGTATTATTCGATGCTATATATCACCGAACGTCAGACATACAAAGATTTCATCTGAGGAATTTCGTTTCTAAAATCTCCAGACGCGGGAATTAGTTTAGGCATCAGATTTAGTATCCGGAACAAGAAAAAGATTATTTCAATTCATTATATTTTATAGTATCAGAAGACACTATCGCGATATCATAGTACTTCCGACAAAACTGGTTGAGCCATTTTGTTTCTGAAAACTCTAGACGTGGGGTTTAGTTTAGACATCAGATGCAGTCACCGGAGAGCTAAAAGACAAGTTCGAAGCCTTTGCATTTTATGCTTTTAAAAGTCAATGTCCTTAAATTGCCGTTGAATCTTTTAACCGATTTTTGCAGGATTATTTACTAATATTACGACAATCTTGCAGAAGACGGTGCACCACAAATTTTAAGACGGTTTTGAAAGACACACCAAAACAAGTCAGAAATATTTTATCGTGCAGAAGAGGGGGTTTATTTGGTTTAGTTTTATATACTCATGGTTACAGTTTTACAACATGATGGTTTATGAGACTGAAACTTAAGGTTTTTTTAAAACAGATTTGCTATGAATGGATTGGGATTCAAATGGACTCTTCAACCGCAGAAAAGTGCCTTACCAACCAGACTGTCGTTCGTCAGTAGATATTTTTGAATAAAAGCTTCTCTTAAACATCTATCCAGTTTAAAAGCAACTTTTGTAAAGCGGTTTAATATGCTGTAGAATGAAGAGTAAAAAATAGTCTACTAAATTTAATAGGGAAATAGATACTGGATGCCGAATTTGGGCTGTATGGGGGGATGACTCCAGATTTCCCACCTGAACCGTCGCAACAATTCTTGCATTGCGAGACCTGGCTCAATGGTCCTGATTTCTACCAAGACGGGATAAACAGATTGCTTCTTTGGTATGATAAATGCCTAAATAGGCTTGGAGAGTATGTCGAAAACTGATAGGAACGCACGCCTCTTTATTCCCCTTTTGTATTTTCTGTTTATTGTTAATAAATATTTCTTTATTCGACTATTAACCTTTTTTTGTGATCAAATCTCGTAGTATCTACCCTCATCATTTTCCTGTAATAAAAATGATAATACGCCACTAGTCAAAAATAACATTCAAAATTTTTCAATAGCTTAATGATGGCAGACGGAAGCACGAGACAGAATCTGTTATAACAAAGATGAAAAAAAGTAAGTACCATAAAGGTAAAAAAAAGTCAACTAAGTGCCTCCGTTTAAAAAGAAATGGAGGAACATGCTATTTAATTAGAGTCTCTCGAATGTTTCTTAGGTAAAATTATACTAATGATACACTCTTTTTAAAAGTAAAGATTGTAGAATGGGTATTTTATAATTTTAAAATAAGCTCTTTTTACATTTCTATTGAATGGTCCTTTAAGGATAAATATCACGTTTTTAATCCTTGTTTCAATAATAGATTCAAGTGCATCTCGTTTCCATGTTTATACACCGGTAATTAGTATATATACATACTTATTGGAGCATACTAATCTAAGTAATCACAACCAGATACACACATGTTATATCCCTTATACAATAATAGCTTAAGTTATATGTCCATCTGTCCTCTAATTTATGAAGCTGTTGATCTGGAATGGATAAAGACATCCATATTGGATACTTGATGAGTTAGGGTTAGCAAAATTCAAAGAGAGTAGAGTTTACCGTCTCTTAAACTATCTATCCTATTCTAAAATAAATTGGTATAAATATGCTTCACATCACAGCGAAAAATACTGTCAAATACGCTCGAAATCCACCCCTTTCCTCCTTTTTCGAGCATTTAATGCCATTATTTCAAGCCCCATTTTACCCCAGTTAGAGGCAGGCAATTAAATTTATCCTATAATAAATAGGTAAAAATAACTTTTCTTATGACGTCATTCCTTTAACCATCTCATTTAATCATTTCTTATTTGAAATTGTTTAAATATCGCCTGCATCATTTTCATTCCTTTTTTTTCACTGAACTTAGATATTACGTAAATAATTTTGCCACTGAACTGGATTCACGTGCTACAAATTCTGTTTCTGCAAACGTTTTTGGCAAGAAAAATGTTTATTTCTAAAGAAACTTAAAAATATTTGACATCATATGTGTAAATGTTAATTTTGATAAAACTAGTTTTTAAACAATTTATGTTTTAAATAATAAGTTTTTAGTAATGAAGTTTTAAATTCCAATTACATATAATTTTACATAAATATATTTTTAATGGTTTATGTGATTTTCAAGCAAATCTAAGGAATTCAATAAATATTATTTTTGAAAATAATACTACTAATAAAAGTTGACGTCATTTTTAATTCCATTCTGGTTGTTGGTGACGTGGATTCACGTCCTGCAATTTCATCCTGTAAATGTTTTGGTAAGAAAATATTTATTTCTAAAGAGTCTTAAAAAAATCAATAGACATCATATTTTAAAAGGCAATTTCAATAAAACTAGTTTTTAAATAATAATTTATGATTTATAATAAGTCATCAGTAATGATTTAAATTTCAATTTCATATAATTTTACATAAATATATTTTATAGCTATATCAGATTTCAAAGCAAATGTACTGAATGCAATAAATATTTTTGAAAATACTATTGCTAATATAAATTTCACGTCATTTTAAATTCCATTCTGGTTCTGATGACGTGGAATTCGCGTCCTGCAATTTCATCCTGTAAATGTTTTTTCTAAGAAACAAGTTTATTTCTAAAGAAGTCTTAAGAAATCAATGGACATATTTTGAAAGGCAATTTCAATTAAAACTAGTTTTTAATAATAATTTATGTTTTCATAAGTCATGACTAATGTTTTAAATTTCAATTTCATATAATTTTATATAAATATATTTTATATGTATATCAGATTTCAAGCAAATGTACGGAATGCAATAAATATTTTGAAAATACTATTGATAATATAAATTTACGTCATTTTAAATTCCATTCTGGTTCTGATGACGTGGATTCACGTCCTGTATTTTGATTCTGCAAATGTTTTTGATAAGTAACAAATTTATTTCTAAAGAAGCTTTAAAAAAATATGGACATCATATGTGTAAAAGTTAAAATAATTTATGTTTTAAATAATAAATTCTTAGTAATAATGTTTTAAAAATCCAATTTCATATAATTTTACATAAATATATTTTATAGGTATATCAGATTTCAAGCAAATATACGGAATGCAATAAATATTTTTGAAAATACTATTGCTAATATAAATTCACGTCATTTTAAATTCTATTCTGGTTATCAATAACATGGATTCACGTCCTGCAATTTCATCCTGCAAATGTTTTTGTAAGAAACACATTTATTTATAAAGTCTTAAAAAATGCGTGGACATCATATTGTAAAAGGCAATTTCAATAAAACTATTTTTTAAATAATAATTTATGTTTTAAATAATAATAAGTCATCAGTAATGTTTTGAATTTCAATTTCATATAGTTTTAACATAAATATATTTTATAGGTATATCAGATTTCGAGCAAATGTATGCAATGCAGTAAATATTTTTGAAATACTATTACTAATATAAATTTACGTCATTTTAAATTCTATTCTTGTTGCCAATGACGTGGATTCACATCTTGCAATTCCATCCTGTAAATGTTTTTTGTAAGAAACATATTTATTTCTAAAGAGTCTTAAGAAATCAATGGACATCATATTTTGAAAGGCAATTTCAATAAAACTTTTTAAATAATAATTTATGATTTATATAATAAGTCATCAGTAATGTTTTAAATTTCAATTTCATATAATTTTACATAAATATATTTTATAGGCATATCAGATTTCAAGCAAATGTACGGAATGCAATAAAATATTTTTGAAAATACTATTGCTATATAAATTCACGTCATTTTAAATGCCATTCTGGTTGCCAATGACGTGGATTCATGTCCTGCAATTTCATTCTGTAAATGTTTTTTTTGTAAGAAACATTTATTTTTAAAGAAGCTTTAAAAAGATATGGACATCATATGTGTAAAAGTCAATTTTAATAAAACTAGTTTAATAATAATTTATGTTTTAAGTAATAAGTCATGATTAATATTTGGAATTTCAATTTCATATAGTTTTACATACATATATATATATATATATATATATATATATATCAGATATATAGCAAATCTATTAATGCAATATATTATATTGAAAATACTATATGCTATATATACATTCACGAATCATTTTAAATTCCATTCTGATTATGATGACGTGATATCACGTCTTGTATTTTGATTCTGAAAATGTATATTTTTTTGGTAAGAACCAAAATTTATTTCTAAAGAAGCTTTAAAAAAAATATGGACATAATAGTGTAAAAGTTAAAATAATTTATGTTTTAAATAATAAGTCCTTAGTAATAATGTTTTAAAATCCAATTTCATATAATTTTACATAAATATATTTTTATAGGTATATCAGATTTCAAGCAAATGTACTGAATGCAATAAATATTATTTTTGAAAATACTATTGCTAACAAATTCACGTCATTTTAAATTCCATTCTGGTTCTGATGACGTGAATTCACGTCCTGTATTTTTATTCTGCAAATATTTTTGGTAAGAAAACTAATTTAATTCTAAAGAAGCTTTAAAAAAATATGGACATCATATTCTAAAAGGCAATTTTAATAAAGATAATTTTTAAGTATCAGCTATTAATAGAAGCAAATATTAATTAAAAGCTTTAAATTCAAATATTAAGTAACTTTCCATAAGTATCTCTAACGGCGAATTATATTTTCAAAGAAATTTATTGAATACAATGAAAATTATTGTTGAAAATACAATGTCGCCTTAAATTTAAAGAAACTGGGAAAAAAAATGAATTAAGTACCTGAACGAGAAAAATTAAAGTGAGTGCCCCCATTAAAAAGGAATGGCGGGACATTTTATCTAATTAGATGCTCTTACGTAAAAATGTTCTAATGATGTCCTTTTTAAAGATAAAAACGTATCACGGGGAAATAGATTGTTCGTCTTTTTTATGAAAAAGGACCTACTTTCTTTTAAAGAAATCTACAGAGCAATTTTGTTCACATGGCGATCCGATTATTATTAAATGTACTTACAAATACAGATATATTCATACATATACACTTGAAAGCATACATACAGGTATGCATGTCCGCAAATATTTACTTATACATTTGTGTATATATTTTTTAAAGGAAATGCTAATGTGTGCATACATAATAAACTAAAGTAAGATTTTAGATCTATAAGGCCCTGTTAAAGTACAGAGTATCTACATGTAATGGGTGTTTTTGCATATTACAAGCATAAATGTTATCCATAACACAGTGCAGTCATTAGGTTGGGATGGAAACACGAAAATTTAGAAAAAAATGATGACTTATCCAGACAATTCCTCTTGGATTCTGTCCCTACAAAAACATTTTACAATCGCTTATATAGTGCCATGAGGGCGCAAGTAAAGCAGTTTATTATGATTAATTACATGATGATACATGTGAAACAAACTCGATAATGTGAAAACACAAACGTGTGTGTGTGTATGTATATATATATATATATATATATATATATATATATATATATATACACATATATACACTCATATATACATTACACACACATATCTACACATATACACTCATATTATACATGACACATACACATATCTACACATATATCTACAAATATATGCACACATATATCTACGCATATATCTACGCATATGCGCACACATAACACACACATATATACATACATATATATATACACACACACACATATATATATATATATATATATATATATATATATATATATATATATATATATATAAAATATATACAGATATATAATTATATATATATATATACATACATATATACATATATACATATTACATATACATATATATATAATAAATATTATATATATAATATATATATTTATATATATATCTATATATACACACACAATATATATATATATATATAACGTATATTAATAACTCATTTTCATATATATATATGGAAATGTACTATAAGTACAATATTTATAATGATTTCTGCAATAATGATTCCAAGAAACTTTGCAACATATTAC
>CM063497.1:53328828-53336328 GCA_032207245.1 Pardosa pseudoannulata
ATCAATGATACTTTCTCAGTCTATTAATCTCTAATTCTTTTCTATTCTCACTCACTCAATCAATCAATCGTACAATGAAAACTCTCTCTCCCCCAACATATCACTCATTCACTCAATAAATGAATGAATATCTCAATAAATGAATCCATATCTCACTCACTCATTGAGTCAATTTCTAAAGGAATCAATTTTCTTACTCATTCACACACTGAATCAATTTCTCACTCACTCAATGAATAAATTTCTCACTCAATGAATCAATTTTCTCACTCAATAATCAACCAATTTCTCACTCAATCAACCAATTTTCTCACTCACTCAATCAGCCAATTCTCACTCACTCAGTCAACCAATTTCTCACTCAGTCAATAACCAATTTCTCACTCAATCAACCAATTTCTCACTCAATAAATCAACTAATTTCTCACTCATAAATCAAATTTCTCATGAATAAATCAATCAATTTCTCACTGAATCAATCAATAAATTTCTCACTCAATAAATCAATCATTTTCTCACTCAATAAATCAATTAAACCAATTTTTCACTCATTCAATGAATCAATATATCTCTCTCAATTAATCAAACATACAATTAATATTTCCCATTCACTTACCAATTAATGATTCAATCAGTTTCTCTTTGTCAATCTATCTCCATCATTAATCTATCTTTTTTAAAATCTTTCAAAGTTACTCCTCAAAAACTCCTCAACTGACTAACCTGAAAAAGAGTCTTGTACTTTAACTTGTAATTTAGAGAAGTCCCCTAGGCTTGGTATGACATATTCAAAAGTATCTTTAAAGACATTGCGACCACGAATTTACGCGTTCCTGCCGCCAAGAATGAATACGGTAGATCTTTGGACGAATCGAACCTCAATCTCAGTATCTTCTGGTTAAGAGATCACTTCTTTACCAAATAAGCTACCTGTGGTTTAAAGGTATTTTTCTTACAATATGCTAAATTTTATATTAAGAAGAGAAAAACTCAATATTTATATTAGTTAATATTACTCAATGGGATATTAGTTAACCCCTTAATCCACAGTTTTTTTAAAAAAAGGCGGCAAAAAGAGTCAATTTTTTTTAATGCAAAAAAGAAAAAATTTAGAACGTGAATTTAGAAAAAAAATATAATTTATACTTTAAGTAAGATTTATAACTTACAATCAAATTTAAATGATAAATATTAATAAAACGATTGTTTTTTATTTTATTTCATATTCTTATTTTTAATACTCGGTTGCATTCGAATGTGAAAAATTATAGCAACATAAAGTACAACGCCGCTCGAATTATCTCGAGTGTGCACAGTTTGGCCAGTTTAGTGCGCTCGTGTAACTCTAGAGTGCACGTAAAGGGGTTAAAGTAATAATTGTAACGTATATTTTTAAGCTCAAAACATCACTATTTGAATTTTAAGATGAAACAAAAGGAACTAAAAAGTTGTGAATATGTATACAAAATACATGTACAGAATACAGATAAATAAGGCTTACCAAACATTAATATGTCAGCTTACATTAAGACATCATTAGAAATAAGCTTACCTATAACAAAGGAAAAACAATTGTTAAAGTATTTATACCACAAGATATTTAATACAAATATAAAAATATAAGAACAATGTTACATAATAGAGTGAAAAAACTGTACAAAAACACATTGAAGGATAATTAAATATATAACATTAAAAACTCTTTAAAACTAAAATGGTTTTTAAAATTTTTTATTGCAGTAATGGCAATGTTTTGTCTTACGACCTGGCCTCAGTGTTCTATTTTAGATATAAAGTAAGAAAAACAACAAAACAGCAAAACAAAGTATTACTCATACAAAGTTTTATATTACTCCAGCAATGGTAAACTGACAAAATTTAAGGGAACATAGCAACTTTCGAGTTTCAAAAGTATAGAATGAAGCAACCTTTAATTTTCATCATAAAACAAAAACAAACATTTCTTACAACAAATTTTTTAACACATTGTATGCGGGACATGTACTAGTAAATTTTCTGATGACAGATACTTGAGCGCGGGACACATGTACTATTACGCTTTAGTGTAACATGGTTTGTGAGAACAAAAATAGCAGTATATACAGGAAAACGAAGCCGAATGTTCTTATCTACTACATAGATTCTGGAAAAATTTAGACAAATAAAAACTAGTTTTATATCAGTCGATGAGGAACCATAGAATGGGAAGGTTGATTAAAAAATCAGTTTAGATTTAAAATTATTTTTTTATTTATCCTTACAAAAATTTTATATATATATATATATATATATATATATATATATATATATATATACATATATATAATATACATATATCATAATATATATACATACATACAAATATATAATATATATACATATATACATATATACATACATACATACATATATATTATATATAACATACATACATACATACATACATACATACATACATACATACATACATATATATATATACATATATATTATATATATATATATATAAATATATATATACATATATATATACATATATATATACTTATATATATATATAATATATATACACATATATATATATATAATACACATATACACATACACATATACACATATAAAGACATACACATATACACATAATATACATATACACATATACACATACACATATACAAATACACATACACATATACACATACACATATACATACATATACATATATACACACACACACACACACACACACACACATACACACATACATATATATAAAATATATATATATAAATATATATATAGATATATAGATTTGTATTATATATACTTGTTTATTTGTCTATATATCTGTTTATATATTTCAATATAAAACACGAAAAGTTGGTTAAAAAATTAAATAATTTTCGTCTATTGAGATCTAACTGAATAACTGAATTTATAAACTTAAAATTTCGCTAAATGTACACACACTGTGTTAATATTCAGCTTTGAAAAAACAGTTTAGTCATTTAAACTCTTTATAAGGCCGAGGGAAGTATACTTCTAGTTTCATAAATTTTTTGCTGTCTTAAGTTATTTTCCCATCTATTCCTAAATATACTTCCTAAAAAATGGTCTTTAAAATCAAATTCAATTTAGATAATAAGCTAAACCAATTTACTTTTATAAATTAATCTCACTCTCAAAACATTTTAAGATATTACTAGAAAAAGTGACTCTAAAAGGTTACAATATTTTTTTTTTAATAAAATATACACCAAATTATATTTAAGATTTAAGATGAAACATCACTAAAAACTGTTACTTTGTACTTTTTACTTGTAACTTTGTACTTGTAACTTTTCTTTTCGTGAAGTCGTATACGTGAAAGTCGAAAGTTACTAACCCATTTTTTAAAGCCGCGTAATTTTATAGTTTGAAATATTTTCGGAAATAGTATTGAATAAATATTTATATGAAAATTCTTCATTAAATTCTTTTTTTTCTAAATATAAATTGCATTTTATTATATTATATTATATTGATGTAAATAACTGTTTATGGTAACTTTTGTATTTGCAACTTTGTACTTGAAAGTAAAATGAATTCAACTAATCATTTTTTTAAAGCGGTGTAATTTATTAGTTTGAAATATTTTTGTAAATAGTATTGAATAAATATTTATGTAAATTCTTCTTTAATTTTTTTTCTAAATATCAATTGCATTTTATTATGTTATATTCTATTGATGTAAATAATTGTTAATTGTTACCTTTTACTTGTAACCTTGTACTTGTAACTTTTCTATGAGTATATTTGAAAGTCGAGTGAAATAAACTAACCATTTTTTAAAAGCTCAGTAATTTATTAGTTGAAGTATTTTGTAAATTGTAGTAAATAAATATTTATGTAAATTCTTTTAAGAAAATATTTTTCTAAATACCTATTGCATTTTATTATTATATTCTATTGATGTAAATAACTTAATTGTTATTTTTTACTTGTAACTTTTCTATGAGTATACTTGAAAAGTAGAGTGAAAGTCAACAAACCATTTTTTTAAAAGCTGAGTAATTTATTAGCTGGAAATATTTTTGTAAATATTAGTAAATAAATATTTATGTAAATTTTTCTTTAAAAATATTTTTTCTAAATATCAATTGCATTTTATTATTATGTTATATTTTCTATTGATATAAATACTTTGTTATTTTTAACTTGTAACTTTGTACTTGTAACTTTTCTATGAGTCTACGTGAAAGTCGAGTGAAATAAACTAACCATTTTATTTTAATGCTGAGTAATTTATTAGTTGGAAATATTTTGTAAATAGTATTAAATAAATATTTATGTAAAGTTTTATTAAGAAAATATTTTTTCTAAATATCAATTGCATTGTATTATTATGTTACATTCTATTGATGTAAATAACTGTTAATTGTTACTTTTTACTTGTAACTTTGTACTTGTAACTTTTCTACTAGTATACTTGAAAGTTAAGTGAAATCTAACCATTTTTTTTAAAAGCTGAGTAATTTATTAGTTGGAAGTATTTTCTAAATTGTAGTAAATATATATTTATGTAAATTGTTTTAAGAAAATATTTTTTCTAAATATCAATTGCATTTTATTATGTTATATTCTATTGATGTAAATAATTGTTAATTGTTACCTTTTACTTGTAACCTTGTACTTGTAACTTTTCTATGAGTATATTTGAAAGTCGAGTGAAATAAACTAACCATTTTATTTTAATGCTGAGTAATTTATTAGTTGGAAATATTTTGTAAATATTAGGAAATAAATATTTATGTAAATTTTTTGATAAAAATGTTTTTTCTAAATATCAATTGCATTGTATTATTATGTTACATTCTATTGATGTAAATAACTGTTAATTGTTACTTTTTACTTGTAACTTTGTACTTGTAATTTTTTTTATATGAGTATACGTGAAAGTTGAGTGAAATCTACTAGCCATTTTTTTTTAAAGCTGAGTAATTTATTAGTTGGAAATATTTTGTAAATAGTAGTAAATAAATATTTATGTAAATTTATTCGTAAAAAATATTTTTTCTAAATATCAATTGCATTGTATTATTATGTTACATTCTATTGATGTAAATAATTTGTTATTTTTAACTTGTAACTTTGTACTTGTAACTTTACTATAAGTATACTTGAAAGTCGAGTATAATTAACTAACCATTTTTTTAAAGCTAAGTAATTTATTAATTGGAAATATTTTGTAAATAGTAGTAAATAAATATTTATGTTAATTTTTCTTAAGAAAATATTTTTTCTAAATACCAATTGCTTTTTATTATGTTATATTCTATTGAAGTAAATAACTTAATTGTAACTTTTTACTTGTCACTTTGTACATGTAACTTTTCTTTTCTATGAGTCTACGTGAAAGTCGAGTGAAATAAACTAACCATTTTATTTTAATGCTGAGTAATTTATTAGTTGGAAATATTTTGTAAATAGTATTAAATAAATATTTATGTAAAGTTTTATTAAGAAAATATTTTTTCTAAATATCAATTGCATTGTATTATTATGTTACATTCTATTGAAAGTCGAATATCTGAATAATAGCCGAATAATTAGAACGCTGATCTTCGGAACCGGAGTTCACGTGTTCGAATCGCATTGTGGCATGGATGTTCGTAGCCGTTCGGAATTGACTTTAAGCAGTAGGCCCCGGTCTCCTTAGCCCTCGTTTTGGAAAAAGTGTAGACCGTAGATCTCCAAAACAAAAAAATAAGTATAAAGTTAAATATAGTTTTATACAAATAAATAATTTTCTCTAACGAAAGGGAAGGGGTATAGGTTTTCCCCCCATACTTAAATTTCCAATGTGCATGATTGCCCAAGTAATAGCTTAGCTGTAACTTATTTACTTAATTTTTAAATTTAAATCACAAATCGTTTATTTTTAGCTACATGCTAATCCTCCCGTAAAAGAGCAATGTGAAATAATGTTTTTTCTCCCTATAAGGTTTTTACACAGATGGATACAGTCTAAATACAGTTTTAAAGATATTTTTTAAAAGCTATGCAACAATCAGCAAAATTTTTATCTCCGTTAGGTAAACAACATAATACAATAGGTAGAAAAAAACTTAAAATTAGAAATATGACAAGGAAAATTATCGTTAAACGTTAATAAAAACAAGCAGATTTTATCATACATGACTGACTAAAGTGGGACATTTTACGGATGAGGTATCTAAACGAAAGTATGCATCAATCGAGGCGTGACAAATCTTGAAAAAGCAATTTTTTTTACGCTAAAAACCCGTAGCTGTGTTAAATACAACACGCATCAACTTCATAATTTGATTGTAACGAACGTCTCTTGCCTCAGAACTTTTCAGACATATATATCTAATGATTCGTTTAGAAATCAATTTTCACTGACGAAAAAGTAGTTCACAATTGAGTTTTTTTTGTGATGGCTTCGAATGAAATGCACTGTAATATCTCTCAGAGATTCTCATATATTTCCACGCAATAACGGTTTACCGTGAATCTTTCAGTGTATAGCTTTCTGGTTATAATTTACAAACGGCCTGATAATTTTATTGGTGTAAGAGTTGAATAATACATTTTTACTTTTAAATAATGGATAATTCAGAACATATGGAGCTAATTTCTTGTGATTCGAACTATGACTCGGAATCAGAAACTGAATTATCTGTAAATGACAGTAGCTAAAGTTTACTAGATGATCTGGGTAGTAGTGACTGATAGTAGTACAGATAGAATCAGTCAAGCAAGACAATTTTTTTAAATGAATTGTGATAATCCTTCAGATCTGCCTCCTAGATTTGCTTTTACTGGAATTCCAAAATTTAACTTTGATATCGATGAGACTAAAGGTAAACACTTCAGTTCTATGATGCATTCATAGAAAGAAAAAAAGTTCTAATAAGTGCTTAAAAATATTAGAAATGTTAATTTTAACACTAAATTGCCCAAGGCAGTTATTTTGACTGTTTTTTTAATTTCAATTAGAAAAACAATTATGAAATATAATGACACAATTTCTTAGAATTTGGTGACTTTTTCTATAACATATAAATGGGTTTATGAATAATTGTAGTTACTTCTGCCTTCCTTTATTATATAATATTAAAAATTAATTTTAAACAAATTTCTTTACATATTTGTTATTTTTTCACAATGCAGTCATTTTGACTGTTTTGGGGCAATATAGGTATACAAGAAATCTCGGGCAATCTAATGTTAATAACATATCTTTACTTAAAAATGTAAAATGAACAAAAAAGTACAGTAAAAATGTGTAATTTTTTTGACCGAATACTAGAAAAAAAAAGAAACTGTCAAAGGGTTAATCAAAACGTCGTTTTTCATACATGAGTGTAACACATGTTTCACGCATCATTTTATATGTTCTCACAAAATATCATTAAAAATTGGATTCAACGTGTCTTGTCATTGTAAGAAATTCAAATGTTTAAAACATTTCATGAAATTACTTTGTGTCTTAT
>CM063497.1:53341328-53346328 GCA_032207245.1 Pardosa pseudoannulata
TGGTATAGACTGGGACGCTTGGTTCCCATTCATGGTAAGCTCAGTATTTATGTAATTTGGACGATTACATATAGGGTATAGTTTGAGGTAATGTACTGAATCCGGTGACAGTATTCTGTCTAAGTCAAGAGATATATATTTTGAAGTAAAAATTCAATGCTAAATATCACCCATCTCATACAAAATGAAGTACCAAAAACAAGATTTTTGATTTGAGACTATGGATATTAAAAAGTGTTTATTTAAACGAAGAATCTAGAAGTTAAAACAATTAAATTGAAGCATACAGACATGTTAAAAATTTGAAATTTATGTAATTTCTAAATATTCTCTGCGCACTAATTTCAAATAAATAATGAAATAGTGTAAAGAATTATTTGCGAAAGAAATTGTATTAACACAATATTTTTTTTAATTTAGCTCAGAAATTTCAAACTAGCTTTTGTATTTAATAAAATGAGTAAAAAATTATTTGTAACTTTTTTTCAAATAACTAGCTTTATAAAACTTTACATTTCCGTATTTAACATATACGGAAAAGTAAAGTTATACAAGCTTCCGTATACGTAGTAAACGTAAAAGCAAGTATAGTCAATTTTTTTTAATTTTAAATCTTTTTTAAAGAATTGTAATCTTTTATTAATTTGATCTTGAGATTTTGGATTGATCCTCAAGTTTTGGACCTTGGTTGTTAGTAAACAAAACTTTGCAATCATATCTGAGTGTATATGTGAACAAAATTACTAGATTACGTTTTGACTCAGAGTAATTAAAACTTTAAATGCATATATGATAAATAATTTTTGTATGTTCTCAACATTTTTGTTATTTTGATCATTGATTGCCTGCAGTTACTATCCTGTTTCTTTTGTTATATAAGTTCATAAAATAACTTGTTAGCCTAGCTAATATACATTTATTGAGACAAATAGTTATTGACATTAATTTCTTGTTCCCAAAAAATAAGAAGAAAACCTAACAAAAATGAATTATTTTATTTTTTATGAATATTTTAAAAAAGCTGATAGGTTATATTTTTACATGTAAACTTTATAACTCAATTTATATAAAGGTGGCAATAATACCAGATAAAAAAGTGTCAAATATTTTTAAATGCCCAAAATTTATACCTAAAATATACCCCAAAGCCCAGATTTTATATTTAAATAGTAACCAAGCCGTTTAATTCAACGAAATAAAGCATTTGCCCTCTATTGAGATTTACCAAGTTAAAAATACACATAGTGAAGATATCAGCTTTTTTTATTTATATATTTTTATTGAAATCAAAAATTCAGTAGCCCATACATCATTCTCCGAGGATACGGTCAAGATCGAATGCAAAGCAAAATATACGCAAAAAGAGGAAAAATTCTTCAGAAGAGAGAACTTGTAGCTTTTAAATCCGGGAGGAATTTTCCTTTATCAAGTTCTCTCTCAGAAATCGACTTTCTTTCCTTTTTTAGGGCATCTTTTCCGTTTATATAGATCATGTTTGAAAGTTCGATATAAAGTGCATCGTTACTACAAAATAGGAACAAGCTCATATTTCAATATATGTTTCACAAATATATATGCTTATATATAAATATACGAAAACATTAATGCATATGTAAGTGTATCAAAAAATTTCCGTAGAGTAAATAGCTGATCGCATGTATAAAAATCAGCACTTGCTGATTAAGATGTACACTATAATTCCAAAGATGATCAGTTACATGTATTTTTAGATGTTTTGGGGAGTGTCGAGAAAAATACATGAAGAATTATGTTAAAACCTCAGACGTGTAATAGAATGATAGACGTAAATATTGATATATTTCTGAAGATGTTTTTTAGTTGTTCAAGATACTCTGATATTGTTACTCGTTATATTTATATTTTGTATTTACCCAACATGCTATAATATATTTGGATACCCCTCGTTAGCTTTTTTTATTCCTTTTGGAAACAAAGGATTTTTAGTTTATTTTATCAACGATTAACCGTTTGAGAGCTGAAGAATTTTCTTATGTATGCTAAAAATGTGGAATGAAAGGCGTTTATGTTACTATATTAAATAATTGCACTTAATATAGTAATATAACTAGTTTTATCCTGCCCTATCTAGTAATTTATAAGTCTTATATAGTAATACAGATCTTTATCCAGGCTTACAAGCCTTATAGTACTTCATATCTAATATAAGCCTTATCCTGCTCTGAGTTAATGTAAAAATAATAGTACAAAACACAAACCACTTTTTTACCTGCCTCATAGGGTACTTTAATGGTACAATTCTGAAAAATTAAAAATGTTACTAATCCCGTCATATGATAGTATAAGGATAAAAATTGAAATGTTAAGCAAACAGAAAATTTTCAGTTTCGAATGGTAAACAAGCCACAATGAAATAATTTAATTCACGCCATTCCGCCGTTTATTTTTCTTTGCATTCGTATCAATTTGATATGAAATAAATCCAGGCATGTAAAGAATTTGGTATGCATTATTCACAAAATATTACGTCAAATTATTTCTTTTAGCCAGAATAATATTGTATCATGTGAGACATTAAAAAAACTGAACTTGGCAAAATAAACATCCTTGAAAGCAAAAGGGTAAAAATACCCCGAACTAAAAGCAGGATCATTTTGCTTTTCTCTTTGTATCGCTGCGTATTCAGCTTCTCTCCTAGATGCATTGATCACTCTCACAGAACGTGGATGAAATAGAATGGTAACAAAGAAGACTGGTAAAGTGAGATGGAAACCCCATTTGCGCTGGGGAAATATATATTTTTTGGTTTTGCCTCCGGGAGAATTCCTTTGGACAGATCTTTTCAGATAGAAACTTCCTGTCAAAATCCGATGCCGTTGCTCAAATGAATGAAAGGCGAAATATTGCGTAAAAGGAAAAGTTCGTGAAATGCGTGCCGTTATTGCGCAAAATAGCATTGTATCTTGCTTATGCTTTAATTATTGCATTGTGCGTGTCTGTTTTGTTTAGTTTGAAATGTTTTGAATGTCTCCTATACATAGCATAAACAGAAAAATTCGAAAATTTGAAGTCATAATTTTGATTGTTTTTCCCACTTTAGACCGAGAGTGCAACTTCGTGTTTTTATTTTTAAATTATGTGTGCAATTTATTTTCTACTTCAATCGCAAACCCAATGATCAGTTTAGATCAAGGGTTAAAAAGGGTACAACGAATTACGCGGGATTTTTGCCATTGACTTTATATTTGTAAAAACCCTGAGAATTTTCCTGGGTTTTAATGAGGGCTTTCAGCTATAAAATCAGGTCGGCATTATTGAAATATCACATTATAGGAAGTTTTCTGACAATATATTCATTAACGGACCATATTCGGTCTTTTAAACAAAATCTCTACCTTCATTAACCTATAATTTTTTTATTACATACATACGTATCTATATCCATATCTATCACATCTATCTATCTATATCCATCTCTATATCTATATATCTATATCTATATCTATATCTATATCTATATCAATATCTATATCTATCTATATATATATATATATATATATATATATATATATATATATATATATTATATATATATATATATATATTATATATGTCCGTATCTATAGTATCCATCTATATACATCCATATCTATCCATGTCTATAATTATCCATATCTATATATCCATGTCTATAACTATCCATATCTATATATCCATATCCATGTCTATCGATATTTTCATATCAATATCTATAGCTATCTATATATTCATGTCTGTCTATATTTATATATCCATGCCTATAGCTATATCTATATCTACACATCCATATCTATCTACACATCCATGTCTATCTACACATCCATGTCTATCTACACATCCATTTCTATCTACACATCCATTTCTATCTACACATCTATCCATACATCCATATCTATCTCTCTCTCTCTCTCTCTCTCTCTATATATATATATATATATATATATATATATATATCCATATCTATCTATATTAAAGTTGGCAACTCACATACGGTCAGTAAAGATAACCAAGGCATTGGGCGAGTACCAGATAATTCTCAGCCAAAAAACAAACCATTTTTAACCAGTCTCATAAGGTAATTTAAAATTCTGAAAAATTAAAAATTTTACTAATTCCGTCATATTGCGGGCTATATGCTAGTTTAGGATATTCACCTATCTGGGGTCCAACTATTTCAGGCGAATGAAAGTAAATTGAAAGTCTATATTAAGAATATAACAATAAAAATTGGAACGTTAAGCAAACAGAAATTTTTCAGTTTTGAATAGTAAAAAAACCCTCGATGAAACAATTTAATACATGCCATCCCACCATATAATTTTCTTTGCATTCGTATCAATTTGATATGAAATAAATCCAGGCATGTAAAGAATTTGGTATGCATTATTCACAAAATATTACGTCAAATTATTTCTTTTAGCCAGAATAATATTGTATCATGTGAGACATTAAAAAAACTGAACTTGGCAAAATAAACATCCTTGAAAGCAAAAGGGTAAAAATACCCCGAACTAAAAGCAGGATCATTTTGCTTTTCTCTTTGTATCGCTGCGTATTCAGCTTCTCCCCTAGATGCATTGATCACTCTCTCTCACAGAACGTGGATGAAATAGAATGGTAACAAAGAAGACTGGTAAAGTGAGATGGAAACCCCATTTGCGCTGGGGAAATATATATGTTTTTTGGTTTTGCCTCCGGGAGAATTCCTTTGGACAGATCTTTTCAGATAGAAACTTCCTGTCAAAATCCGATGCCGTTGCTCAAATGAATGAAAGGCGAAATATTGCGTAAAAGGAAAAGTTCGTGAAATGCGTGCCGTTATTGCGCAAAATAGCATTGTATCTTGCTTATGCTTTAATTATTGCATTGTGCGTGTCTGTTTTGTTTAGTTTGAAATGTTTTGAATGTCTCCTATACATAGCATAAACAGAAAAATTCGAAAATTTGAAGTCATAATTTTGATTGTTTTTCCCACTTTGGAC
>CM063497.1:53351328-53358828 GCA_032207245.1 Pardosa pseudoannulata
TAGCATTAAACGATCGAAAAGGGTAAAATGGTGGATTTCGAAATTTTTAAGGACGACAGTATTTTTTGCTGTGATATGAAGCATATTTATACCAATTCATTTAAGAGAATATGATAGATAGTTCAGGAGAAGACGAACTCTAAATTTTGCTAACCCTAAATCATCAAGCTGACCTTCGGATCCGTAGTTCGTGGGTTCGACTCCAATTGTGGCAGGGATGTCCGTAACCGTTTGGAATCTACTTTAAGCAGTAGGTCCCAGTCTCATTAGCCCTCGTGTTGCAAAAAATTAGACCGTAGTGCTACCAACCTACCAATCAACCTATCCAATATGGATACCTCTATCCTTCTTTTTTTCTAAGAATTATCTTGTAACACAAAATAAAATAATCGATGACTAAATTTAAAATTATCACACATGTATTTAATCTATTATTTAAGCCAAATGTAAAAGAATTTAAGAAGTATCTAAGTTCAGTGATAAAACGTAAAAAAATAATGCAGACGATATTTAAATAATTTAAAACAAGAAATAATTAAATGAGATGGTTAAAGGAATGGCATCATAATACTAGAAAAGTTATATTTAACTATTTATTATGTAAAAAATATAACACACTAAAAAGATAAATTCTTAATATAGGAAAAAATATTTTTCTTAATAAGAACACATCATTTTTTTCTTGTATTGGAAAAGTGCTTCACCGAACCATGAATAAAAACTAGAGAAGAGGAGTTCGAAAGCAAATTTTTTTTCTCGTTTTCTAAAACAGTTCTAAAAAATCAGTGGAATGGAAACCGATTTTGTTGAAAGTTCCCTGGAGTTTTACTTTAAATAAAGCAAAGTTTTCCAAACATACAAGATGTATAAACGGTGCATGGAGAAGTGGCGGTGAATTTATCGCAATAAAATAAATTATATTTAGGTTCACAAGAAATTAACATAGAAGAGCATAAATATTATAACATAAGCCCCTGCTTTTCATAATATCTATTGTTCAAAATTATTTACAATGATTGTACTTACTAATTAGGCATTTCTGAGAGTTTATTTTGTATACAAGCATATAGCCAGTCATATGACGGGATCAATAAAATTTTTAAATTTTTAGAATTGTTAAGTACCCTATGAGGCAGGTAAAAAAACGGTTTGCATTTTGGATGAGAATTATCTGGTATATGCTCAAAAATTTGAATATCTTCATACTCCTCTAAAGTCTCCCGATACTGTGAATGCATTTTAGAATCACGTTGAATTCATTTTGAATTTTGAATTTTTAAATTTTTAGAATTGTTAAGTACCCTATGAGGCAGGTAAAAAAATGGTTTGCATTTTGGATGAGAATTATCTGGTATATGCTCAAAAATTTGAATATCTTCATACTCCTCTAAAGTCTCCCGATACTGTGAATGCAGTTTAGAATCACGTTCAATTCATTTTGAAAGTTAATTCAAAGTTTTCTTAGCTATGAAGAAATTATCGTTAAGTTCTTCCATATTTTTCCCACAGTAATTAATGGAAGTAAAGGAATGAAACGATCATTTCCACTACACCTTGGAGGTAGACAGAATTTGTTGTTAATACCGGTGATAAAATTTTCATTGCAACAAAAAATAATCGATGATTAAGTTTAAAATTATCACATATGTACCTAATCTATTATTTAAGTCAAATATAAAAGAATATTATTTACGTAATATCTAAGTTTAGTGATAAATGATAATGCAGACGATATTTAAATAATTTAAAATAAGAAATAATTAAATGAGATGGTTAAAGGTATGGCATCATAATGCTAGAAAAGTTATATTTACCTATTTATTATGTGATAAATTTAATCACCTGCTCTTAACCGATGAAAATAGGACTTGAATTACTTTTAAAATTATGAAACTTATGAAAATAATGCGGGCGATATTTATTTTTCAAAATAAAAAATGAATAAATAAGATGGATAAAGGAATGACGTCATAATGCTAGAAAAAATGTTATTTTTGCATATTTGTTATGTACTAAGTTTAATTGCATGCTTTACCAGGGAAAATAGGGTTTGAAATAGTGTCATTAAACGCTCGAAAAGGGAAAAGGGTGGATTTCGAAATTTTTAAGGACGACATTTTTTGCTGTGATACGAAGCATACACATACCGAAAGACAAACACTCGAAAAGGGGGAAGGGTTGTATTTCGAACGTTTTAAAGACGTTAGTATTTTTCGCTGTGATATAAAGCATATTTATATTAATTTATTTTAGATTCGGATCGATAGTTTACAAGAAGATAAACTTTACTCGCCTTGAAATTTGCTAAACTTAGCTCAGCAAGAATCCAATAGGGATGCCTCTATCCATTCCAGGTCTGACAGCTTCATAAATTTGAGGAGAGACGGAGAGATGACTTAGGTTATTATTATACAGGCGATAAAATTTATATACTGGACTGGAACTGTAAGCCTGCTGTGCGAACATGAATACAGGCGGCAAAATTTCTAGGGCTACCGGTGGATATATTGGTTTTTGGTTTGGTTTTGGAGCGCTACGGTCTACTTTTTGCAACACGAGGGTTTGATTTGGAGCGCTACGGTCTACTGTTTTGCACACGAGGGCTAATGAGACCGGGACCTACTGTTTAAAGGCGATTCCGAACGGCTACGAACATCCATGCCATAGTGGGATTCGAACCCACGAATTCCGGTTCCGAAGACCAGCACCCTAACCATTTGGCCGTCGTTCTGCCGGTGGATATATTGAAATACGGAATATATAAAAATACTGAAAATGCTCATATATTTATGTATTTTCGCTTCCTCCATGAATTTAAATTTAAATGTTAAAAAAATCGAGACTGGCATTAATTTGGAATTAGATTTATATATCGCTACTGTATTAACACATTGTATGCTGGTACATTTTGAAGCGGAGTAGTACCAGAAACGGGCGTTTTGCTCGTAAGTTTATTTTATTCAGTTAGATCTCAATAGATCGAAAATTATTTAATTTTTTAACCAAATTTTGGTATTTTACATTGAAATATATAAACAAATATATAAATAGAAATATATAAATAACAACCATAAGATTTTTGTAAACAAAAAATATACTTTTTAGCAGATAAATTTATAATAGTATCGTAAATATGAAAAAGCAAATAGAAATAGTAGTATATAGTTTTAATTTTTTCCCGTTCTGTGGTCCCGCATCGACTGATGTAAAAACTAGTTTTTATTTGTGTAAATTTTTCCAGAATCTAATTAGTAGACAAGAACATTGGGCTTCGTTCTCCTGTATATACCATTATTTTTGTACCCACAAACAAACCATGTTACACTAATCTGTACTAGTACTTGACCTTCGCTCAAGTATCAATCTTCAAAAAACGTACTTTTACGTGTTCCGCGCTCAGGTATCAATCATCAGAAAATG
This sequence comes from Pardosa pseudoannulata, assembly GCA_032207245.1. Classification (NCBI taxonomy): domain Eukaryota; kingdom Metazoa; phylum Arthropoda; class Arachnida; order Araneae; family Lycosidae; genus Pardosa; species Pardosa pseudoannulata. The sequence continues at coordinate 53,354,749 of CM063497.1, forward strand.
TACTAGTACGTGTCCCGCATACAATGTGTTAACATTATATAAATTATTTAATTTTTTAACCAACTTTTCGTATTTTATTTTGAAAAATATAAACAAATATATAGACAAATAAACAAATATATATACAAATGCAAATACATATATACATATATATATATATATATATATATATACATATATACATATATATACATATATACACATATATATATATATACACACATATATATATATACACACATATATATATACACATATATATATATATACACATATATATATATACACATATACACATATACATATCATATATACATATATACATATATACATATATACATATATACATATACATATATACATATATACATATATACATATATACATATATACATATATACATATATACATATATACATACATATATACATATATATATACATATATATATATATACATATATATATATACATATATATATATATATACATATACATATATATACATATACATATATATACATATACATATATATACATACATATACATACACATATACATATATACATACATACATATATACATACATACATATATACATACATACATACATATATACATACATACATACATATATACATACATACATACATATATACATACATACATACATATATACATACATACATACATATATACATACATACATATATACATACATACATACATATATACATACATACATACATACATACATACATACATACATACATACATACATACATACATACATACATACATACATACATACATACATACATACATACATACATACATACATACATACATACATATATACATACATACATACATACATACATATATACATACATACATACATATATACATACATACATATATACATACATACATACATATATATATATATATATATATATATATATATATATATATATATATATATATATATATATTCGCAAGGATAAATAAAAAGTTAATTTTAAATCTAAATTGATATTTTAATCAACCTTCCCGTTCTGTGGTTCCGCATCGACTAATGTAAAACCTAGTTTTTATCTGTGAAAATTTTTCCAGAATCTATGTAGTAGACAAGAACATTCTGCTTCGTTTTCCTGTATATACCGTTATTTTTGTACCCACAAACATACTAGGTTGTGACACTAACCCGTACTAGTACGTGACCCACGCTCAAGTATCAATCTTTATAAAATGTGCTAGTATGTGTCCGCAGACGATGTGTTAAATACGGTGTGTGTGCGTTTTTTAATGTCACTACAAAAGAAACAATGTATCAAAGGCTATATTTTCTGCTTTCAGATGAATTATTTGATTATTAAAAGATGTGAAAAGCATAATTATAATATCCGTAAAATAAGTAACATCACAGGTATGCACACATATTCTTAAATCTGAAGTTTCATCTCCAGTTTAAAAAAAATCCAAAAACTACAAAGAGCTACCAAAACGTCTTTAAGTACCTATGTAGGAATTGTGAATGAAATTATAAAACAATTAAAAACACATGCTAGCACCAAAATATGTTTATCAGCGAAAGACCACGTACCGACTCTTGTATGAAAATAGTTTGACAGGAGAAAAATTATTGGTTAAAACTATTAAAAAAAACACGATGCTCACAATTAACACAAACATGTTTCTCAACAAAAGACATATACATATTGTTGTGTGAAAAGAATGTGACAGATGAAAAATTATTACAATTGATGAATATTGGATTCATATATCCGATTGAAATAGAGAAAGATACTTGCTACAGAAAGAGATTGAAAACGTCATAAAACTTAGGATCAGAGGAAACAAGGAAACTTGCTCTAAAGGTTTTAGGATTATTGCTGGATTCTTTTATAACGGAAAACAAAAGTAAGGAAAGTAGAAAAACGTCAAAACTAACTCGGATTACTGTCAGATATATGTTTTAACACTTATTTTTAAGGAATAAATTATATCCTTTTGCCAAATTGTGCTCACTGCATTAAATTCTTCCAGGAAAAGACTGCAAACTAAACCTCTAATACTATTGGTTTTTTTATTGGAAAAATGAAAAATAAAACTTGATTGAAGGTATTTGCTCCAAACGCAACACACCAAAGTCTGCCCACGGGAATTCCTATGGATTATTGTAGATTTAGAGTTTTTTTGGAAGATTGTGGAGGAAGAGTAAAACAAAATCAACATTCATGTTTTATGAAGCATTCTTATTTTTAAAATCCAGATGTAGCATACTTCAATATAAAAAGCTATCAAGCTGAACTTTAATTTATCTTTTCATATTACGTGATAGAATGGAATATTATTGACAGTGGTTATTTGGCGGTATATATGAATGATGGCCAAAATTGAGCGAATCGATTGCAAACTGTGGGTTTATGTATAAAACACAAACACACAAACGAACACATTCTTTATTTTCAAAGATATATAACTTAAAAGCTAGATATTTATTAATCCGTGAAATAGACTCCTAGACTTTTATGAAAAGAATTTGTTGTTAATAAAATTAATTGTTGTTAGTTTAATAATTTGTGATAAAATTTTCATTTCAACAAAAAATAATCCATGATTTAATTTAAAATTATCACATATGTACCTAATCTATTATTTAATCCAAATATAAAAGAAAATTATTTACGTAATATCTAAGTTCAGTGATAAAGCGTATGAAAATAATGCAGATGATATTTAAACTATTTAAAATAGGAAATATCTAAATAATATGGTTAAAGAAATGACGTCATAAGGCTAGAAAAAATGTTATTAAAAACAACATTTTTATTTTTTAACCTATTTATTGCGTGATAAATTGATAATTTCAATCGCCTGCTCTTTACCGGTGAAAATAGGGCTTGGAATTTCAAACGTTTTAAAGACTACAGTGTTTTTCACAGTGATATGAAGCATATTTATACCAATTTATTTTAGAATCAGACCGTTAGTTTAACTTTAAATGAAAAACTTTACAACTTTAATAATTCAACAAACTTTAAAGGGATAAATTTTACTCGCTTTGAATTCTAATAACCCTAGCTCATCAAGAATCTAATATGGATGCCTCTGATGGTTAAAGAAATGACGTCATAATGCTAGAAAAAAATATTATTTTCATCTACTTATAATGTGATAAATTGATAGATTTAAACGCCTGCACTCAACCGCGGAAAATAGGGCTTAAAATAAAGTCATTAAACACTCGGAAAGGGGCGAAGGGGTGAATTTCGAAAGTTTTAGAGGTGACAGTATTTTTTGCTGTGATATAAAGTATATTTATACCAATTTATTTTAAAATCGGATCGATAGTTTAGGAGAAGATAAACTTTACTCGCTTTGAATTTTGCTAACCCTAATTCATCAAGAATCCAATATGGATGCATCTATCCATTCCAGATCCAACCGCTTCATAAATTCGAAGACAGATAACTTAGGCTATTATTATATAGGGGATATATTCGAGCATTTTTATAAAATGTTGTACGTATGCATACATACCATACCAGTTTAAATTTATTTCCATATTGTGTAAATATTTATACCCATATAAAAATCTTTACATAATTTCATAAAGAATTGAATTCATAAGTAAATATTCTATTCATGAAATATTTTAATTCCGAATTTAAGCTCTAAACATTTCTCTCGGAAACAAATAATCTTCCTAACTATATTTTCAATGCATTTTATTTTTCCTCTAGGATTTATAGTTTATATTCAATAGAAAAAAGAAATTTTAATATCAAATTTAAAGGGGGAAAGAAAGACTATTAAAGTATTTTCTTCGCCAACATGACTTTAATCAGTTTAAAATTCATTTACAATATTTTTCTTGAGATCTCATTTACTTCCCGACTTAATCTTATTAAGAAGCAAACCTTTTATTTGGGAGTCACGGATATGCTAATTTATTTTAAGAGAGCTTTACTCGCTGCGGTCAATAAATATTTAACATAATAGTCGATTCCGCTTTACTTTATATTTTGTAGTACTTGGGAAAAAATTTAATTAGATATTCATCCCGATTATCCG
>CM063497.1:53363828-53366328 GCA_032207245.1 Pardosa pseudoannulata
TTTTTATAAATTTTCTTATTTTTTAAAATGCTTCTAAAGACTAAAGTTTATAGATTCTTACAAAATGTTTACCCTACACCACTAATATCGCTTCAAAACTACAGATAACTTAGGCTATTATTATATAGGAGATTACAGTTACGCCCCTAACAATCGTCCCAAAATCACGAAATCGTCATAAGTAGGACAAAACATCAAATAAATTACGGCCAATTCTTCAACTCCGTGCCACTGTCGAGTTACTAATGAGCGCAAACAAAAAAACAATTTCAAACTCGAGTTCAGACCGCTACACAACTACCCAAGTAAGGCCTTTACTCCGAAAAAAGCTCACAAAGTCTCCACTTACATTTTTTTGTTATTGGCAGGAAAATAATCCAAGCCTTATCAGCTTGGCATCCCAAGCGGAACGTGTAAAATAACACCTCTAACAAGCTGATGACACACGAGAGACAAGTTGAGCTGTTTCTTCCGCTGAATACTAACGATAGTCAGCGACGGGACTTCAGCTTCTTAAAAGCAGATTTTCCTTAAAAGCTAATTTTCTTTTTTTGTTCTTCGAGAATGTCGTTTTTTTCAACTTTTTTAGCTCTTTATTAGAGCGTGGCACAGGATCACTTAAGAATTTTGTCTAGGAATGTAATTGCGTGTTCGAAATTAGAATTTTACACTTGTGTCCTTATACAAATGATAATGATACCAGACGTACGTGAATCACATATATCTAAATTTAGAATAAGACACTACATAAATTTTCAGCTGGTGAAATTCATACAGTGACATACCGTGTACAGTGCCTCGAATCTAGATAAGTAAATTTATTTTAATAATTTCATAAACCAAATATGAGTAAAATCATTAGCAAAGATCACTATGTCTGCCATTGCTATATATGATCAATTACGGCTTCTCCGAACTATATACATGTATATACTTTACATACATACACGCAAATAGAAATAAATAAGAATGTAAAATTACATGCCCATATACTTGCATATAGAAATGTTGCTATATAAGTACTTCTGTAATGCTATACAAGGACTGTGTGATGTGTATATGTGTGTAGTCATGATTAATTGTACATAAAAGTGTAATCCATGTATATAAATTACACGTTTATGTAAAATTAAATCTCGGACGGACACACAAATATATACACCTTATTTATGCCAACACGCATGTTGTACATATATATATATATATATATATATATATATATATAAAATCACTACAACACATGTATAGACGTGTGTGTATATATAGGGTTAGGATGTGTGATTATACACGTGATATGTATATACATGTTCGACATATATATATATATATATATATATATATATATATATATATATATATATATATATATATATATATATATATATATATATATATATATATATATATATATATATATATATATATATATATATATATATATATATATATATATATATATATATATATATATGTACATATATATACACGCATAGAGATACATATATATATATACACACAATTATATATATATATATATATATATATATATAAATAAATACAATTATACACATATATACATACATATTCATACATATACATACAATTACACACACATACATATATATATGTTATACATACATATACACATGTATACATACTACGTATATAGACATATACATACATATACACATATACACATGTATACATACTACGTATATACACATATATACATATACACATATAAATATATAAATATATACATGTATATATACATCTGTATATATTAAGATATAAATATGCTTCATAAATTTATATCAACATACAAACCGATTATAAACACCATAAGTACATACATTTATACACACATATATATATATATGTGTGTGTGTGTGTGTGTGTGTGTGTGTGAATACATACACATATTTGTGACAATCTGTCACTATCTACTATACTTCATTCTTCTAGTTTTACAAATGATTCCCAATTCTCGTACAAAGCAATCTCATTCAAGATCTGAAATTTAAAAGACACTTAATGCCAGGCTTACAGCTTTCCGACGATCCTTAATGCAAAGTGCATGCTACTATTTAAGAACATTATTTACGAACCAGCAGAATACGGAATAAAAATTTCCATTTTATACTTTTAAAACCGCATTCTTCCCTTCGCGATCGATAGCACTAAGTCTTCCTGGAATGTATCCAAGAGACACTGGGCTTTGCATTTAAGGCAATCTAGATCCGCTTCCCTTTGAGTCCAATGCAAAAATACGGAACCTGGACTTGTTTGATGTTTTTCTGTTTTAAATATTTCGTGGTTTGGAGATCTAGTGATCGTCATTGAGAAATTCTTGAATAAATATTTTGCTAATCGATTCATTCTATCGATATCGTTTTAGGAAACATTTCGTCAGTAAACAAACTTATGCTTTGAGAAATTAAATTGAAGGCCAATAGATAACAGCTCGCTCTGCATTAAACATTTTATATTTTAAGGTTTA
>CM063497.1:53371328-53393828 GCA_032207245.1 Pardosa pseudoannulata
ATATACTTTTGTTTCCTTTTTCCACTTTTTAGTCACCACCCCTCCATGACTGAAATTACAAAAAAACTTAAACTATAACCTATATATTCATTTTTCGTCAAAAAAAATTATCATTTTTTATCAGATTTTTCCGAAAAGTACATGCTTAAGGAGTAAATGTTTATTACAATAGACGTTTTAAGACATCATAAAAAATGTTATTAATGATAAATTTTTATTAGTTATTTTATAATACTACCTTTATAAAGGAGGAAATGTATATTTACAATAGACGTTTTAGGACCCATAAAAATATTATTAAGGAAAAAATTTTAATAGTTATTTCCTAATACTAGTTTTATAAAGGAGTAAAGGTAATATAAGGGGAAAATTTTTATTGCAATAGATGTTTAAGGACATCATAAAAAATGTTTTTAAGGATAAATCTTTAATATTTATTTTATAATACTAGCTTTCTAAAAATTAATATTTTCTAGTGCCTAATTTTTGGTCCGAGTGATTAAAGGTATCCCAAAAAAATTTTAGACTCATTTAAAAATTCAAAGAGCTCAAGTTTTTAATTGTCGCATTACTTCATTTATGATATGCAAAAGAAAAAATTATTTCTGAACAAAACTTCATCTGGGCAAGTGTTATATCCAGCCATTTAATTAAATTCTCTACACTACCGGAAGGATATCTAATTTAAAATATTAGGATCATGTACATTCTGTCTTCCTAAAGAACGTGATATTAGATAATTATTTCGAAAATGTGCTGTTTAAAACAGATAGGGATAATAATAAACTGTTTACATGTTGATCGTTTCAGTTTAAATTTTACATAGTGTTCGTTCAAATTTTAATCTTATTATCTCTAGGGTAGACAATATTTATTACCAATATTTATTAAGTTTTGGTACATCATAAAAATGCTTTTTAGAATAAATGTTTTATAGCTCTTTTATAATACTAATCATGTATAAATAATATATTTTTTGCTCCCAGTTTTCAATCCGAGTAATTAAGATTTTCCTCACCCCAAACAATTAGATTCATTTTAAAATTTAAATAAACTTTAAACTTTAAGATACATTTTTGAAAAGTTCTGAAAATTTTAACGTAAATTTGGTGGTTTATTAAAAGGGATTTTAGAATAAATTTAAAAAGTTATTTTATAATACTAACATCATAAAAATTAATAGTTTTTTGTTCCCAATTTTCGGCCCGAGTGATTAAGGTTTTCTGAAAACAAATTTAGTTTCATTTAAAAGTTAAGAGCTCAAATTTTTAAAATCATATTGTTTTGTCTATGATACACGAAAGGGAAAAATTGTTTTGAAACAAAATCACATCGTTTAATTAAAATAATTCTCTACACTGACGGAAGGATATCTAGTTTAAAATATTACGATCATGCACCTTCTGCCTGTCAAAAGAACGTGATATTAGATAATTATTTCGAAAATGTGCTGTTTAAAACAGATAGGGATAATAATAAACTGTTTACATGTTGATCGTTTCAGTTTAAATTTTACATAGTGTTCGTTCAAATTTTAATCTTATTATCTGTAGAATAGATCAATATTTATTATAGCAGAAGTTAGGTACATCATAAAAAATGTTTTTTTTTTTTTTTGGATATATGTTTAAGAGTTCTTTTATAATGCTAATCCTATAAAAATAATAATGGTATTTTTCGCCTAATTTTTAATACGAGTAACTAAGGTTTTCCTTCTAAAAAATTAGATTCATTTTAAAATTTAAATAAACTTCAAACTTTAAAGTAAATTTTTGGAAAATTTTTAAAATTTTTAAATTAAATTTGGTGCTCTATTAAAAGTTTTTTAGAATAAATTTTAAATAGTTATTTTATAATACTAACATCATAAAAATTAATATTGTTCCCAATTTTGTTCCCAAATTAAGAACTCAAATTTTTAACTACACTATTGTTTCTATGATATACGAAAGGAAAAAAAATATTTTGGAACAAAATCCCATCTAGTTAAGCGCTATATCTGACCCTTTAATTAAAACAATTCTCTACACTTTCGAAAAGATAGCTAGTTTAAAATATTATGATCATGTACATTTATCTTACTAAAGAACGTGATATCAGATAGCGATTTCGAAAATGTGCAGTTTAAAATAGTTAGGGTTAATAATAAACTGTTTATATGTTTATAGTTTTAGTATCATAGTGTTAGTTCAAATTTTATTCTTATTATCTTTAGGGGAGATTAATATTTATTACAGCAGAATTTTTCTTACATCATAAAAATTTTATTATAAATTTTTAATAGTTTTTTCCATAATGCTAATTCTATAAAATATAGCTTTTTTTGGGCCCAGTTTTCAATCCGAGTAATTAAGGTTTTCCTCCCAAAAAATTTAGATTCATTTTAAAATTTAAATAAACTCTAAACTTTTAAATAAATTTTTGGAAATATTTTGAAATTTTTTAATTAAAAGTTTTTTTTAAAAGTGTTTTTAAGATAAAGTTTTTAAAATTTTACAATACTAACTTTATAAAAATTAATAGTTTCTTTGGGCCCAATTTTTTGTTAAAGTGATTAAGGGTTTCCCCAAAAAAAATTTCGATTCTTTTAAAAATTAAGAGAGCTAAGAATTTTTTAACGACCGCATTCTTTTGTCTATGATACACGAAAAGGAAAAAAATTGTTTCGGAACAAAATCCCATCTGGGAAAGCGTGATATCTGGCCGTTTAATTAAAGTAATTCTCTACACTGTCGGAAGGATAGCTAGTTTAAAATATTATGATGACGTACATTGTGCCTTCCTAAAGAACGTTATATCTGATAATAAATTCGAAAATGTGCAGTTTGAAATATATACGGATAATAATAAACTGTTTACATGTTGGTAGTTTTAGAATTATAGTGTTATTTGGGATTTTAAGGTTTTACATATTTGAAAGATTAATGTTTATTACAACATAATATTTGGTACATCAAAAAATATTTTTAGGATAAATTATTAACAGTTCTTTTCTAATACTAATCTTATAAAAAATTATATCTTCTTTGCACCAAATTTTCAATAAGATATGCTGTCAAGATAACTCAAACCTAAAAGTGTTAAGATCTATTTTTCTATGAGGGCTATAGCTGGAAAGGTTTTGGTGGGGTAGCTGAATATGCACTGAACTATTAACACATTGTATGCGGGACACGTACTAGTACGTTTTCTGATGATTGATACTTGAGCGCGGGTCACGTACTAGTACGGGTTAGTGTAATAACATGGTTTGTTTGTGGGTACAAAAATAACGGTATATACAGGAAAACGAAGCCGAATGTTCTTGTCTACTACATAGATTCTGGAAAAAATTTAGACGTCGTATACATTTCTACAAAGACAAAAAAAATAATTATAAAATCTTTTTTTTAAATGTCGCATTGGATTGGGTAACTCATCAATTACCTGAAACTAACATTCCAGATCTAAGTACACCCACATCTAGAACACAAAGGGCCACCTAAATATCAATCTTCTGGAAGATTATCATTGAATGTGCGGAAACATATTTTAGAGAAAATTGTTACTACTGGGAAAAAGAAAAAGTCGCAAAGACAATGTCGTGTGTGTGCTGTGAAAAAAGTGGAGTGAAGCATCTTACATATGCAAGTTTTACCGTGTACCTCTTCATAGAGGAAAATTCTTTAACCGTTACCATACTGTAAAACATTATTAGTTTTGGGATTGCTCCTTTTTATTTATTTATAATGTAAAAAAATTTATATACAGCATAATTCGAAAAAATAAAAACTATTATACAACTATTTCTATTTGATTTTTCATATTTACGATACTATTATATATCTATCACTAAAAGTATACTTTTTGTTTACAAAAATCTTATGGTTGTTATTTATATATTTCTATTTATATATTTGTTTATATATTTTAATATAAAATACGAAAAGTTGGTTAAAAAATGAAATAATTTTCGATCTACTGAGATTTAACTGAATAACTAAATTGACGCGCAAAACGCCCACTCCCGGTACAATTACGCTGCGAAATATACCCGCACACAATGCTTTAAGGAGTTTCAATAATTTTTTATCTAAAAAACATAAAAGTACTAAAAACATCGTACAATTTAAAGTTATTAAATAATACTAGCATTAAAAATTATATAAAATCCAATATTATATACAAAATTTTACACAATTTTCTAAAGGTTCATGAACAATTGTTTTATTAAATGCCTAAAAATTTTATAGATAAGTATTGTACTTACAAGCAGATAGAAATTTTACAAAAAAAGGCGAAAATTTTTTATTTAAAATATCTAACTTTGATTACGTAGAGAGTTTTAAAAGAATTATATGGGATAATTGTTCTTTTATATTCAAAATTAAAATGTAAAACATTAAGTACCGGATTTTGTAGGGTGAAGGCCCTCCCACTGTGGCTACGTTCTTAATCAACGGGGTGGAGTGTCCCTCAAAACCCTTCTAGTTCTAAGGGTTTTGCTACTTAACCCTTTAGAAGGCCGTGGGAAGATTACTTCCCATCTACACGATCTTACAAGATACTCCTGTGGGAAGCGCAAAACTCATTATATTGGTTTTGTTATTGAAACTACGGAAAGACTGATTCCCTCTTCGGTTTTACGCTGTCATCAATTGTTCGATCGATTGAACAAAATTAGCAGCTCTGTTTTGAAAGTTTGGAAAAGCTAAGTGAGAAATAAATGGCCCCCGAAAGGGTTAAACAACTACACTAAGAATCACCTCTGTTACTGAGTAACACAACTACTTGGATTTGTGTGCTGAAATAGTCTCCTAATGGCTTTAGTTAAAACTATAAACAGCAAAGCTATCTACTGTTGCCCTATCCTGCTTTACAGTAATTTTTCAAATTAATAGACTGCTGCACAACGAAAGTGTGATAACACTTTCAAGTAAAATCCATTTACAAATCCTGATTTAAGGGAAGACAAAGAAGAGTTTCCGCAACATCTCAAAAATTTCCGAAACAATGATTAAATCTTTTGTGACGACCGAAAGTATTACACCTATGAGAAGAATGTCTGGCTAATTGGACGAATTTTCTGAGGCTTGGGGAAAAGCTCATAAAATAATTATCCTATGCTAAACATAAGTATATGGAAAACAGTAATACTTGATAAAAGAAATTAGACCATTTACAAGGTTTTCTATTAGTATTTTGAAATATATTAGATTTTTCACGATGCGAATAAGAATTTACTATCGCTAACTCAACGATACATCTTTGTTGTCATATTTCGTAAATGTGGCGAACGGCTATGTAACGTCGTATGGCTGACTCTAAAAGGGTTACTTTTTAGAAATGTAGTGGAACATTTTAAATATTTTAAAGGTTATTTCTAAGTATTTAAAACAGTTCAAAATATCTCTTATCAAAAAGTATAAATCATATAAAACTAATATTTTGAAATTTAAATACACTAAATAAGTGTTCCTAAAATCTCTCTCCCTTCCTCCCCTTCTCCTTCCTTCCCTCTCTGCCTCCTCTGTATCTCAATCTCTCCTTCCCTCTCTCCCTCCTCTCTCTATCTCAATCTGTCCCCCTCTCTCTCTCAATCTCAATCTCTCTCTATCTCAATCTCTCCCTCCTTCCCTCTCTCCCTCCTCCTTCTCTATCTCAATATCAATCTCTCCCTCCCTCCTCTATCTCCTTCCTCCTCTATCTCCTTCCTCCAACTCTCTCAATATCACCCTCCCTCCCACCATCTCAAAATCTCTCTCAATCTCCCTCCCACTCTCTCAATCTCTCTCTCTCTTTCTCTCTCAATATCTCTCTCTTTCTCACTCAATCTCTCTCTTTTCAATCTCCTTCCTCTCAATCTCTCTCAATCTCTCTCTCTGTCTTTCTCAATCCCTCTCTCTGTCTTTCTCAATCCCTCTCTCTCTCAATCTCACTCTTTGTCTTTCTCAATCTCTCTCTCTTTCTCAATCCCCCTCTCTCTCTCTGTCTTTCTCAATATCTCTGTCACTCTCTCTTTTATTTGATATTGTAAATCCTAGTAGTATGTTGTTCCTTTTTTTAATAATTCACTACATCTACCAATTAGGAAATGGCGGCAAAGACATAATAGTGCTCTTATGACGTAACAGAGGAAAACAAATTATACACCAACATGTAAAAATATCAATAAAAGAAATGGACATAGTGCCATCTACTTTCAAAGTTTAGATATGTACAGATACATAATTTCCCAACATTTGAAATGAAGCGAAAGGGGAAACAAAATGCGATTGATATTTTTATACTATTCTCTAATCACGTAACACTTTTAAATCGGAGTTGAGAAATATAAAACCAATAAGTTAACCAATAAGATAAATGTTTTGTTTTTATAAAAACTAATTAAAAGTATAAATTGTCAAAGCAACGAGTGAATATTTTAACATTTTTACAATTGCAGGAAATAAAAGATTACTAACAGCATAATATATCAATGCATATATCATACATTCATGCTCATTTTGAAATCTTTGTAATGGAAGAATAAAGGAACAATAATGGAACGTAATGGAACATACGTATTTGAAAATAATGACATGTTGCAAACCGTTTAAATCTTTTTTTTTTTAAGAATATAGTATTTTTTGACATTCAGCGTGTTATTCACTATAACAGCCCATATTATATTCGATATAAAATAAAGTTTTCTGCTCTGAGAATAAAGAAATTTCGCAAAACTAATAATACGTAACTTTATAAGAATGATTTATATTTGTTATATAATGCAAGATATTACAAAACTATATATACCAAAAGGTCAACAAAATTCACTTCATAGTAAAATAACTTATGAAATTTACAAATTAGAAACTAATTTGTTTATATCAAATACAAGCTAATTGCCATTTTTAATATATGAACCTGAATTATGAAAACAAGAATAATATATTTATTTTATATTTTGTTATTCTTTTTACATTTTCAATTTCTTAGAAGTTTTTAATTTTTATTTGAAAAAGCATTAGATATCTCTAAAGTTTAGGTTTACAAAATAAGATATTCTATTTCAAATCAGACATAAAAATTTAGTTTCTACTCTTCAAAAGTTACTTATTACAAAAGTTAAGTTTCGCGAGTAAGTGATTTTTCTTTTCCTTTCACTTACAGTTAATTTATGTCTGATTATAAAAAAATACACCTATTGGAATGACAAAACTAAATATTTTTAAACCGAAGCGTTATTAAAGAACTTATAAAAATTTCATACTAAAAGCAGTAGATTATTTTCAGTAATGACGATTGTAAATAACGAAAAGTACTATCATCCCTTAAATATATTATCTACCTTTATAATATTAATTTTATTTAGAGTAGGTGCAGTAAAATTACGCTGATACCTACCTGCTAAATTCTAGGAAATGTTTCACGTAAAGTGTAGTTGGATCAATTTAAATTTAGTAGCAGTGAAACACTTTATTTCAGTTGCCTGCAGAACACTCAGATGTAATATAAATGCTAATGCTAAGCTTTGTTTCCAATTTACAAGTACTTTAAATAATTTAACTATTTAATGCAAACACGGTGTACAATCACAGTTCAGTGTACTATTTATTTTAAGAGGGCATTAGAGCCTGAATATCATTTTTATTTTGACCAATCTGTTTGCACATTTAATATATTACTGGCAATATATTTATGCGATAATGTTTACAATTTCAAGGTAAATCTTAATTTCAGAAATTATTAACTTCTATTAAATTACCTCATAATTATTACCTTATTATTGAAAATGTTCCGTTTGAATAACTTTTGTATATAATATGGTCATTTTTGTTCATAGCATACCTGTTAGGCTTTAGAATATTTTTTATTCTAAATCTTAAAAGGTAAATCACTAGTTATTTCAGGAGTAAGAATTATCGTAAATAAGAATCTGTTGAGATGTTATCGTAAGTAAGAATTATCGTAAGCATCTGTTGAGAACGTAGAAATTATAGGTAATGTATCCGATTTAACCGTACAAAATCTGTAAGATCCTTTTAATTTAAAAATAGATTTCTGGTGTTCAAATTACATTAGTTTTTACTAACTTTTGTCTGATATTCTGCAATGTATATCCTTAGTTATTACTGATATTAAAGTTAGTCATACTGTAAGCATTCAGAGGAAAGGTAAAAATAAATGTATCCATTTTACATTAGTTTGAATTAACTTTTGCCTGATATTCTACAAGGTTTATCTTTAGTTATACCGATATTACAGTTAGTTACTACTGTTACCATTACTAGGAAAGGTAGAAATAAATAATCTATCCCTTTTACATTAGTTTGGATTAACTTTTGGTTGATATTCTGCAAGGTATATTCTTAGTTATTACCGATATTAAAGTTAGTTATTACTGTAAGCATTCGGACTAAAGGTAAAAATAAATGTATCCATTTTACATTAGTTTGAAAAAACTTTTGCCTGATATTCTATAAGGTATATCTTTAGTAATTACCAATATTAAAGTTAGTTATTACTGTAATTATTCCTAGGAAAGGTAGAAATAAATAATATATCCATTTTATATTAGTTTTCACTAACTTTTGTCTGATATTCTGAAAAAATATATCTTTAGTTATTACCGATAGTATAGTTAATTATTACTGTAACCATTCCTAGGAAAGGTAGAAATAAATTATAGATTCAATTTACGTTATTTTTGACTAACTTTTGTCAAAATTTTGCAAGATATATTCTTAGTTACTACCGATGTTAAAGTTAGTTATTACTGTAAGCATTCCTAGGAAAGGTAGAAATAAATAATATATCCATTTTATATTAGTTTTCACTAACTTTTGTCTGATATTCTGCAAGGTATATCCTTAATTATTACAGATATTAAAGTTAGTTATTACTGTAAGCATTCCTAGGAAAGGTAGAAATAAATAATATATCCATTTTATATTAGTTTTCACTAACTTTTGTCTGATATTCTGCAAGGTATATCCTTAATTATTACAGATATTAAAGTTAGTTATTACATTAACTTTTTCTAGAAACGGTAGAAATAAATAATCTATTTTACATTAGTTTTAACTAACTTATCTGATATCGTGTAAGGTATATTCTTAGTTATTACCGATATTAAAGTTAGTTATTACTGTAAGCCTTCCTAGGAAAGGTAGAAATAAATAATCTATCCCTTTTACATTAGTTTAGACTAACTTTTGTGGCTGACATTCTGCAAGATATACCTTTTTAGTTATTACCGATATTATAGTTAGTTATTACTGTAAGCATTCCTAGGAAAGGTAAAAATAAATCTATCCCTTTTACATTAGTTTGGACTAATTTTTGGACGATATTCTACAAGGTATATCCTTAATTATTACCATATGAAAGTTAGTTATTACTGTAAGCATTCCTAGGAAAGGTAGAAATAAATAATATATCCATTTTATATTAGTTTTCACTAACTTTTGTCTGATATTCTGCAAGGTATATCCTTAGTTATTACCGATATTAAAGTTAGTTATTACTGTAAGCCTTCCTAGGAAAGGTAGAAATAAATTATATTCCCCTTTTAAATTAGTTTTAACTAAATTTGGTCTGATATTTTGTAAGGTTATAGCCTTAGTTATTACAGAAATTAAAGTTATTATTGTAAGTATTTCATCGAGGAAAGTAGAATTAATGTTTCCATTTTAAATTAGTTTTAATTTACTTTTTTTTTAGTACTCTATCAAATAAATTGTCAATGAATTTCGAAGGTATATGACGATTAAAAATATACCTCAAGTGTTTCAAATACTTATGAAATTTGAAAATGTTTTATCAAAGTAATTATTAGTAATAGAGGAGTTTATCTAATAATTAATTAATAAAATTAATTTATTATAATTTGATAAATAATAAACCCTATAATTCTTCTTTTTAGTTATATATCAGACTTCAATGAGACAGAAGTACCGAATTTTCAAACAAATTGCGCCGAGCTTAACGCCCACTGTAGACTTATATAATACTTTCCCGTTACATAGACATTTCCCTATTTATGTACACACATAGTTATGCGATGATTTGTGCAAATAATTGCACAAAAAAGTAAAATGATGTAAATAAGAGTTTCACATACATTTACAAGCAAATGGTTTCATACTCGATATATAATGTGAAATGCAACCTTTCATTTCATATTTTATATATATGCTTTTACATTTAATCTTGTATGCAATATATGTGCGTTTTTATATGGGTATGCATGCATGTAAATAATAATGTTACTAAAATAATTGAAACCAAATGTACATAGTAAAATTAGAATTCATATTTAAATATACAGTGTAAATTTCAGATATATAAATGTACATACAATGTAAAAATATACATGCTAATGAAACACGTATAAAATAATTACAGTGCTTTAAATTTCACTGAAGTTGCATGCCTACGTTAGCGTAAGTCTATGTTATATATATATATATATATATATATATATATATATATATATATATATATATATATATATGCATGCAACGATATAATCATATTTCTATGTTTATGCATTAATCTTTGCATATATCTGCACATTAACCTGCATTTAACTGCACATACAATTATTGCATACATGTGCACGTACACAAATGTTGGTGCGTTTACTGTAATTTAAATTTTATTTACATGCATGTGTATGAATATACACCATTGCATAAAATTTACATGGACTAAGTATTTATATATTTTTGCAATTCTGACATTTTGCGTATAAATATACATTTAAATATGCATGAATTTATACAACTTAGTACCACAAAATGAATGATTTATTCTTTAGTATATATTCATACTTATGTGTTTGTGTATGAGTGTGTGTATGTGTATGATTTTGGGTGAAATTTACCTATAAACGGAGTATCATATTTGTAAAAGATGATTTAGATTTGCGTATACACTTAAATAAATTTGTTAATGTATGTGTGTTACTAGACACAGCAATAGTTCAAAATTTCCTCTATTTAACATAACAAAAGAAATTCGATAATTTTACTGCCAATTTCCTAACCTACAGCATTACGAAGTTAGTAACCAAGGTTACTAGAAAATAACACATTGCAACCAAAGGAAATTTAATACACGTCAATTTCAAGTGCATCACGCTATCGTTAAGTATAAAAAACACAAAAAACAATCTCACCTGTAAAGGCTAAAACCAGAAAGCACTTCTGTATAATCCTTGTCATAACTACAGGCATCAGAGATAAATATATTTATATATAAACTCTTCTATTTTCCACACAAAACGAGAACAAATATTCTATTTTTTTTTCCGAGAGGAAAAAAAAATTCCACTTTCCGGCGAATAATTTAAAACAAATTTTTTTTTCACTGTCGCACTTTTTTCTTTAAAAATCCAGGTATGAAAATTCCATGTCACATAACAACCACTTTAAAAAAACTGACAACTAAGTTTGTCAAATTCCCACCAGAAAAAAAATCACACACAGCTTTACGTGAAATTCTTTTACGGGAGACCAGATCCCCGTATTTTTCCGGGCAGCAAAAGCGGTCTGAGCTCCTCCGAGCTTCGTAAGTTACTAACTGAAGCCTGATCAACAACACAACCCTGTTTTACGAGGAAAGCACATGGTTCCTTCCAGCGTTGCTGGGTTGCTGTAATCCTGATCCGCCAAGCGTGTTTTGGCGGAGTAACGCGGCGTCGCCAAGCTTTCATCCCAATCAGTGCCTTTTGAACGCATTTATATATATGCATCTTCGTTTGGTAATAGATGATTGGAGTTTTTGGCGATTCATCAAATAAAGCTTGCATCTGCAGTTGATGATCGTGAGATCGTTAAATCTCCATAATGAGCGTATTTGATTTTAAACTGAAAGGGATTTATTTGCCAGACTGAATTTTCAGCAGACGTTACATTTAATGATTAGAATATATTGCAACATACATATAAATATATATATATATATATATATATATATATATATATATATATATATATATATATATATATATATACATAGCGAGAGATAGATATAGATACAAATATAGGTATACACACACATATATACATATATATACATACATACATACATATATATATATATATATATATATATAAATGTATTTATACATATATATATGTAAGTGTATATATACATATATATATATATATATATATACACACACACATATATATATATATATATATATATATATATATATATATATATATATATATATATATATATATATACATATACACATATATATGTAAGTGTATATATACATATATATATACATATATATATATATATATATATATATATATATATATATATATATATATATATATGTATATATATATATATATATATATATATATATATATATGTATATATATATATGTATGTATATATATATATATATATGTATATATTCGGCATACCAGGAGGTGCCGCTCTGACGCGCCAGTGCGTTGGTAGCAGCGAACGTGTTAAGGAACTGATTTCAATTTCAAATCACCGTCAACAAAGTTAGACATTTCAACATTCATCAGATTTCAAGCTACATTTTCAACATGCAGAACGCACCTCTACATGAAATGCTTCAAGGAGCCGGAATTTTGGAACAACAAGCGATCAACTCAATTATACACGCAAATGGACAACTAGAAGATACGACATTGTCAGAATGCTTCTCCATTCAACACACTTCAATCTTTACACTGCTCACTTTGTACCATTTCTTTAATTGTATAATTTTTTGTTATTACATTATTACATTTTATTTTCTATGACTTTTCAAACTTTATCTTTGTATAGAATAGTTCCCTTTCCAAACAACTTTGTTTAGAATAGTTTACAATGGTGCACTTTAACCGGTTATCTTTTCACTAATAGTTTCACAAATTTTCTTATGGCAAGTATTGTTTTGATAAATCACAATTGAAAATTTAAATCTTGGAGTTAGCTTCGATACCTGTTTTCTCCGAGCGGAGCTCGGTCACCCGGTACTAATTATTTACTTTGAAATCTGACCACTAAAATGTTCCGTAAATACAATACTTCCTTTAACCTTTTCGTGGGTCATTTATTTCCCACGCAGCATTTTCAAACTTTCAAAAACAGAGATGCTAATTATACTCAATCTATCAAACAGTAGATGACAGCTCAAAACTGAATCTGGAATCAGTCATCCCATCATTTTAACCCTTTAAAGGTCACTAAAAATAAATTCATAGGAATATAATGTAATTTGTTTATAAATGTTAGCTATGAACCTTGTAAATGTAAAATATATAAGTTTTCTTACAACCCTTAGAAGGGTTTGCCTTAGAGAATATACCTAAGGAAGGTTTGATTAGGGGTTTAACTAACTAACCCCTCCCCTTGTAGAGCTTGAACATTATGCCTTTTTAAAAGTTTAACTATATTGGAAGAACAGTAAATGATAATACTTAAACTAGTATAATAAATAAATAGCTTAACATCTTATAAGCTTTGTTTGTATAGGTGCTTTTATTTGGGGTCATAAGTAAGATAAATTCAATTACTGACTTCTCAAATACAGAAAGTTTAAATACATATATTTAAAAAAAAAAAAGAAAAAAAAAAGATAAACGTAGAACTATCATCTGTTATAAATTGGAAAATATCAAAAACATAATATGTATATATATATATATATATATATATATATATATATATATATATATATATATATATATATATATATATATATATATATATATATATATATATATATATATATATGAATTCAAAAAATCATCCATGTCATTAAAAGTTTTTTTTTTTAATTGCGGAAGCTCTTGATTCTACATCATTGGCTTCCATACATAAGATTGGAGCCGTAAGTAATTATAAAAAGATAAAGCAATGTACTCCAATACGTAAAGTTTAAAAAAAAATATGTTTAATAGGTGGTTATGCTATGAAACCACTGTCCTGTTAATAGCAAGGCCAATATATTGTAATGTTTTGTAATGCTTTCCACAGGTGTATTTTGTAAGATCATGTAGGTGGGAAGTAATCTTCCTACGGCCTTCGAAAGGGTTAATTTGTACAAAAATTAAAAATTAAATTTGATAGATTTCTTTAAAGATAAAGTTCTTCTGTCCCTGTAATAGAACTCCCCTAAACGGCTGTACTGATTTTGATGAAATTTTGAGTATGTAATTAAGTTGATTCAAGAATGGTTTATATTCACAATTGAATCCGATAAAATATGATTATCCAGAATTGTGCACTTATTGAAATTATTATAATGCCTCTTGAAACCCTTCGCCAACGTATCTGTGACGCAGTGGTTAGCTCAACAGTACGAGAAATCCCAATATATAATCCCCGTACAGGCGATATGGGAGTTTTTACTTAGTGTAATTACATTTATGATGACTATGCGCTTAAAGGCGTCAAGTATTTTTAAAATAATTTTTGCACACTTTTCCAACAAAACGGACCAATTTATAATTTATTTAAAAACATTTTACATTTTTTGGAATTTGCAGCATTAATACAGGAACAACGTATGTCGGGTTTGTTGTAGTATATATTTTATCTTCAGATTTTCTCAAAAGACATTTAAAAAATTAATGAAGATCTGAATGAATATTTAATTTTAATTATTATATTTACTTTATTATTTCAGCTGTTTACTTTGAAAGTGGTGTAAATCTAACTTATATGTTAGGGAGGTATTCAAAGTATTCATACATTTGGATGGTTTAAAAATATTAGTATACGTTAATTACGCTCATTTTATTTTCACAAATACTAAATTGATTTAAGTTTATAATGTATTTGTAAGTCCAGTTTATATTATATAAAGGTTTAATACAGGACAACGTATGTCGGGCTCGTTGTAGTTATTAAGTAAATTTAAACTGAATTTTATGAGATAAGGGAAGAGCTGTAAGGCAGTATAGAATCCAGACAATGTTAACATTTACTGTGTCGTAACTGGTATTTAAAAAACGTTTTCTATATATACAAAGGGGAAAATCCAATATACATTTTTGTTTCCGTATTCACTTTTTTCACAAATCTGCAATATTAACTTTTCAATTTCATGCAACATTGACAAGTGCATTGGATTTGAATCCATATACAGATGTATTAGTGGTGCAATAAACAGGACATTTTAATTATTAAAAAAAAGTTTTATTGTTTATTTTACGAACCTCATAAGAAATTCAACAGCATCAGATTGCACATCTGAACCAGTCCGTGGAAAATTAAAAACCTGCGGTCCTATGAAATGTAAACATACTAAAAGCAAAGCATTTGGTCTTTTTTACCTATTTAAAGAAAAACAAGTAAATTAGCATAGAAAAACATAGTGTAACTTAGTACAAAGGTTACTCTAAAATTTTTGAGATATCCGCAGACTAGAATTTACAAAATAAAAGTAATGGTTTAATTTAAAATACAAAATTTTACAGCAGGCATTTTTTACTGACTTGTTTAGAGTAGAATAAATTTATATAGAAGAGAAAATAAAGTTGACGCGAAAATATTTCTTATATGATTTTCTACTATTTTCAAGCAGGATTAAATCAAGAAGAATGCTTTATCGGATGCATTGGCTTTTGGTGATGAATTTTCAGCTCGTGCTACTGTATTCCGATATCGTTTAAATAATTTAGCAGGTCGCAATTTTCTTCAGCATGAAGAACAATCAGGAAGGCTACCGTCGGCATTAATCCCGGTAAGATGTCTGCCATACGAAAAATGTTAACGGATGATAATCGTTGTAAGTATTAAATTATACAGAAGGAACTTAACATTAGATCCTCGACCATACACAAAATTATTAATGAAGAATTATATATAAAAAAAAGTAGTTTCCCGTTGGGTTCCTCATAATCTAATTGATCACCCAAAAAATCGAGCGTGTCAGAATCAGTAAAGAGACTCTTAAATTGCTGACTCATGGTGGCCACGGCATCATTTCTAAAATTGTAACGGGTGATAAAATGCACATACCGTTTTTTGACTTTCTAATCCGTCAAGAAAGCAAAGTATGGGGCTTTGAAAAGGATCCCAAGCTGATAATGGTGAAAAGACAACGGGCACTGAAAAAAGTGATGTATGCGGTTTTTTTCAGAAGTACGGGATTGGTCAAAGCCATCAAGTTGGAAGGACAGAAGACAGTAATAGAAAACTGATATACTACAAGAAGTGAATGTTAGAGGAACTAGTGCTTCACCATAACAATGCATCTTCACATACAGCCGGATTAACAGTGCAGTTTCTTAAACAATAACAAATTAAAGTGATAGAACATTCGGCGTATTCACCTGATTTTTCTATGTGTGACTCTTGGTTACTCTATAATCTAAAAGAGAACTTACGTGCACATCGTCTTCATTCAGAAGAAGGGATTGGTGTGGCTATAAATGCGTCTTTTTCATCTATTCCAAGAAATGACTGTCTTGAGGTATTAAACCTGGGGAAAATTCATCTGCAAAAGTGCATTGATTCTTTAAAAGACTATTTTGAACACACGTAAAATTTTGTAAGCAAAACTTAAACCTATCTGTATCTCAAAAATTTCAGAGTGACCCTCGTATAGGACACAAACTATAACTGTACACACTGTCTACCAACAAGTATTTGGACACCTGTGATAGAAATGAAAAACTAACTTAATTTAAAATCAATAGTTGGTAGAGCCTCCACAAGAAGCAATTACAGGGTGAACCCTCCGGGGCATACTTTCCACAAATCTTTGTATTACAGCTAGTGGTATTGTCTTCCACTCGGATTGGTGTAGACATATAAGTTCCTTCACCGATTTTGGACGAGTATTGCACTTCTTAATTCGGTGATCCAACTCGTCCCAGAGGTTCTCGATAGGGTTCAGGTCTGGGCTCTGGGCAGGTAATTCCGTTCGATGAACTCCACTGGTACCATACCAAGCCTTTGTTAACCTCGAAACATGATAACTGGAATTGACGTTCTGAAAGTAACAGGGGTCCAACCCGTCAAACTGCCACAACGTAGGAAACACATTGTCACCCAAAACAGTGCAGTAGGAATCGGCGTTGAGCTTACTAGGAATGGGGACCCACAGTTCATACCAGGAGAAACACCCCCAGACCATAATTCCACCTCCACCGAACTTGATTGTTGACACAATGCATTCTGGCAGGAGACTTTCTCCAGGCAGACGCCAGACCTAGACCATCCCATCCGAAGTTTAAAGGGTCTCTATCTCCTAGTTTCGTTGGTCTGCCGACTCGTAGCACATTCCGACAATCATCGCTCACCTTCCACTTCTTAATCACAAAGGCCGCTGTCGATTTTGGGTACTTCAGATAACTAGATATGTCCTTAAGGATCGGCCCGTAATACCCGGTAATTATACCTTTCTCGAAATCAGAGAGCTCCGAACTGCGGGGCAACTTGCATGTGACTAATGCCGATGCTGTTTCCTACACGATGTATAGCTACGGAGGCCGTGACGTACCTTAGGACTACAGATATAATCATTTGCATAGGTGTCCAAATATTTATTGGTAGACAGTGTACATACAACAGTTCATTCAAAAATAACTGGAATATAAGTCAGACAAAAATAAAGCATTAATTAAACTTCCGATTTTTGGTAACTTCGAGAATGCTTGAATATTTTTAACCCTCTAAGCGGTTTGCACGTACAATTCCGCCAAACCGATGATGTCTTCAACGCGGTTGTCACGTACAATTTTTGACCTCCAAAAGCCCAAAAATGGATGTAATGTACATTTCTGCCAGTGTTTGAGGTAGGAGGGTCAGGTTGATTGTTTAGAAACTGCATCCTTCTTTGACTGACATTTATTGAGGAATGCACCCCTACTCCCTGAAGCACAAAGACGCTGATAGCTTTTCATGGCTTTGTAAATCTCTATTTCGAAGCATTTCGTTTGCGGTAACAGATGTACCTCTAATTGCCCCCACTTAAATATCTTGAATAACTTTCGTAAAAAAATATAAATAATTTTCTTAAAGAATATTTTTATTTGTACTTTTAGAATCCATTATTTCTTATGGGTTGATCTTAGAGATTTAGCAAGATTTATGTGTCTTAAAAATTAATAATCTATAATATCTATTTATATATCTATTTATAACCGGAAGTAAAGGGACAGTAACGAGGGTGGGTTTCCCGTATTCCATTCTAGTTGACAAAGGGTGAAGTTAAAAATCATAGAATGCTTTGGCCATTGACACAATAAACCTTTAGCGCATTTTTGAAGACTTTTTTTAATCGGTGTGTTCCACTCGGAGGGTTAATTTATATTAATAATAAACCTAAAAATAATAGAATTTTTTATTATTTTTTATAATCTTTCACAAATAATTTTCTAATTAATTAAGAAACTCCGTAGTAGCTCTCCTTATTTTGTTTTGGCAATTTTCCACCATTAGGTTAATTTACACTGCTGGGTCTTGAACTAACTGTGCTGAGAGGTTAAGTTTTTAGTTTAAGAAATACAGAGCTACAACACTACAAATTTCGAACATTATAAATTATGATTTACCTTGAAGTTAATACTCAGGTAATGTGTAAATATAAAGTAAATACAATCACAGAGAATTAATTCTACTTTTTAAATATTTTAGATTATAAGTATAATTTTATCTTCAGATTTCCTCAAAAGACATTTAAAAAATTAATGAAGATCTGAATAAATATTTAATTTTAATTATTATATTTACTTTATTATTTCAGCTGTTTACTTTGAAAGTAGTGTAAATCTAACTTATATTTTAGGGAGGTATTCAAGGTATTCCATACATTTGGATGGTTTAAAAATATTAGTATATGTTAATACGCTCATTTTATTTTTCCCAAACATTAAATTGATTTAAGTTTATAATGTATTTGTAAGTCCAGTTTATATTATATAAAGGTTTTCAAGGTAGTGGGTACATTTGGATGGTTTCAAAAAATATTGGTATAAGTTAATATGTTCATTTTATTTTTGTAAATATAAAATTCATTTAAGTTTATAATGTTTTTGTAATTACATTTTATATTTTCATTTTTAAAAATATTAAAAATAGATTTATGTTTATAATGTATTTATAAGCCTAATTTATATTATATAGAGGTTTTCAAGGTATTGAGTACATTTGGATGGTTTAAAAAATTGGTATATGTTAATACACCCATTTTTATTTTTTTAAATATAAAATTGCTTTAATTTTATAAAGCATCTTTAAGTCCAATTTATATAATTATGTCCAATTTATTTATATTTATTCAAGGGATTGGATACATTTGGATAGTTTAAAAAATAATGGTATATGTTAATACGCTCATATTATTTTTTAAATATATCAAAAATATATTTTACGTTTATAATGTATTTGCAAATTCAGTTTATATTATGTAGAGATTTTCAAGGGAATGGGTACATTTGGATGGCTTAATAAATATTGGTATTGTTAATACGCTCCTTTTAATTTTTAAAGCTATAAAATTTATTTAATTATTTAATTTATTTAATTCCACAATTTATTTGTAAGTACAATTTATATTATATTGAGGAATTCAAGCGATTAGATACATTCGGATGGTTTAAAAATTATTGGTATAAGTCAATACATTATTTTATGTTTTAAAAATATTAAAAATAGATTTATATTTATAATGAATTTGTAAGTCCAGTTTTATATTATATAAAGGTTTTTAAGGTAATAGGTACATTTGGATGGCTTAAAACATATTGGTATATGTTAAAAACACTCATTTTATTTTTTGTAAAATATTAAATTGATTTAATTTTAAAACGCATTTGTAAGTGCAATTTATATTATATTTAAGGTATTCAAGGGATTAGATACATTTGGATGGTTTAAATAATATTAGTATATGTTAATATTCTCAAATTATTTATTAGAATAATAAAGTAATTTAAGTTTATAACATTTGATGAATAATTATCATGCAGTACAATTTTTGAACTAAATATTATTTTATTACTGAAAGTGGACTTAACCACTTTCGATATAACTATATCTGTAATTTCATTAACTACGTAAGTTTATATTGACAAAAGTAGTGAAAATTTTGAAAGATTTTTTTGGGGAGCTGTTTATAGATAAAATGTTTATAACAGATTGCATTTAGTGTTAATACTACTTGTTGTTACCATTAAAATTTTACTTTTTGTCTAAAATGTACTTACGCCTTTTTAAAATAAAAATCATATTTTGATAT
Source organism: Pardosa pseudoannulata (assembly GCA_032207245.1). Lineage (NCBI taxonomy): Eukaryota > Metazoa > Arthropoda > Arachnida > Araneae > Lycosidae > Pardosa > Pardosa pseudoannulata. Next base: position 53,391,523 of record CM063497.1, read on the forward strand.
TTTAATTAACATCGATGAATAAAAGTTTAATATTATTTATTGTGTTACTTTAACAATTGTAAGTATAATTGCAATATAAATAATATATGTAACTTAATGAAAAGTGTAGTGTTAATATTCGTTTAAAAATGTTTGCATGTAGGTACAGTATCTGGATATAAATCAATATTTAATCCAGCTTGTATCGGGTAATTTCTCTAAGATATCACATATTTATTTATTTATTTATAAATGCATTCGTTTCATAGCAAAATGAAACGAGATCTGACGAGCAAATATTTTCCTTTAACCACTTCTTACGTAGAAAATTCCATAAATAACTCCTTAATTAGCCACTCCGTATGTAAGAGGAAATCCTCCTAAGTCAACATGTAATGGAGATTCTTTGGATTTTAACTATCATTAGGTATGTGTAATGGCATGGCTAAATTTCTGGTTCTAATGCTGGGGTTGTAATATCCGAATTCCTGATACGCTTAAACATTAATGAGGATCAATTAATTAATATTTTGTATAGAGGTTAGCGGATATTTTGACTTTTATATTCCCTTAGTATAAATACACTAGCATATAACCCGTCACATGACGGAATCATTAAAATTTTTATTTTTTTAGAATAGTAAAGTACCCTATGAGGCAGGTAAAAATATGGTTCCTTTTTTGGCTGAGAATTATACAGGCTCAATAATTTGTTTATCTTCATACTCCTCTAAAGTTCCCCGATACTGTGAAAGTGGTTTATAATCACGTTGAATTCATTTAGAACGATAATACAAAGATATCTTAGCTAACTCGAAATTATTGTTAAGTTCTTCCCAATTTTTTTGCCACGGTAATTGACGGAAGTAAAGAAATGAAACTACCATTTCCACTACACCCTGGAGGTAGATAGAATTAATTGTTAATACTGGTGATAATTAATGGAAGCAAAAGAATGAAACTACCATTTCCACTACACGCTGGAAGTAGATAGAATTAATTGTTAATACTGGTGATAATTAATGGAAGCAAAAGAATGAAACTACCATTTCCACTACACGCTGGAAGTAGATAGAATTAATTGTTAATACTGGTGATAATTAATGGAAGTAAAAGGATGAAACTACCATTTCCACTACGCTGGAAGTAGATAGAATTAATTGTTAATACTGGTGATAATTAATGGAAGTAAAAGAATGAAACTACCTTTTCACTACACGCTGGAAGTAGATAGAACTAATTGTTAATAATTAAAATTTCCATTTATACAAAAAATAACCGATGGTTAATTAAAATATGCACCGTATAATCTGTTATTTAAGCCAGATATAGTATAAAAATAAAACGTATGAAAATAATGCAGACGATATTTAAATAATTTAAAATAAAAAATGATTAAATGAGATGAAATGACGTCATAATGCTAGAAAAAATGTTATTTTTACCTATTTATTATGTGATAAATTGATACGTTTAATAGTCTGCTCTTAACCAGGAAAATAGGGCTCGAAATAATGGCATTAAATGATCGAATAGATGGGGGAGGGATGGATTTCGAACGTTACTAAACATAACTCATCAAAACTCCAATATGGTGGATTCTATCCAATTCAAGGTACAACCGCTTCATAAACTTGAGTACAGAGGACATGTAACTTAGGGAATTATTATATAGGAGATTTATTAAGCATCTGATGAATAAAAGTTTAATATATTTTATTGTATTACTTTAATAATTGTATGTATACAATTGCACATATAAATAATATATGTAACTTAATGAAAAGTATAGTGTTAATATTCTCGTTTATAAATGATTTTATTTTATTACAGTATCTAGATAGAAATCAATATTTTATCCAGCTTGTATCGGGTGGTTTCATAAGATATGACATATTTATTTATTATTTAGAAATGCATTCCTTTCATAGCGAAATGAAACGAAAACTGACGAGCAAATATTTTCCTTTAACCACTTCTTACGTAGAAAACTCCATAAATAACTCCTTAATTAGCCACTCCGTATGTAAGAGGAAATCCTCCTAAGTCAACAAGTAATGGAGATTCTGTGGAATTTAACTATCATTAGATATGTGTAATGGCATAGCTATAATCTGGCTCTAATGCTGGGTTTGTAATATCCGAATTCTTGATTCACTTAAAAATTAATGAGGATCAATTAAGTAATATTTTGTATAGAGGTTAGCGGATATTTTGACTCTTATATTCCCTTAGTATAAATACTAACATATAGCCCGTCATATGACGGGATCTGTAAAATTTTTATTTTTCCAGAATTGTAAAGTACCCTATGAGGCAGGTAAAAA
>CM063497.1:53408828-53418828 GCA_032207245.1 Pardosa pseudoannulata
ATTTTTTTACCGTTTCACGGTATTAAATTATCTATAACACTAAAAAGAACCTTGAGATTTTAAAAGCATACCAATTTATTTGACGAAACTTTAAAAAAATAATCTTCAAAATTTAATATTTATAATACATAGAAATATGCTCCAAAGTATTTAAAATTCCTAATTCTGTGCAAAAATTGTCAAACTAAAAAATATCATTTTTACAGTAATTTGTGATAAGGATGTGTAACAAAAAAAGGTATCAATTCAGTTAAATAATGCCTAACAAATTTTCAAGACAAAAATCATTCGAAAAATTTTTGATATTAAACCGAATGTATTTTTCAAGATCATTAAATCCTTTTCATATTAAATATATGCCTAACAAATTTTCAAAACAAAAATCATTCCCAAATCGCCTTTTGATATTTAACTATATGCTTAACAAATTTTCATGATAAAAATCATTTTCAAATCGCCTTTTCATACTAAACTATATGACTAACAAATTAACAAGGAAAAAATAATTTCTAAATCGCCTATTGATGTTAAACCGAATATGTGAGAAATTTTCAAGACAAAAATCATTCCCAAATCGCCTTTTAATATTAAACTATATGCCTGACAAATTTTCAAGACAAAAATCATTCATAAATTGTCTTCCAATATTAAACCGTATTCCTAACAAATTTTCAAAAATGGTCTTTCAATATTAAACAGTATGCCTAACACATTTTCAAGACAAAAATCATTTCCAAATCACTTTTTGGTATTAAACCGTATGCCCGACAAATTGTCAAGTCAAAAACTATTCATAAAATGCCTTTTCATATTAAACTGTATGTCTGACAGATTGACAATTTACAAAAATCATTCTAAAATCTTCTTTTCATTTCAAACTGTGTTCCTAAAAAATTTTTAAAGACAAAAATCATTTAATTATTTTAATTAAATTTTGTCGTTTCAAAAGTTTTATTTCCCTTAAAACCACATTTAAAAATTAATTTTATTTAAATTAATTATAATTTGTGTTGTAATTGTAAACATTTTCACATTAATGTTTTTGGAAATGATACCCTACTAAAGTTTCCAGTCGATTGTTCAAAAAGAAAATAAATTAAATTTCAAAAACCCACCGTCCCTTAAATTCAATTTATGGAAAAATTGAAAATCATTACAAAGTGCCTGAACATCCTTATTATATACGTATATCTCTGCATATAAAAATTGAGAGGAGGAGGGATATCAAAGAACAATGTATATAAACGGAAATTTCATTCTCCTTGCATTTGTGTGAAGTGTTATCCATCATATTTGGTAACGAGCCAAGAATGACGGAAGTATTAATCAATGTTTCCCTTCTAGGATATTCAATTCGGTTGCAGTTAAAGAAAGAGAGATGAAAATAAATATTGACCCCCCCACCACACACACACACACTACATGAAGAGCACTCTTGAAGAAGGGGTTGTGATATATTGAATGAGGGATGGAAAATGTCAGGAGGAAATTGTTAGATGACTAGCTGTGTTTTCGTTCATATATATATATATATATATATATTATATATATATATATATATATATATATATATATATATATATATATATATATATATATATATATATATATATATATATATATATATATATACATATATATATATGCATATATATATATATATGTGTGTGTGTGTGTGTGTGTGTGTGTGTAAGGAAAATTCTCAGGGGTTTTCAAAACTTAAATCAAGGGTAAAAATTCCCTCGTCATTTTCCATTCCCCTTTTTAACCCCTAACCTAAATTGTCTGCTAGGGCCATGTAGGTTTATAATTGGCCAGGCCCCTTCTCTGAGTAACCTGTAAATTTAGGTTAGGGGTTAAAAAAAGGGGAATGGAAAATGACGCGGGAATTTTTACCCTTGATTTAAGTTTTGAAAACCCTGAGAATTTTCCTTACAACAATATATATATATATATATATATATTATATTATATTATATTATATTATATATATATATATATATATATATATATATATATATGTATGTGTGTGTGTGTGTGTGTGTGTGTGTGTGTGTGTGTATCGTAGTAAACTATCTTCCAGAGGGTAATTTCGTCGACTAAACTGTTTGATAAAAACAATGTTCGGCATACTTTATTAGGGCAGGAGCTATTTAATTTTTCCATGGCCAGCTTTCGACTCATCCCAAATAAAACGGTGAGATAAACCATGAGAGAAACGTTGGACATACTATATTACATTATTAGCTCCCGCGCTATTTCATTTTTCTGTGGCCAGCTTTCGATTTACACCAAATAACACAGCGTGATAAACCATCAGATAAATGTTGGACATACTTTATATTTAATCATGAAAGGTGCTATTTCACTATCCATGGCTTTTCGTTTTATCGCAAATAACAATAAGATAAACCCTGAGAGAAACGTTGGGCATACTTTATTACATTATTAGCTCCCGCGCTATTTCATTTTTCTGTGGCCAGCTTTCGATTTACACCAAATAACACAGCGTGATAAACCATCAGAGAAATTCTAGACACACTTTATTACTTTATTAGGACAGGTGCTATTTCATTTCCAATTTCCAGCTTTCGATTTACACTAAATAACAAAGTGAGATAAACCACCAGAAAAATGTTGGGCATACTTTATTACTTTATCAGGAAGGTGCTATTTCCTATTACATGGTCAGCTTTCGTTTTTACCCCAAATAACAGAATAAGATAAACCATCAGAGATATGTTGTGCATTTTTATTACATTATTAGCTCCTGCGTATTTCATTTTTCTTTAGCCAGCTTCAATTTACACCAAATAAAACAGTGAGATAAACCATTAGAAAAGTGCTGGGAATACTTTATTACATTATTCGCGCTATTTCATTTTGTGCCAGCTTTCGATTTACCAAATAACACGGCGAGATAAACCATCAGAGAAACGCTGGGAATACTTTATTTAATAAGGGCTATTTCATTTTCGGCCAGCTTTCGATTTACCCAAATAACAGTGAATAAACCATCAGAAAATGCTGGACATACTTTATTACTTTATTAGGAAAGGTCTATTTCATTTTTTAAATGGCCAGCTTTCGTTTACCCAAATAACAGAATGAGATAAACCATCAGATATGTTGTGCATACTTTATTATATTAAAAAGGTGCTATTTCATCCATGGCCATTTCAATTTACACCAAATATACAGCGAGATAAATCATCAGAGATATGTTGGATACTTTATTACATTATTAGTGGTATTTCATTTTTCTTTCCAGCTTTCGATTTACACCAAATAACAGTAGATAAACCATTAGAAAGTAATAATTTATTACATTATAAAGGCAGGTGCTATTTCATTTTTCGATGACCATCTTTCGGTTCATTCAATTAACAAAGTAAAATACACCATCAGAAAAATGTTGGGCATACTTTATTAAATTAACAGAACATGCGCTATTTTTATTTTTCCATGGCCATCTTTCGATTTACTTCAAATAACACAGCGAGATAAACCATCAGAGAAACATTGGGCATACTTTATTACATTATTAGCTTCCACCTATTTCATTTTTCTGTGACCATCTTTTGATTTACCCCAAATAACACAGCGAGATAAACCATGAGAGAAATGCTGGACACACTTTATTACTTTATTAAGATAGATGCTATTTCATTTTCGATATCCAGTTTTACTATTTACCTCAAATAACAGAGTAACATAAACCACCACAGAAATGTTGGGCATACTTTACTATTTTATGAAGGTCAAGTGCTATTTCATTTTTTTTTTTTCATGTCCATCTTTAGATTCACTTGAAATAACATAGTAAGATAAAACCATCACAGAAATGTTGGGCATACTTTATTACTTTATTAATTGTAAACGCTATTTCATTTTTCCCTGGGTAACTTCCGATTTACTTCAAATAACAGAGTAAGATAAACCACCAGAGAATTTTGGGCATACTTTATTGCATTAACAGGACAGGCGCTATTTCATTTTTCCACGGCCATCTTTCGATTTACTTCAAATAACAGAGTAAGGTAAACTATCAGAGAAATGTTGGGTATATTTTACTATTTTATGAAGGGCAGGTGCTATTTCATTTTTTCAAGTCCATCTTTAGATTTACTTGAGATAACATAGTAAGATAAACCATCACAGAAATTTTGGGCATAATTTATTACTTTATTAATTGTAGACACTATTTCATTTTTCCCTGGGTAACTTCCGATTTACTTCAAATAACAGAGTAAGATAAACCACCAGAGAAATTTTGGGCATACTTTATTACATTAACAGGACAGGCGCTATTTCATTTTTCCATGGCCATCTTTCGATTTACTTCAAATAACACAGCGAGATGAACCATCAGAGAAATGTTGGGCCTGTTATTATTTTATTAAAGGCAGACGCTATTTCCTTTTTTCATGGCCAACTGTCATTTTATCCAAAATAACACAGTAAGATAATATAGCAGTAAGATATTAACCAGCAAAAAAAAAAAATGTTAATCTTACTTTATTACTTTAATACGGCAGGTGCTATTTCCTTTTTCCATGACCATCTTTCGATTAACCCCAAATAACAAAGGACAATAAACTATTAGAGAAATCTATGAGTAAAAAATATTTGAATGTCCACAACTTTGATTTATTGGATCTTTCATTGATTGTTAGAAAAACACTAGCATAACAAATCACATTTCAATATCTTCCGTAATAACTTTATGATTACGGATTTTTCGACATCTTAAATAACAAGATTTTAACATATGATAAATGAGCGTCTGTTTAATTATTCAATTAGCTTATCCACAATTAACAAAACATTCACGTTATTTCCCCTATATAAACAAAAGAAGTTTATATAATAACTTGTATAAGAAATGCAGGTAATAAGTATTTTATAGGTTTGTAAGTTGTAATGAAATATTAAACAAACTAACATTGTGAGTTATGACAGGAGGTTAAAAAAAGCGTATTTGGACATAGTAATTGTAAGCGAGGAAAGATAGACATAACCATTATATGTCCAAATGAGGACATTTACCTCTGAATCATAACTCTAAATAATACAAAGTAATGATATTGATATCAGGGGATGAGAACACTAGGTTAGATGTTCTACTTCATCTTCATGCTGATGGTAACATGTTTGAATACAGTGAGATGCGTAAAGAGAGGCATTGTTCTTGGAACACAGAACGTTCTAAAGAGTTGAAGCATAGGTGAAGATGATCTGCTAGAATGCTTCAATAATATTCATCTGTACATCACCCTTAAGACCAATAGAGACCCTAGTCAATGGAAGATATTGTCCACACCATCATAGATCTTATGTTACACGGTCGGAACAAGGCAGTCAACATGAAATGCTTCTGCGGTGTTCCGAAGACGAACGCACATACGGTGGTCTAGAGTAATGTAAATGAGGATTCATCAGACTAGATGGCTTGTTTTCATTGCAGTTGCGTCCAGTTTAGGTGGTGTCGGAACCACTGTAGTCTCTTCATTGCATTCCGCGCCGAAACTAACGGTTATGGAATAAATACTCTCCCATGAATGTTCCGCATACAACTCTCGTTGAATAGTTTTCATGGATTCTGGGTTCAGAAAATGGGTATTCATCTCGGACGTTATCTGCGGCAGTGCAGTCTTGCAATTTTAGGCAACTATCCTCTTCAAAAACAGTCTATCACGTCCTTCAACTTCGACTTTCTACCACGGTTGTGATTCACAGAAGACACTTTACCAGGTTTGTATAGGTATCAAGATCCTTGACACATGGTCCTTGAAACACACAAGGTTTGCCGTTCCAGATACGGGCCCACCAGCTGGGCGAGGTTCAATTATCATGCCTCCGTCCTTCGGAGATTTCGGACATAATCAAGCTTTAGGGGGAACATAATTTTCTCATGCAATCACACTGTGAAATACTTGACATATTTCCTTTTGTAGCCACATAGGGTACACTGTTGCTAAGCGACGCAACCGTTAATTATCAAAGGAATTAAATATGTTCCTTTTATTCTGTCCTTTGTCTGTATATATATATATATATATATTTATATATATATAATATATTTAATAGAATTGAATGGAAGCATTGTTGATAAAAAATGGCTAAATTTACATCTTTTCAATATTGCTTTATTATGGCAAAATTCTTCATGTTTCTTAATTGAATAAATACACTGTCAGAAGAATATTAACTATAAGTTATAATTCTCAGTGGTTACATACGCTAATAAATGTCGATATTTACTTTTATTTTCCTGTGTGCCTGTGTGACTCTTTCTGAATTAAAACATAATGAGGTTCTTTGTGTAATATGAATTATTAAATAAAGTATTGTTATACATAATTCTTTCAGATTATCTCCTCTACGCATTGGTTTTTTACTTTGAAATTGTATTTCTAATTACCTCAACGGTTCATTAAAAGATGTTTTTACTCATTTACTTTTATTTTTCTTTTCCTGTGTGCCTGTGTGACTCTTTACTGAATTAATTACATAATGAGGTTCATCTTGTGTAATATGAATTACTAATAAAGTATTGTTATACATAATTATTTTCAGATTATCTCCTCTACGCATTGGTTTTTTACTTTGAAATTGTATTTCTAATTACCTCAACGGTTCATTAAAAGATGTTTTTACTCATTTACTTTTATTTTTCTTTTCCTGTGTACCTATGTGAAACTTTCTGGGTTAATTAACATAATAAGGTTCATCCTTTTTTATATGGATTAATAAACAATGTATTGTTATATATAAATATTTTCAGCTTATCCCCTCTACGCATTGGTTTTATTACTTTGAAATCGTATTTGTAATATGTTCAATGGTTCATTAAAAATGCTTTTACCTATGTACTTTTTTTATTTCCTGTGTGAAACAGTCTTGAATTAATTACATAAGAAGGTTCTTCCTTCGTAATATGAATTTCTAAAGAAAGTGTTGTTATACATAAATATTTTCAGCTTATCTCCTCTACGCATTTGGTATTTTACTCTTAATTACATTTGTAGTTATATCAACGATTCATTAAAAATTACTTTTACCTATTTGAAAATATTTTTATTTTCTCGTGTTTATATGTGATATATTTTTGTGTGTGTCGAAAGTAGTTTCAGATAATTTTAGTTGGCTGTCAACCAAAATGATTGAGAAACACTGATGTAAAATATTTTCCACTTACAATGCCCCCTTACCCAGTCATTCAAGAAAAAAACTTTCGATTCCGAACTCCCACTTGTCACCGTGAGCGTAAAATAAATCTCTAAAGATTGTTTTTATGGTGTCAAATTGTCTTCAGCTATGAGGAGAACTGCCGGTGAAATAATCATTATTTTTTTGGAAAAATGTTTCAAATATGTTTTATTTCAAATATGTTTTATTTTCAAATATGTTTCAAATATGTTCTTATAGTCGACAAATTTTCTTGAACTTTAGACGATAGGTTTCTTCATATGTGTATCAAACATTTTACAGTAACCTATGTATTTATGTTCACGGTGATTAAAATGATACATCTGTTTCATTAACCACTGGTCTATCTATCCATTCTTATAGTCGACAAAGTTTCTTGAACTTTAAACGATAAATTTCTTCATATGTGCATAAAACATTTTACAAGAACCTATGTATCTATGCTCCCGGTGATTAAAATGATGCATCTGCTTCATTAACCACAGATCTCACAATACTTTCTTATAGTCGACAAATTTTCTTGAACTTTAGACGATAAGTTTCTTCATATGTGTATCAAACATTTCACAGGAACCTATGTATCTATGTTCCCGGTGATTAAAATTATACATCTGTTTCATGAACCACTGGTCTATCTATCCATTCTTATAGTCGACAAATTTTCTTGAACTTTAAACGATAAATTTCTTCATATGTGTATCAAACATTTTACAAGAACCTATGTATCTATGCTCCCGGCGATTAAAATGATGCATCTGCTTTATTAACAACAGATCTCTCAATACTTTCTTATAGTCGACAAATTTTCTTGAACTTTAAACGATAAGTTTCTTCATATATATATATATATATATATATGTATATATATATATATATATATATATATATCAAACATTTTACAGGAACCTTCATTATCCACTGGTCTATCTATCCATTCTTATAGTCGACAAATTTTCTTGAACTTTAAGCGATAAATTTCTTCATATGTGTATCAAACATTTTACAAGAACCTATGTATCTATGCTTAAAGTGATTAAAATGATGCATCTGCTTCATTAACCACAGATCTCTCAATACTTTCTTATAGTCGACTAACCATTTCTTATAGTCGACAAATCTTCTTGAACTTTAAACAATAAGTTTCTTCATATGTGTATCAAACACTTTTCAGGAACCAATATTTCTATGTTCTCAGTGATTAAAATGACACATCTGCTTCATTAACCACGGGTCTATCAATCCATTAACTATTTATGAGGCTATTAACAACATATTTACTACTCATCCAGTGTTTCATCCATTTACCAGGAAACCTTGTTCGGTTATTAACCTTTAGACGTATTACGTTTATGGTTCAACCAATACTTTATAAATCAATATCATTAATACTCTAGCTCGTTCTAATCTCTAATTCAATTTACTGCACAATATGAATATTTATCGAGGAATTAATACTCCAACGAGCACTTTGTATATATTAAATTGCATTATTTTGTAGATGTGTTCATATTTCATAAAATATTTAACACTTTTAAAATTTTATTAAAAGAATGTTAATTGTTAATTTTTGAGCAGTTTATTAAATTTCTCTAAAAAGCATTGCTTTGCTTAGACAGTATCTCAAGTCAAAAGAAAAAAAATTTAAACGAGCTCCGAATTTTTAAAATCTTTAAATTTTAATGAACATTTAAACCCTTATACTATGTTATATTATGTTCTCTTTCCATATATATATTACACAGACTGTTCGCACATTTTTTAGACGATTTTGGTTAGCGGTATTAAAAAAATCGTTTGTAGTAGAATACATAACTGCAATTGTACTATGTTTTTAAAAGTCAAAATTTGTTATGAGGCTGAAGAGGTTTGTTTTTATTCAAAATAGCGTTTTTAACTAAGCAGTGTCCCGAAGGCTATATTTATGCTCTTTCCGAAGAGAAGAATTCATGTTCCGTTATCCCAATACGATGTGAGAGCCATGGTTTTGTGATGTGAAAGGTAATATCGTCTAAAAGAAAAAAAAAGTCAAATTGGAGCCTCAAGAGGGACAAAAATTCGAAACAAGTATCCTAGGAAAAAACGAACATATTCGACTCTTGCAAAGGTATGTTGTTTAATGTTAAAAGAAAATCCCCCTAGTCAAAGGACATTTGCAAAACTATTAATAGGCTCGGTGTCCACTGTAAACATAAGGATAAACGTTGATTTATATCTTAAGAAAGCGAAAAAGCACAATGTGCATCGTCTTTCTCTAAAGCATATCGCTGAAAGCAGGACATGCTGCAGAATTCTGTATGAGAAACATTTATCTAAAGAAAAAAAGGAAAACAATTGTCTCCATAGATGAATCGTGGGTGTATTTAAATGATTGCAACAATAAATCAGTCATTTATTATCATAAAAGTTGAGAAAAAATTTAAATGCATGGTTCAAAGAATCGAAAGAAAGTTTTTCTAAGGGATTCATGATTGTTGTTGGTTTTCCATATAATGGCAAATTAAAAATAAAGAGAGTTGAAAGAATGTCAATATTAACACCAAATAATATCAGGAACATATTTTATCTCCAATTTTTCTGAATGAAATACCATCGCTTTACCCGCAGTGTCATCAATCTGTGGAACTCCATCAAGACAAAACTAGCAGTCACACATCAAAATCCACTGTAAATTTCTTTAAACAAATTTGAAAAATATATTTACATTTTTTACTGTTGTATGTGATATATTTTTGTGTGATTCGAAAATCATTAATAATTTTAGTGGGCTGTCAAACCAAAATTATTGAGA
>CM063497.1:53421328-53428828 GCA_032207245.1 Pardosa pseudoannulata
TTTTTTTTTTTTTTTTTTATTTTTTTTTTTTTTTTTTTTTTTTTTTTTTTTTTTTTTTTTTTTTTTTTTTTCTTTATTTTAATTTTTTATTTTTTTAAGAATTTTTAATTTTAATTTTTTTTGTTTTTTTGTTATTTTTTTTTTTTTTTAATCTAAAATTTCAAAACTTTGTGTTTCACTGATATGACTTTACTTCAACTTGTTTGCATTGACTAATGAAAACATAACTATTCTAGTATATAAACCTCAATATTGCTTATATCACAACCAATTACTGTAGTCTTATAAACGTTCGAAAAATACACCTTCCCCCCTTTCTGAGCTTTTAATGTCATTATTTCAGGTATTATTTTCTCCGGTTTAAAGAGGCCGAATTACATTTTATTCATTATAAACAGGTAAAAAATCCTTTTTTATTAGCAATTATGACGTCAAATATCCTTTAACGATCTCGTTGAAATCACTTCTTATTTCAAATTATTTAAATATGTCTGCATTAATTTCATACCCGATTTTATCACTGTTAACTGAGATATTACGTAAATCATTTTTCTTTTATATATGGCTTAAATAATAGATTGGGATCATATGTGACAATTTTTTTTAGCATTATGACGTCATTCCATTAACCATCTATTTGAATCATTTTTATTTTAAATTATTTAAATGCCTTCAATATTTTCATGCTTTATAACTGAACTTAGACATTACGTAAATAATTTTCTTTTATATTTGGCTTAAATAATAGATCAGGTACACATGTGATAATTTTAAATTTAATCATCGGATATTTTTTGTTCAATGAAAATTTTATCACCGGTATTAACAACAAATTCTATCTTCCTCCAGGGTGTAGAGGAAATGACAGTTTCATTCCTTACTTCCATTAATTACTGTGGCGAAAATTTAGGAAGAATTTAACGATAATTTTGACGTAGCTAAGAAAACTTTAAATTATCTTTCTAAATGAATTCAATGGGATTCTAAACTGCATTCACAATATCGTCAGACTTTAGAGGAGAATGAAGATAAACAAATTATCGAGCATGTACCAGATAATTCTCAGCCAAAAAACAAACCATTCTTTATCTCCATTATAGAGTGCTTTACAATTCTAGGAAAAATTTAAAAATTTTAGTGATCCCATTATATGACGGGCTATATGCTAGTAAATGTCAATATTTAACAAGGGATTTTATATTGGCTTTATGCTCGACAAATTTTCTTCTTTAACTTTAAACGATAAGTTTCTTCATATGTGTATCGAAACACTTATCAGAAACCTAAGTATCTATGTTCTCGGTGATTAAAATGATGCGTCTGCTTCATTAACCACGGGTCTATCAATCCATTAACTATTTATGAGGCTATTAACAGCATATTTACTACTTACCCAGTGTTTCATCCATTTACCAGGAAACCTTGTTCGGTTATTAACCTTTAGCCGTATTTACGTTTATGGTTCAACCAATACTTTATAAATCAATATCATTAATACTCTAGCTAGTTCTAATCTCCATTTCAATTTACTGCACAATATAGATATTTATAGAGGAATTAATACTCCAACGAGTGTCTTCTACATATTAAATTGTATTATTTTGTAGATGTGTTCACATTTTATAAAATATTTAACACTTTTAAAATTTTATTAAAGAATGTTAATTTTTGGCAGTTTATTAAATTTCGTTAAAAGCATAGCATTGCTTAGACAATACCTCATGTAAAAAGAAAAAAACTTTAAACGAAAAAAACTTACTCCGAGATTTTAAAATCTTTAAATTTTAATTAACATTTAAACCGTTATACTTTTATATTATGTTCTCTTTTAATAGATATTACAGAGTCTCTTCGTACGATTTTGGTTAGCGGTATTAAAAAATCGTTTGCTGCAAAATAAATAACTGCAACTGTACTACGTTTTTAAAAGTCAAAATTCTGTTCTGCTGCTGAAGAGGTTTGTTTTTATTCAAAATGGCGTTTTTAAAGAAACAGCGGTTCGAAGGCTATATTTCTGTTCTTTCTGAAGAGAAGTATTCATACTCCTTTATCCAAAAACGATGTGAGAATCATGGTTTTGTGATATATAAAGTATCGAAAGGTAATATCGTCAAAAAAGAAAGGAAAAAAACTTCAAATTGGAGCCTCAAGTGGGACAAAAACGTATCAAAGGAAAAATGAATATCTTCGACTATTGCAAAGGTACGTTGTTTAATGTTAAAAGAAAATCCCCTTACTCAAAGGACAGTCTCAAAAATCATTAAAATGATCGGTGTCCACAGTAAACAAATGATAAACGTTGATTTAAATCTTAAAAAAAAACAATGTGCATAGTCTTTCTCTAAAGCATATCGCTGAATGCAGGACACGCTGCATAAATTCTGTATGAGAAACATTTATCCAAAGAAAAATGGACAAGAATTGTCTTAGTAGATGAATTATGGGTGTATTTAAATGATTGTAACAAAAACAGAGCCATTTATTATCATAAAAGGGGAGAAAAAATTTAAGTGCATGATTCAAATAATCGAAAGAAAGTTTTTCTAAGGGATTCATGATTGTTGCTGGTTTTTCAGATAATGGCAAGTTAAAAATAAATAGAGTTGAAAAAAATGTCAAGATTAACTCTAAAGCCTACTAGGAACATATTTTATCTTCAATTTTTCTGAATGAAATACCATCGCTTTACCCGCAGTGTCATCAATCTGTGTAACTCCATCAAGACAAAGCTAGCAGTCACACATCAAAATCCACTGTAAATTTCTTTAAAGAAATAAAACAATTGGAAGTGCTAATTCTATCCAGTTGATCAAATGTCAGATGGCAGAACAAAACAGAAGCGGGATTTACTATCCTATCTTTATAATAGCAAGGTTAATATATTACAATGGGATTTACGCTTCCCATAGGTTCTTTTTTGTATGTTCATGTAGATGGTAAGTAATCTTCCCAAGGTCCACGAAAGGGTTAAATTACTCCTCTGTTTTCAATTATATGACTTTACTTCAACCTGTTTGCATTGACTAATAAAATACATAACTGTCAAGTATATAAACTTCAATATTGCTTCATATCACAACTAAAATTACTGTCGTTTTTAAAACGTTCGAAACCTACTTATTCCCCCTTTTTGAGCGTTTAATGCCATTACTTCAAGCCCTATTTTCCCCGGTTAAAGAAGCCAATTAAATTTATCCCATAATAAATAGGTAAAAAAATCTTTTTTTTTTGTAGCATTATGACGTCATTCCATTAACCATCTCATTTAATCGTTTCTTATTTTAAATCATTTAAATATCGTCTGCCTGATTGTCATACGTTTTATCACTGAACTTAGATATTACGTAAATAATTTTCTTTTATATTTGGCTTAAATAATAGATTGGGTACATATGTGACAATTTTAAATTTAATCATCGATTATTTTTTGTTACAATGAAAATTTTATCACCGGTATTAACAACAAATTTTATCTACCTCCAGGGTGTAGAGGAAATGATAGTTTCATTCCTTTACTTTCATTAATTACTGTGAAAAAAATGGGAAGAATTTAACGATAATTTCGACGTAGCTAAGAAAACTTTGAATTATTTTTCTAAATGAATTCAACGTGATTCTAAACTGCATTCACCGTATCGGGAGGCTTTAGAGGTGTATGAAGATAAACAAATTATCCAGCATGTACTATACAATTCTCAGCTAAAAAACAAACCATTCTTTATCTCTATTATAGAGTGCTTTACAATTCTAGAAAAATTAAAAATTTTAGTGATCCCGTTATATGACGGGCTATATGCTAGTAAATGTCATATTTAACAGGGATTTTATATTGGCTATTTAATTTCGAGAATCAAAGGAAGAATGTAATCTGAATGAATTAAGCTCTTGATTTATTTTGGATGCTGAATTTAAAGACTAAAAAATAGAAATTAGATTGAGAGAATTTTAGGAGCAGTAAATATCTTTAAAACGTTCGAAATCCCCCCTTTCCCCCCTTTTCTAGCATTTAATGCCATTATTTCAAGCCCTATTTTCCCCGGTTACGAACAGGGGATTAAATTTATTAATTAATAAATAGGTAAAAAACCCATTTTTTTCTAGTATGATGACGTCATTCCTTTAACCATCTCATTTAATCATTTCTTATTTTAAATTATTTAAATATCGTCTGCATTATTTTTATACATTTTATCATTGAATTTAGATATTACTTAAATAATTTTCTTTTATATTTGGCTTAAAAAATAGATTGGATTCTTATGTGACAATTTTAAATTTAATCATCGATTATTTTTCGTTACAAGGAAAATTTCATCATCGGTATTAACAACAAATTCTATCTTCGGGCAGGGTGTAGTGGAAATGACATTTCATTCCTTTACTTCCATTAATTACTGAGGCAAAAAACATGAGAAGAACTTAACTATAATTTCGTCGTAGCTAAGAAAACTTTGAATTATCTTTCTAAATGAATTCAATGTGATTCTAAACTGCATGCACAGTATCGGAAGACTTTAGAGGAGTATGAAGATAAACAAATTATTGATCGTGTACTAGATAATTCTTGGCCAAAAAACTAACCATTTTTTATCTGCATTATAGGGTGCTTTACTATTCCGGAAAATTAAAAATTTTAGGGATCCCGTCATATAACCTGCTATATGCTAGTGAATGTAATATTTAACAGGAATTTTACATTGGCTATTTAATTTCTAGAATCAAAGAAGGAATGTAATCTGAATGAATCACGCTCTTGATTTATTTTGGATGGCTGTAAAGGTAAAGACTAAAAAATAGAACTTAGATTGGGGGAATTTTAAGAGCAGTAATAATCTTTAAAATGTTCGAAATTTACCTCTCCCCCCCCCCTCTTTCTAGCATTTAATGTCATTATTTCAAGCCCTATTTTCCCCGGTTAAAGAAGCCGATTAAATTTATCCCATAATAAATAGGTAAAAAAATATTTTTCCTGGCACTATGACGTCATTCCTTTAATTATGTCATTTAATCATTTCTTATTTTAAATTATTTAAATATCGTCTGCATTATTTTTATACGTTTTATCACTGAACTTAGATATTATGTAAATAATTTTCTTTTATATTTGGCTTAAAAAATAGATTGGATTCTTATGTGACAATTTTAAATTTAATCATCGATTATTTTTCGTTACAAGGAAAATTTCATCATCGGTATTAACAACAAATTCTATCTACCTCCAGGTGTAGAGGAAATGACAGTTTCATTCCTTACTTTCATTAATTACTGTGTTGAAAAAAATTGCGTAGAACTTAACTATAATCTCCACGTAGCTAAGAAAACTTTAAATTATCTTTCTAAATAAATTCAACGTGATTCTAAACTGCATGCACAGTATCGGAAGACTTAAGAGGAGTATGAAGATAAAAAAATTATCCAGCATGTACTATACAATTCACTGCTAAAAAACAAACCATTCTTTATCTCCATTATAGAGTGCTTTACAATTCTGGAAAATTAAAAGTTTTAATGATCCCATTATATGACGGGCTATATGCTAGTAAATGTCATGTTAACAGGGATTTTATATTGGCTATTTAATTTCGATAATCAAAGAAGGAAAGTAAATCTGAATGAGTTAAGCTCTTGATTTATTTTGGATGGCTATAAAGTTAAAGACTTAAAAATAGAAATTATATTGAGGGAATTTTAGGAGCAGTAAATATCTTTAAAACGTTCGAAATCTACCTATTACCCCCTTTGTGTACATTTAATGCCAATTATTTCAAGCCCTATTTTCCCCGGTTAAAAGAAGCCGATTAAATTCATTCCATAATAAATAGATAAAAAAAATCATTTTTTTCTAGCATTATAACATCATTCCTTTAACCATCTCATTTAATCGTTTCTTATTTTAAGTTGTTTAAATATCGTATGCATTATTTTTGAACGTTTAATCAAAGAACTTAGATATTATGTGAATAATTTTCTTTCATATTCAGCTTAAATAATAGATTGAGTACATATGTGATAATTTTAAATTTAATCACCGATTATTTTTTGTCCCAATGAAAATTTTATCACCGGTATTAACAACAAATTCTGTCTTCCTCCAGGGTTTAGTGGAAATGACAGTTTCATTCCTTACTTACATTAATTACTGTGGAAAAAAATCGGGAAGAACTTAACGATAATTTCGACGTAGCTAAGAAAACTTTGAATTATCTTTCTAAATGAATTCAACGTGATTCTAAACTGCATTCACAGTATCGGAAGACTTTAGAGGAGTATGAAGATAAACAAATTATTGAGAGGGTACCAGATAATTCTCAGTCAAAAAACAAACCTTTTTTTACATGCTACATAGGGTACTTTACAATTCTGGAAAATTAAAAATTTTACTGACCCCGTCATATGACGGGCTATATGCTAGTGAATGTAATATTTAACAGGAATTTTACATTGGCTATTTAATTTCTAGAATCAAAGAAGGAATGTAATCTGAATGAATCACGCTCTTGATTTATTTTGGATGGCTGTAAAGGTAAAGACTAAAAAATAGAACTTAGATTGGGGGAATTTTAAGAGCAGTAATAATCTTTAAAATGTTCGAAACCTACTTATTCCCCCTTTTTGAGCGTTTAATGCCATTACTTCAAGCCCTATTTTCCCCGGTTAAAGAAGCCAATTAAATTTATCCCATAATAAATAGGTAAAAAAATCTTTTTTCTAGCATTATGACGTCATTCGTTTATCCATCTCATTGAATCATTTCTTATTTTAAATTATTTAAATATCATCTGCATTATTTTTATACATTTTATTACTTAACTTAGATATGACGTAAATAATTTTCTTTTATATTTGGCTTAAAAAATAGATTGGATTCTTATGTGACAATTTTAAATTTAATCATCGATTATTTTTTGTTACAATGAAAATTTTATCACCGGTATTAACAACAAATTCTATCTTCCTCCATTTAGAGAAATGACATTTCATTCCTTTACTTCAATTTATTGCTGTGGCAAAAATTAGGAAGAATTTAACGATAATTTTGACTTATCTAAAAAAACTTTGAATTATCTTTCTAAATGAATTCAACGTGATTCTAAACTGCATGCACAGTATCGGGAGACTTTAGAGAAGTATGAAGATAAACAAATTATTGAGTAATACGAGATAACATTTTAGCGAAAAATCAAATCCATTTTTTATTATAGAGTACTTTACAATCTTGGAAAATTAAAAATTTTACTGATCCCGTCATATGACGGGCTATATGCTAGAAATGTAATATTTAACAGGGTTTTTATATTGGCTATTTAATTTCGAGAATCAAAGAAGGGATGTAGTTTGAATGAATCATGCTCTTCATTTATTTTGGATGGCTGAATTAAAGACTAAAAATAGAAATTAGATTGAGAATTTTAGGAGAAGAAAATATCTTTAAACTCGAAATCTACCTCTTAGCCCCTTTTTGACATTTAATGCCATTATTTTCAAGCCGTTTTTTCCGGT
>CM063497.1:53433828-53436328 GCA_032207245.1 Pardosa pseudoannulata
CAAAAAAAAAATTGCGTTTTATCTTGTGGTCGTCAATAAGTTTAATATAAACTTTCTAGTATAGGTATAACACAGTCTGGACATCTCTCGGGGCAATTTGCCTCAACTGCCGTTTGATTGAGATATTAATCTATGCCTGTTTTGTGGACGTTTTTTGTTTGCAGGTGACATTATAGTGACCAATAAATGAAAGGAGAGCGGGAAGAAAATTTATAACGTCTTTCAAACTAAACGGCTATGATTCTAGTTTTCTTAAGGGAACATAGTTTCTTTGGAATTGATTTGCTTTCATTTATATTCTTTATAAAATTGTAACATTCACTCTATTTAAAATAAAAATAAATTGTAAAATCTACAAATATGGTTTAACTCTATATTGTTTGATTTTGTTATTCTGAAACAATACTTTTTTTATAAAAAGAAAATCAGAATGTAAACAAGGGAAAACAGAAAATATCTACTCGTAACAAAATAATTTTTAAAAATTTGTCTATTAGAAATTAATTTTTGAAATAGTCTTCCTTTGGAACTGATTTACTTTCATTTATGTTCTTTATAAAATTATATTTTTCACTCATTTTAAAATAAAAAAATATTAAATCTAAAAATATGGTCTAACTCTATATTATTTGATTTTGTTATATGAAGCAATACTACTTTTTTTTTTAAAAAGAAATATAGAATGTAAACAAGGAAAAAATAGTAAATATCTAGTCGAAAGCAAAATAAATTTTAAAATTTGTAAAATTTTTGTTAAAAAAACTATTAATTTTGAAAGTAAATATACTGTATTTTGTATTACTTGATTTAAAACTCAATAAACCTTTTTAAAATTCTGTAAAACATTATGTATTTTGACCAAATTTTGACCAATTTGAGTTAAAAACCATTAAATTTAAAGGTAAATATACTGTATTCTACATTATTTGGTTTCAATTTGAAGAAATATTTTTAAAAATCTATAAATCATTGAGCATTTTGACATCATTTTCTTAAAAGTGGTTAAAAATAAAAATTAAATTTTAAGATAAATATACTGCATTTTATATTACTTGATATAAAAACTCAATAAATATTTTTTCAAATATATAAACTGTAATGTATTTTGACAAAGTTTTGTCAAAATTGTGTTAAAAAATAATTAAATTTTAAGGTAAATATAGTACATTTTTATACCACTTGGTTTAGAACTTAATAAACATTAATAATCATCTATAAACCCCCACGTATTTTTTACCAAATTTTGAGAAAATTGTGTCAAAAAACCATTAAGTTTAAATGTAAATATACTACATTTTATATTACTTTATTTTAAATTAAATAAATATTAAAAAAAAATCTGTAAATCATTTAATTCACACACAAAATTTTGCTATGATTGTTTTAAAAAACATTAAGGTAAATATACTGCATTTTATATTGCTTGATCTAGAATTCAATAAATATTAAAAAACAACTAAAAACCTTTTAAAGCAATTTGATCAAATTTCGTCAAAATTCTTAGATATGTAAGAAATTGAAATACTATTCGGTTATAACAAAATGTGTTTCTTCTACCTAAAAAAACAGTGTGAGAACATAAAGAAATAATAGATTTCTTACGAATTTTAGTCTAGTTATTTGGTATTCAAAAGGCATAAAAGGGAACACAGAGCTGCATTAAATTTTCCCATGCATGCAGTAAACAATTCGCAACTCCGAATGTAATAAGAATACCTCCTCCATTGTTAGTTGAAATGAAAAAGATTCTGAAACGATCTTCAAGGATTCTTTTCTAAAGCGATGTTTTATCAAACAATTAATTTTTTCAAAGGTTTACATGCATTGTACGTGCATCTAATTTCATGTTTCTAAGATGCTTCATGTTTCTTAGTCCATTTCTGCTCTTTTATTTGTTTAGATTCAATATGAAAAAGAAACAAGAAAGAAAAGTGCAATTTAAGTTTTAATAATGAGTATATAGATACATACCGTAAAATAGAATATATTTGAATTCTAATGCGATGGGGTAAAGGAAATATTTAATCTAGTGATGACATAGATCTTTTAAATACATATATACCTGTTTATACCTCAAACATATGTATATACATATATTTATACACACATTTATTATATACACATATCTATACACTATATATTTACCTATTCGCTTTGGTTCAAAAAACTTATATCTAATGCTTTAATACACGAGCAAATGAGAATGGGACCTACTTCATGTATATATATATATATATATATATATATATATATAATATATATATATATATATATATATATACCTATTACTTGATTATAAATATATACATATATACATATATACATATACCAATTACTTGATTTAAAATTCACTATTTTTAAAAAATATATAAACTATTATATATTTTGACCAAATTTTGTCAAATTTGTGTTTAAAAAATCCATTAAATTTATAGGTAAACCTACTGTATTTTATATTACTTGATTTAGAACTGAATAAGCATTAAAATTCATCTATAAA
>CM063497.1:53441328-53463828 GCA_032207245.1 Pardosa pseudoannulata
CATGTTGAAATTAAGTCGTAAAATTATCTGATACACTCACTCAAACACTCTTTTTTTTCATTGAATCAGCAGTCATAAAAAAATTAAAGCAATGACTATTTGAAATGCTTGTGTGACATTAGTATCTCTGTGCACAATTGGTATACATGTAATTTTTGAATTACACTTAGAGCCAGTCTCACCAAAGTTGTTTCACGGCTTACCAAGATTAACCCATGGTGGCAACCAATGGTGGGACGCAATTCTCCCGTTTATACAGAGATTAATCACGATTAGCCGTTAAAACTATTTTGTTGAGGTAAGCCATGACTCTTAGGAAATTCGTAACAATGAAAGTTCTTACTTCTTCATAACATTTTTTACTTTTGAATTACAATAAAGAAATACTCTTGTTTTCAATGAATCAGCAGTCATAAAAGATTAAAGCAATGACTATTTGAAATGTTTGTGTAGCAGAAGTATCTCTGTACAAAATTGGTATATATGTTATTTTTTAATTGCGTTTAGAGCCAGTCGAGTCAAAGTCGTTTAACAGTTTACCAAGATTAACCCATGGAGCCAACCAATGGTGGAACGCAATTCTCCGTTTAAACAGAGATTAGTCATGATTAGCCGTTTAAACGACTTTATTGAAACAAGCCCCTTTCTCTTAGAAAAAATCTTCACAATGAAAGTTCTTACTTCTTCATAAGCATTTTTACTTTTATAGAATAATAAATAACATAATAGTTTTACAACATGGTGATTTGAGTCGTAAAATTATCTGATAAACTCCCTCAAGCATTCTTGTTTTCAATGAATCGGAAGTCATAAAATATTAAAGCAAGGGCTATTTGAAATGTTTGTGTGGCAGAAGTATCTCTGCACAAAATTGATATACATGTTCATTTTGAATTCCGGTATCACCAAAGTCGTTTAACGGCTTACCAACATTAATCCATTGTGCCAACAATGGTGGGACGCAATTCTCCGTTTAAACAGATATTAATCATGGTTATCCGTTTAAATTACTTTGTTGAGACAATTACTTATGAAAAATCTTCACAATAAAAGTGCTTCTTTTTTCATAAGCATTTTTACTTTTGAATGATAATAAAGAAATTTGACAGTTTTACTACAAGTTGAATTAAATCGTAAAATTATCTGACAAACTCACTCAAACACTCTTTTTTTAATGAATTGGTAATCGTTAAAAGATTAAAGCCATGATTGTTTCAAATGTTTGTGTGGCAGAAGTATCTCTGCACAAATTAGTATGCATGTTAATTTTGAATTCCGGTCTCACCAAAGTCGTTTAACGGCTTACCAACATTATCCCACGGTGCAATCAATGGTGAGAAGCAATTCTCTGCTTAAAAAGAGATTAATCACGGTTAGTGGTTAATTGATTTAAGACAAGCCCTTGCCTCAGGAAAAATCGTACCCAATGAAAGTTTTTACATCTTCATAAGCATTTTTACTTTTGAAGGATAATGAAGAAACGTATTAGTTTTACTACATGGTGAATTACGTCATAAAATTATCTGATAAACTCACTTAAACACTCTTCTTCTCAGTGAATTGGTAGTCGTAAAAGATTAAAGTAATAGCTATTTTAAATGTTTGTGTGGCAAAGGTATCTCTGCACGAAATTGGTATACATGTTATTTTTAAATTTCGGTCTCACCAAAGTCGTTTAACGGTTTACCAAGACTAACTAATGGAGCCAATTAATGGTGGGAAGAAATTCTCCGTTTAACCAGAGATTAATCATGGTTATCCGTTAAAGGACTTTGTTGAGACAAGCCATTGCCTTATGAAAAAATCGTCACAATGATAGTTCTTCTTTTTCATAAGCATTTTTACTTTTGTATGATAATAAAGAAATTTGACAGTTTTACATGTTGAATTAAGTCGTAAAATTATCTGATACACTCACTCAAACACTCTTTTTTCATTGAATCAGCAGTCATAAAAAATTAAAGCAATGACTATTTGAAATGCTTGTGTGACATTAGTATCTCTGTGCACAATTGGTATACATGTAATTTTTGAATTACACTTAGAGCCAGTCTCACCAAAGTTGTTTCACGGCTTACCAAGATTAACCCATGGTGGCAACCAATGGTGGGACGCAATTCTCCGTTTATACAGAGATTAATCACGATTAGCCGTTTAAACTATTTTGTTGAGGTAAGCCATGACTCTTAGGAAAATTCGTAACAATGAAAGTTCTTACTTCTTCATAACATTTTTACTTTTGAATTACAATAAAGAAATACTCTTGTTTTCAATGAATCAGCAGTCATAAAAGATTAAAGCAATGACTATTTGAAATGTTTGTGTAGCAGAAGTATCTCTGTACAAAATTGGTATATATGTTATTTTTTAATTGCGTTTAGAGCCAGTCGAGTCAAAGTCGTTTAACAGTTTACCAAGATTAACCCATGGAGCCAACCAATGGTGGAACGCAATTCTACGTTTAAACAGAGATTAGTCATGATTAGCCGTTTAAAAACGACTTTATTGAAACAAGCCCTTTCTCTTAGAAAAAATCTTCACAATGAAAGTTCTTACTTCTTCATAAGCATTTTTACTTTTATAGAATAATAAATAACATAATAGTTTTACAACATGGTGATTTGAGTCGTAAAATTATCTGATAAACTCCCTCAAGCATTATTCTTGTTTTTAAATGAATCGGAAGTCATAAATATTAAAGCAAGGGCTATTTGAAATGTTTGTGTGGCAGAAGTATCTCTGCACAAAATTGATATACATGTTCATTTTGAATTCCGGTATCACCAAAAGTCGTTTAACGGCTTACCAACATTAATCCATTGTGCAACAATGGTGGGACGCAATTCTCCGTTTAAACAGATATTAATCATGGTTATCCGTTAAATTACTTTGTTGAGACAATTACTTATGAAAAATCTTCACAATAAAAGTGCTTCTTTTTCATAAGCATTTTTACTTTTGAATGATAATAAAGAAATTTGACAGTTTTACTACAAGTTGAATTAAATCGTAAAATTATCTGACAAACTCACTCAAACACTCTTTTTTTTAATGAATTGGTAATCGTAAAAGATTAAAGCCATGATTGTTTCAAATTGTTTGTGTGGCAGAAGTATCTCTGCACAAATTAGTATGCATGTTAATTTTGAATTCCGGTCTCACCAAAGTCGTTTAACGGCTTACCAACATTATCCCACGGTGCCAATCAATGGTGAGAAGCAATTCTATGCTTTAAAAAGAGATTAATCACGGTTAGTGGTTAATTGATTTAAGACAAGCCCTTGCCCTCAGGAAAAAATCGTACCCAATGAAAGTTTTTTACATCTTTCATAAGCATTTTTACTTTTGAAGGATAATGAAGAAACGTATTAGTTTTACTACATGGTGAAATTACGTCATAAAATTATCTGATAAAAACTCACTTAAACACTCTTCTTCTCAGTGAATTGGTAGTCGTAAAAGATTAAAGTAATAGCTATTTTAAATGTTTGTGTGGCAAAGGTATCTCTGCACGAAATTGGTATACATGTTATTTTTAAATTTCGGTCTCACCAAAGTCGTTTAACGGTTTAACCAAGACTAACTAATGGAGCCAATTAATGGTGGGAAGAAATTCTCCGTTTAACCAGAGATTAATCATGGTTATTCCGTTAAAGGACTTTGTTGAGACAAGCCATTGCCTTATGAAAAATCGTCACAATGATAGTTCTTCTTTTTCATAAGCATTTTTACTTTTGTATGATAATAAAGAAATTTGACAGTTTTACTACATGTTGAATTAAGTCGTAAAAAATTATCTGATACACTCACTCAAACACTCTTTTTTTCATTGAATCAGCAGTCATAAAAAATTAAAGCAATGACTATTTGAAATGCTTGTGTGTGACATTAGTATCTCTGTGCACAATTGGTATACATGTAATTTTTGAATTACACTTAGAGCCAGTCTCACCAAAGTTGTTTCACGGCTTACCAAGATTAACCCATGGTGGCAACCAATGGTGGGACGCAATTCTCCGTTTATACAGAGATTAATCACGATTAGCCGTTAAACTATTTTGTTGAGGTAAGCCATGACTCTTAGGAAAATTCGTAACAATGAAGTTCTTACTTCTTCATAACATTTTTACTTTTTGAATTACAATAAAGAAATACTCTTGTTTTCAATGAATCAGCAGTCATAAAAGATTAAAGCAATGACTATTTGAAATGTTTGTGTAGCAGAAGTATCTCTGTACAAAATTGGTATATATGTTATTTTTTAATTGCGTTTAGAGCCAGTCGAGTCAAAGTCGTTTA
Organism: Pardosa pseudoannulata; assembly: GCA_032207245.1. Classification (NCBI taxonomy): domain Eukaryota; kingdom Metazoa; phylum Arthropoda; class Arachnida; order Araneae; family Lycosidae; genus Pardosa; species Pardosa pseudoannulata. The sequence continues at coordinate 53,445,628 of CM063497.1, forward strand.
ACAGTTTACCAAGATTAACCCATGGAGCCAACCAATGGTGGAACGCAATTCTCCGTTTAAACAGAGATTAGTCATGATTAGCCGTTAAACGACTTTATTGAAACAAGCCTTTCTCTTAGAAAAAATCTTCACAATGAAAGTTCTACTTCTTCATAAGCATTTTTACTTTTATAGAATAATAAATAACATAATAGTTTTACAACATGGTGATTTGAGTCGTAAAATTATCTGATAAACTCCCTCAAGCATTCTTGTTTTCAATGAATCGGAAGTCATAAAATATTAAAGCAAGGGCTATTTGAAATGTTTGTGTGGCAGAAGTATCTCTGCACAAAATTGATATACATGTTCATTTTGAATTCCGGTATCACCAAAGTCGTTTAACGGTCTTACCAACATTAATCCATTGTGCCAACAATGGTGGGACGCAATTCTCCGTTTAAAACAGATATTAATCATGGTTATCCGTTAAATTACTTTGTTGAGACAATTACTTATGAAAAATCATCACAATAAAAGTGCTTCTTTTTCATAAGCATTTTTACTTTTGAATGATAATAAAGAAATTTGACAGTTTTACTACAAGTTGAATTAAATCGTAAAATTATCTGACAAACTCACTCAAACACTCTTTTTTTAATGAATTGGTAATCGTAAAAGATTAAAGCCATGATTGTTTCAAATGTTTGTGTGGCAGAAGTATCTCTGCACAAATTAGTATGCATGTTAATTTTGAATTCCGGTCTCACCAAAGTCGTTTAAACGGCTTACCAACATTATCCCACGGTGCCAATCAATGGTGAGAAGCAATTCTCTGCTTAAAAAGAGATTAATCACGGTTAGTGGTTAATTGATTTAAGACAAGCCCTTGCCCTCAGGAAAAATCGTACCCAATGAAAGTTTTTACATCTTCATAAGCATTTTTTTACTTTTGAAGGATAATGAAGAAACGTATTAGTTTTACTACATGGTGAATTACGTCATAAAATTATCTGATAAACTCACTTAAACACTCTTCTTCTCAGTGAATTGGTAGTCGTAAAAAGATTAAAGTAATAGCTATTTTAAATGTTTGTGTGGCAAAGGTATCTCTGCACGAAATTGGTATACATGTTATTTTTAAATTTCGGTCTCACCAAAGTCGTTTAACGGTTTACCAAGACTAACTAATGGAGCCAAATTAATGGTGGGAAGAAATTCTCCGTTTAACCAGAGATTAATCATGGTTATCCGTTAAAGGACTTTGTTGAGACAAGCCATTGCCTTATGAAAAAAATCGTCACAATGATAGTTCTTCTTTTTCATAAGCATTTTTACTTTTGTATGATAATAAAGAAATTTGACAGTTTTACTACATGTTGAATTAAGTCGTAAAATTATCTGATACACTCACTCAAACACTCTTTTTTTCATTGAATCAGCAGTCATAAAAAATTAAAGCAATGACTATTTGAAATGCTTGTGTGACATTAGTATCTCTGTGCACAATTGGTATACATGTAATTTTTGAATTACACTTAGAGCCAGTCTCACCAAAGTTGTTTCACGGCTTACCAAGATTAACCCATGGTGGCAACCAATGGTGGGACGCAATTCTCCGTTTATACAGAGATTAATCACGATTAGCCGTTTAAAACTATTTTGTTGAGGTAAGCCATGACTCTTAGGAAAATTCGTAACAATGAAAGTTCTTACTTCTTCATAACATTTTTACTTTTGAATTACAATAAAGAAATACTCTTGTTTTCAATGAATCAGCAGTCATAAAAGATTAAAGCAATGGACTATTTGAAATGTTTGTGTAGCAGAAGTATCTCTGTACAAAATTGGTATATATGTTATTTTTTAATTGCGTTTAGAGCCAGTCGAGTCAAAGTCGTTTAACAGTTTACCAAGATTAACCCATGGAGCCAACCAATGGTGGAACGCAATTCTCCGTTTTAACAGAGATTAGTCATGATTAGCCGTTTAAACGACTTTATTGAAACAAGCCCTTTCTCTTAGAAAAAATCTTCACAATGAAAGTTCTTACTTCTTCATAAGCATTTTTACTTTTATAGAATAATAAATAACATAATAGTTTTACAACATGGTGATTTGAGTCGTAAAATTATCTGATAAACTCCCTCATGCATTCTTGTTTTCAATGAATCGGAAGTATAAAATATTAAAGCAAGGGCTATTTGAAATGTTTGTGTGGCAGAAGTATCTCTGCACAAAATTGATATACATGTTCATTTTGAATTCCGGTATCACCAAAGTCGTTTAACGGCTTACCAACATTAATCCATTGTGCCAACAATGGTGGGACGCAATTCTCCGTTTAAACAGATATTAATCATGGTTATCCGTTAAATTACTTTGTTGAGACAATTACTTATGAAAAATCTTCACAATAAAAGTGCTTCTTTTTCATAAGCATTTTTTACTTTTGAATGATAATAAAGAAATTTGACAGTTTTACTACAAGTGAATTAAATCGTAAAATTATCTGACAAACTCACTCAAACACTCTTTTTTTAATGAATTGGTAATCGTAAAAGATTAAAGCCATGATTGTTTCAAATGTTTGTGTGGCAGAAGTATCTCATGCACAAATTAGTATGCATGTTAATTTTGAATTCCGGTCTCACCAAAGTCGTTTTTAACGGCTTACCAACATTATCCCACGGTGCCAATCAATGGTGAGAAGCAATTCTCTGCTTAAAAAGAGATTAATCACGGTTAGTGGTTAATTGATTTAAGACAAGCCTTGCCCTCAGGAAAAATCGTACCCAATGAAAGTTTTTTACATCTTCATAAGCATTTTTACTTTTGAAGGATAATGAAGAAAACGTATTAGTTTTACTACATGGTGAATTACGTCATAAAATTATCTGATAAACTCACTTAAACACTCTTCTTCTCAGTGAATTGGTAGTCGTAAAAGATTAAAGTAATAGCTATTTTAAATGTTTGTGTGGCAAAGGTATCTCTGCACGAAATTGGTATACATGTTATTTTTAAATTTCGGTCTCACCAAAGTCGTTTAACGGTTTACCAAGACTAACTAATGGAGCCAATTAATGGTGGGAAGAAATTCTCCGTTTAACCAGAGATTAATCATGGTTATCCGTTAAAGGACTTTGTTGAGACAAGCCATTGCCTTATGAAAAATCGTCACAATGATAGTTCTTCTTTTTCATAAGCATTTTTACTTTTGTTATAATAAAGAAATTTGACAGTTTTACTACATGTTGAATTAAGTCGTAAAATTATCTGATACACTCACTCAAACACTCTTTTTTTCATTGAATCAGCAGTCATAAAAAATTAAAGCAATGACTATTTGAAATGCTTGTGTGACATTAGTATCTCTGTGCACAATTGGTATACATGTAATTTTTGAATTACACTTTAGAGCCAGTCTCACCAAAGTTGTTTCACGGCTTACCAAGATTAACCCATGGTGGCAACCAATGGTGGGACGCAATTCTCCGTTTATACAGAGATTAATCGTGGGTAGCCGTTAAACTATTTTGTTGAGGTAAGCCATGACTCTTAGGAAAATTCGTAACAATGAAAGTTCTTACTTCTTCATAACATTTTTACTTTTGAATTACAATAAAGAAATACTCTTGTTTTCAATGAATCAGCAGTCATAAAAGATTAAAGCAATGACTATTTGAAATGTTTGTGTAGCAGAAGTATCTCTGTACAAAATTGGTATATATGTTATTTTTTTAATTGCGTTTAGAGCCAGTCGAGTCAAAGTCGTTTAACAGTTTACCAAGATTAACCCATGGAGCCAACCAATGGTGGAACGCAATTCTACGTTTACACAGAGATTAGTCATGATTAGCCGTTAAACGACTTTATTGAAACAAGCCTTTCTCTTAGAAAAAATCTTCACAATGAAAGTTCTTACTTCTTCATAAGCATTTTTACTTTTATAGAATAATAAATAACATAATAGTTTTACAACATGGTGATTTGAGTCGTAAAATTATCTGATAAACTCCCTCAAGCATTCTTGTTTTCAATGAATCGGAAGTCATAAAATATTAAAGCAAGGGCTATTTGAAATGTTTGTGTGGCAGAAGTATCTCTGCACAAAATTGATATACATGTTCATTTTGAATTCCGGTATCACAAAGTCGTTTAACGGCTTACCAACATTAATCCATTGTGCCAACAATGGTGGGACGCAATTCTCCGTTTAAACAGATATTAATCATGGTTATCCGTTAAATTACTTTGTTGAGACAATTACTTATGAAAAATCATCACAATAAAAGTGCTTCTTTTTCATAAGCATTTTTACTTTTGAATGATAATAAAGAATTTGACAGTTTTACTACAAGTTGAATTAAATCGTAAAATTATCTGACAAACTCACTCAAACACTCTTTTTTTAATGAATTGGTAATCGTAAAAGATTAAAAGCCATGATTGTTTCAAATGTTTGTGTGGCAGAAGTATCTCTGCACAAATTAGTATGCATGTTAATTTTGAATTCCGGTCTCACCAAAGTCGTTTAACGGCTTACCAACATTATCCCACGGTGCCAATCAATGGTGAGAAGCAATTCCTCTGCTTAAAAAAGAGATTAATCACGGTTAGTGGTTAATTGATTTAAGACAAGCCCTTGCCCTCAGGAAAAATCGTACCCAATGAAAGTTTTTACATCTTCATAAGCATTTTTACTTTTGAAGGATAATGAAGAAACGTATTAGTTTTACTACATGGTGAATTACGTCATAAAATTATCTGATAAACTCACTTAAACCTCTTCTTCTCAGTGAATTGGTAGTCGTAAAAGATTAAAGTAATAGCTATTTTAAATGTTTGTGTGGCAAAGGTATCTCTGCACGAAATTGGTATACATGTTATTTTTAAATTTTCGGTCTCACCAAAAGTCGTTTAACGGTTTACCAAGACTAACTAATGGAGCCAATTAATGGTGGGAAGAAATTCTCCGTTTAACCAGAGATTAATCATGGTTATCCGTTAAAAGGACTTTGTTGAGACAAGCCATTGCCTTATGAAAAATCGTCACAATGATAGTTTCTTCTTTTTCATAAGCATTTTTACTTTTGTATGATAATAAAGAAATTTGACAGTTTTACTACATGTTGAATTAAGTCGTAAAATTATCTGATTACACTCACTCAAACACTCTTTTTTTCATTGAATCAGCAGTCATAAAAAATTTAAAGCAATGACTATTTGAAATGCTTGTGTGACATTAGTATCTCTGTGCACAATTGGTATACATGTAATTTTTGAATTACACTTAGAGCCAGTCTCACCAAAGTTGTTTCACGGCTTACCAAGATTAACCCATGGTGGCAACCAATGGTGGGACGCAATTCTCCGTTTATACAGAGATTAATCACGATTAGCCGTTTAAACTATTTTGTTGAGGTAAGCCATGACTCTTAGGGAAAATTCGTAACAATGAAAAGTTCTTACTTCTTCATAACATTTTTACTTTTGAATTACAATAAAGAAATACTCTTGTTTTCAATGAATCAGCAAGTCATAAAAGATTAAAGCAATGACTATTTGAAATGTTTGTGTAGCAGAAGTATCTTACAAAATCATTGTTATTTTTGCATGTATACATGTTATTTTTGAATTACATTTAGGATCGGTCTCACCAAAGTCATTTAACAGCTTACCAAGATTAACCCATGGATAACCAATGGTGTTGAGCAATTCTCGTTTAAACAGAGATTAATCACGGTTACCGTTAAACGACTTTGTTGAAACAAGCCCTTTCTTAGGAAAATTTCACAATGAAAGTTCTTACTTCTTCATAAGCATTTTTACTTTTGATAGGATAATAAAGAAATAGTACTACATGGTGATTAAGTCGTTAAAATTATCTGATATTCAACACTCTTGGTTTCATGAATCGGTAGTCATAAAAGATTAAAGCAATGCTATTTGAAATGTTTGTGTAGCAGAAGTATCTCTGCACAAAATTGGTATACATGTTATTTTTTAATACATTTAGGATCGGTCTCACCAAAGTCATTTAACAGCTTTACCAAGATTAACCTATGGAGCCAACCAATGGTGGGAACTCAATTCTCGTTTTAAACAGAGATTAATCACGGTTATGTTAAACGACTTTGTTGAGACAAGCCCTTTCTCTTAGGAAAAATCTTCACAATGAAAGTTCTTACTTCTTCATAAGCATTTTTACTTTTGATAGGATAATAAAAAACGTAATAGTTTTACTACATGGTGAATTTAAGTCGTAAAATTATCTGATAAACTCCCTCAAATACTTCTTGTTTTCAATGAATCGGTAGTCATAAAAGATTAAAGCAAGGGCTATTTGAAAATGTTTATGTGTGGCAGAAGTATCTCTGCACAAAATTGATATACATGTTCATTTTGAATTCCGGTATCACCAAAGTCGTTTAACGGCTTACCAACATTAATCCATTGTGCCAACAATGGTGGGACGCAATTCTCCGTTTAAACAGAGATTAATCATGGTTATCCGTTAAATTACTTTGTTGAGAACAAGTCATTTCTTATGAAAAATCTTCACAATGAAAAGTGCTTCTTTTTCATAAGCATTTTTACTTTTGAATGATAATAAAGAAATTTGACAGTTTTACTACAAGTTGAATTAAATCGTAAAAATTATCTGACAAACTCACTCAAACACTCTTTTTTTTAATGAATTGGTAATCGTAAAAGATTAAAGCAATGATTGTTTCAAATGTTTGTGTGGCAGAAGTATCTCTGCACAAAATTGGTATACATGTTAATTTTGAATTCCGGTCTCACCAAAGTCGTTTAACGGCTTACCAACATTATCCCACGGTGCCAATCAATGGTGAGAAGCAATTCTCTGCTTTAAAAAGAGATTAATCACGGTTAGCCGTTAAACGACTGATTTGAGACAAGCCCTTGCCCTCAGGAAAAAAATCGTCACAATGAAAGTTCTTACTTCTTCATAAGCATTTTTACTTTTGAAGGATAATGAAGAAACGTAATAGTTTTACTACATGGTGAATTTAAGTCAAAAATTATCTGATATAACTCACTTAAAACACTCTTTTTTCAATGAATTGGTAGTCGTAAAAGATTAAAGCAATGAGCTATGAAATGTTTGTGTGGCAGAAGTATCTCTGCACAAAATTGGTATACATGTTAATTTTTGAATTCCGGTCTCACCAAAGTCGTTTAACGGTTTTACCAAGACTAACCAATGGAGCCAATTAATGGTGGGATGCAATTCTCCATTTAACCAGAGATTAATCATGGTTATCCATTTATACGACTTTGTTGAGATAAGCCCTTGGTCTTAGGAAAAATCCTCAGAATAAAATTTCTTACTTCTTCACAAGCATTTTACTTTTGAATGATAATAAAGAAGCGTAGAGTTTTACTACATGTTGATTTAAGTCGTAAAATTATCGGATAAACTCACTCAAACACTCTTGATTTCAATGAATCAGCAGTCTTAAAAGATTAAAGCAATGACTATTTAAAATGTTTGTGTCGCAGAAGTATCTCTACACAAAATTGGTATACATGTCATTTTTGAATTACACTTAGAGACAGTCTCACCAAAGTTGTTTCACGGCTAACCGAGATTAACCCATGGCTCTAACCAATGATGGGACACAATACTCCGTTTTAAAGAGAGATTAATCAACGGTTAGCCGTTAAACTACTTTCTTGAGACAATTCCTAGCCATTAGGAAAAAATCATCACAATGAAAGTTCTTAATTCTTCATATGCATTTTAACTTTTGACGGATAATGAAGAAGTTTAAAAGTTTAAGTGCATGTTGATTAAGTAGTAAAATTATGTGATAAACTTTGCAAACAATTCTAGCATACATTTTTGAAAAAGAAACAAGCCTAATGAGCTTTCATCACATTACTACATCTGAAAAAACATATCTGAATACAGGTCAGATGTTTAATATCTTATTACACCCACAATAATTATTCTATATAATTCGTGCATTTACCCGGGACACGCAGGTATATATCTATACGGTGCTATTGTTGAAAGTCAGTTTTTTCCCTTTTACAGGAAAAATGGCCACATTCCGTGCACGAATATAGATATGTCCTTGGCTGATATCATTGTTCCCATATGTAAATTCAATAGGGAATTTTTCAGTACAAAAAGCGATTTATGGATATGTCCGTGACACGGCTTTTGAAGTGTGTCATGAAGCAATGTTTGTGTAGCAGAAGTATCTTTGAACAAAATGCATGTTATTTTTGCATGTATACATGTTATTTTTGAATTACATTTAGGATCGGTCTCACCAAAGTCATTTTTCTGCTAACCACGATTAACCCATGGTGCCAACAAATGGTGTGACGCAATTCTCGTTTAAACAGAGATTAATCGCGGTTAACAATTAAACGACTTTGTTGAAACAAGCCCTTTCTCTTAGGAAAAATCTTCACAATGAAAGTTCTTACTTCTTCATAAGCATTTTTACTTTTATAGGATAATAAAGAACATAGTTTTACTACATGGTGATTTGAGTCGTAAAATTATCTGAAAAACTCCCTCAAGCACTCTTGGTTTCCATGAATCGGTAGTCATAAAAGATTAAAGCAAGGGCTATTTGAAATGTTTGTGTGGCAGAAGTATCTCTGCACAAAATTGGTATACATGTTATTTTTTAATTACATTTAGGATCGGTATCACCAAAGTCATTTAACTGCTTATCAAGATTAACCTATGGAGCCAACCATGGTGGAACGTAATTCTCGTTTAAACAGAGATTAACACGGTTAGCTGTTAAACGACTTTGTTGAGACAAGCCCTTTCTCTTAGGAAAAATCTTCACAATGAAAGTTTCTTACTTCGTCATAAGCATTTTTACTTTTGAAGGAAGATAAAAAACGTAATAGTTTTACTACATGGTATTTAAGTCGTAAAATTATCTGATAAACTCCCTCAAATACTCTTGTTTTCAATGAATCGGTAGTTATAAAAGATTAAAGCAAGGGTTATTTGAAATGTTTATGTGGCAGAAGTATCTCTGCACAAAATTGATATACATGTTCATTTTTGAATTCCGGTATCACCAAAGTCGTTTAACGGCTTACCAACATTAATACATTGTGCCAACAATGGTGGGACGCAATTCTCCGTTTAAACAGATTAATCATGGTTATCCGTTAAATTACTTTGTTGAGAACAAGTCATTTCCTTATGAAAAATCTTCACAATAAAAGTGCTTCTTTTTCATAAGCATTTTTACTTTTGAATGATAATAAAGAAATTTGACAGTTTTACTACAAGTTGAATTAAATCGTAAAATTATCTGACAAACTCACTCAAACACTCTTTTTTTTAATGAATTGGTAATCGTAAAAGATTTAAAGCAATGATTGTTTCAAATGTTTGTGTGGCAGAAGTATCTCTGCACAAATTGGTATACATGTTAATTTTGAATTCCGGTCTCACCAAAGTCGTTTAACGGCTTACCAACATTATCCCACGGTGCCAATCAATGGTGAGAAGCAATTCTCTGCTTAAAAAGAGATTAATCAATTGTTAGTTGTTAAATGATTTGAGACAAGCCCTTGCCCTCAGGAAAAATCGTACCCAATGAAAGTTTTTACTTCTTCATAAGCATTTTTACTTTTGAAGGATAATGAAGAAACGTAATAGTTTTACTACATGGTGATTAAGTCAAAAAAATTATCTGATAAACTCCTTAAACACTCTTCATTTCAATGAATTGGTAGTCGTAAAAGATTATAGCAATGACTGAAATGTTTGTGTGGCAGAAGTATCTCTGCACAAAATTGGTATACATGTTAATTTTGAATTCCGGTCTCACCAAAGTCGTTTAACGGTTTACCAAAACTAACCAATGGAGCCAATTAATGGTGTGATGCAATTCTCCATTTAACCAGAGATTAATCACGGTTATCCATTATACGACTTTGTTGAGATAAGCCCTTGGTTTTAGGAAAAATCCTTAGAATAAAATTTCTTACTTCTTCACAAGCATTTTACTTTTGAATGATAATAAAGAAGCGTAGAGTTTTACTACATGTTGATTTAAGTCGTAAAATTATCGGATAAACTCACTCAAACACTCTTGATTTCAATGAATCAGCAGTCTTAAAAGATTAAAGCAATGACTATTTAAAATGTTTGTGTCGCAGAAGTATCTCTACACAAAATTGGTATACATGTCATTTTTGAATTACACTTAGAGACAGTCTCACACCAAAGTTGTTTCACGGCTTACCAAGATTAACCCATGGCTCTAACCAATGATGGGACACAATACTCCGTTTTAAAGAGAGATTAATCAACGGTTAGCCGTTAAACTACTTTCTTGAGACAATTCCTAGCCATTAGGAAAAATCATCACAATGAAAGTTCTTAATTCTTCATATGCATTTTAACTTTTGACGGATAATGAAGAAGTTTAAAAGTTTAAGTGCATGTTGATTAAGTAGTAAAATTATGTGATAAACTTTGCAAACAAATTCTAGCATACATTTTGAAAAAGAACAAGCCTAATGAGCTTTCATCACATTACTACATCTGAAAAAACATATCTGAATACAGGTCAGATGTTTAATATCTTATTACACCCACAATAATTATTCCATATAAATCGTGTATGTACCCGGGACACGTAGGCATATATCTATACGGTGCTATTGTTGAAAGTCAGTTTTTTTCCCTTTTACAGGAAAAATTGCCAAATTCCGTGCACGAATATAGGGTCGTCCTTGGCTGAAATCATTGTTCCCATATGTAAATTCAATACGGAATTTTCAGCACAAAAGCGATTTATGGATATGTCCGTGACACATCTTTTGTAGTGTGTCATGAAGCAATGCCGTACTGATACTGAAAATATGCATTACTGTATCAACTGGACAGAGGTCTTTCAATCATGCCCTGTTAGCGTGAGGGTTGGAAAGATATTGATGCATTTCTGTGTGTTCAGTGGTTCTTGAATTTTGATTTCCATTTAAGGGGTATTTCTACTTTTAAAGTCACAATTCGAAGAACAATTTTTAACAGTTTTTTGCCTTGTACTACTTCAAAAATATGGATTGAAACATACGAATTTTATCATTTATTAAAGGATCTCTATTTGTCTGAAAAGAGTTATTTATTGCTAAGTAATTTATCAAATATTAGTGAAATCTAATGAAAATAAGAAAGAATAGTCTGTGTATAATAATGTTGATTAATATTTTCGTAATTCTTGGCAAATTACCAAAAACAAGAAATATTACTTCACACAAATACAGCAAGACAAAATTTTCTGTTCATCTGTTATCTCCCTTCACTTAATTTTTAATAGAACATGTGTATGTACATAGTAAAGTCGCATTTTTGTGCTATCAAAATTATCACTATGGAATGACTGATATTACAAAACATGTGCTACTACATAAAAATAACAAATGGTAAAAAAGAATTGTTCAACTGCAGCAAATGGATGTTCTCAAATACACAAAATCAATTTGTGAAAAGTTCCGTATAGGTTTTCTTATTTCAATGAACTTACTAAAAAACCAGCTCAATAAATCACAGACAACTTTGTTAATTGTGAAGAACTTAGCTAATCTAGAAATTTCCCTTAGACATGATACATTTTTCATCAATATATTAAGATATAGTCTTCTCGAGTACTCTTGTAATATGTGTCAATACTTGTTTTAATCTTTATTTCCTTAACTGCAACCTAATTTCATATCCTTGAATTAAAATGTTGATTAATATTTTCGTCATTCTTGACAAATTACCAAAAATTAGAAATATTACTTCACACAAATACAGCGAGTAGGAACTTTCTGTTCATTCGTTATCTCCCTTCACTTAATTTTAAATGGAACATATATATGTATAGAATCCGATCACATTCTCGTGTTATCCAAATTAGCACAATGTAACGGCTGATGATATATATTACAAAATATGTTCTATTACATAAAAAGTAATAAATGGTGAAAACGAATGGTTAAACTGCAGCAAATGGATGTTCTCAAATACATAAATTCAATTTCTGAAAAGTTCCTTATAGATTTTCTTATTTCAACAAACTTACTAAAAATCAGCTCAATAAATTATAGAAATTTTATTAATTGTAAAGTGCTTGGTTAATCATGAAACAATTTTCTCCTGACATGATCCATTTTTCATTCCATATATCACAATACACTCTTCTCGAATGCTCTTAACGTATGTGTCAATATTTATTTTAATCTTCATTTCTTTAACTGTAACCTAATTTAATAGCCTTGAAAAATGTTGATTAATACTTTCTTCATTCTTGGCAAATTACCAGAATCGGGAAATAATACTTCACACAAATACAGCGAGAAGAACATTTTTGATAATATGTTGATCTGTTATCTCCTTTCTCTTAATTTTTTTTAATAAACCATATGTATGTACAGAATCCGGTCACATTCTTGTGATATAAAAATTAACACTATGGAATGGCAGATGAGATATATTACAAAACATTTGTGCTATTACATTAAAAAGTCATAAGTGGTGAAAACGAATGGTTAAATTGCAGCAAACGCTGGATGTTCTAAAATACACAAATTCAGTTTGTGATATGTTCTTTATATGTTTTCCTGGTTTCAATGAAATTACTCAAAATCAGCTCAATAAATCACAGACAATATTGTTAATTGTAAAGATATTCGAGAGAACTTTTTAATACATGTTTCCCTGTAAAATAAAAATTGACTAACGTGTACAAAGTTTAACATATACATACAGACATAAAATAATTAAAGAAGGAATAAGGATATAGCTAATCATATAACAATTTCCCCCTGACACGATCCATTTTTTCATTCGATATATATCACAATAAACTCTTCTTGAATGCTCTTAAACGTATGTGACAATATTTATTTTAATCTTCATTTCTTTTAACTGCAACCTAATTTAATATCCTTGAAGGGAAATGTTGATTAATTTTCTTCATTCTTGGCAAATCACCAAAATCAGGAAATATTATTTCACACAAATACAGCGAGAAGAATACATTTGTTGATATGTTGATCCCTTATCTCCCTTCACTTAATTTTTAATAGAACATATGTATGTACAGAGTAAGGTCACATTCTTGTGTTATCAAAATTAACACTATGGAGTGACTGATGAAATATATTACAAAACATGTTCTAATACATAAAAATAATAAGTGGTAAAAAAAGAACTGTTCAACTGCAGCAAATGGATGTGTTCTAAAAACACAAAATGTATTGTGAAAACTTCCGTATAGGTTTTCTTATTTCAATGAACTTACAAAAAACCAGCTCAATAAATCACAGACAAACTTTGTTAATTGTGGAGAACTTAGCTAATCTAGACAAATTTCCCTTAGACATGATACATTTTTCATCAATATATTAAGATATAGTCTTCTCGAGTACTCTTATAATATGTGTAATATTTATTTTAATCTTCATTTCTTTAACTGCAACCTAATTGCATATCCTTGAATTAAAGTGTTGATTAATATTTTCGTAATTCTTGGCAAATTACCAAAAACAAGAAATATTACTTCACACAAATACAGCAAGACAAAATTTTCTGTTCATCTGTTATCTCCCTTCACTTAATTTTTAATAGAACATGTGTATGTACAGAATCCGGTCACATTCTTGTGTTATCAAAGTATGAAACAGCTGATGATATATATTACAAAATATGTGTACGACATAAAAAGTAATAAATTGTAAAAAACAATGGTTAAACTGCAGCAAATGGATGTTCTAACATACACAAATCAATTTGTAAAAAGTTCTTTATAGGATTTCTTATATCAATGAACATACAAAAAATTACTCAATAAATGCAAACAATTTTGTTAATTGTTAGAAACATAGAATCGTTTAAATTTAGCCTGTCATGATATTCATTCAATATTATCACAATACACTCTTATCGAATGTTCTTATAGTATATGTATATTTATTTTAATCTTCATTTATTTAACTGCAACCTAATTGCATATCCTTCAGTTAAAATGTGATTAATATTTTCATCTTTCTTGGCAAATTACCAAAAACGTGAAAATATTACTTAAAATACAGCGAGAAGAAACTGTTGTTCATTTATCTCCTTTCACTTAATTTTTCATGGAATATATATATATATAATATATATATATATATTATATATATAATATAAAATAGAATCCGGTTACATTCTTGTGTTATCAAAATTAAATTATAAAATATATAGTATAGCTATAAAGTAAGGTATAAAATAACACTATGGATTGGTTGATGATATATATTACAAAATATGTTCTATTACATAAAAAGTAATAAATGGTGAAAACGAATGGTTAAACTGCAGCAAATGGATGTTCTCAAATACATAAATTCAATTTCTGAAAAGTTCCTTATAGATTTTCTTATTTCAACAAACTTACTAAAAATCAGCTCAAAAAATCGCAACAATTTTGTTAATTGTAAAAGATATTCGAGAGAAGTTTTAATAGATGTTCCCCTATAGATTGGATATGGACTAACGTGTATAAGTTTAACATACAGACTAAATATCATTAATGAATAAGAACAGAGCTAATCATCTAACAATTTCTAACTGACATGTTATTTTTCATTCAATATATCACAATACATTCTTCTCGAATTCTCTTAAGGTATGTGTCAATATTTATTTTAATCTTCATTTCTTTAACTGCAACCTAATTTAATATCCTTGAAGTAAAAATGCTGATTAATACTTTTCTTCATTCTTGGCAAAATTACCAAAAACGATAAATAATACTTCACACAAATACAGCGAGAAGAACATTTCTGTTAATATGTTGATACGCTATCTCCCTTCATTTAATTTTTAATGTAAGATATGTAAGTAAAGAGTCCGCCCACATTCTTGTGCTATAAAAATTAACACTATGAAATGACTGATAAGATATATTACAAAGCATGTGCTACTACATAAAAAGTAATAAATGGTGAAAACGAATGGTTAAATTGTAGGAAACGAATGTTCGAAAATACACAAATTCAATTTATGATAAGTTCCTTATAGGTTTTCTTATGTAAAGGAAGTTACTAAAAATAGCTCAATAATTTGCAGACAATTTTTTAATTGTAAAGATATTCGAGAGAACTTTTAATAGATGTTCCCCTGTAGAATAGAAATTGACTGAAGTGTATAATGTGTAATATATTCATACAGACTAAAATAATTAAAGAATGAATAAGAATATAACTAATCATCTAACAATATCCCCCTGACATGATCCATTTTTTCATTCAATATATCCCAATACACTCTTCTCGAATGCTCTTAAAGTACTTGTCAATATTTATTTTAAAACTTCATTTCTTTAAACTGCAACCTAATTTAGTATCCTTGAAGGAAAATGTTGATTAATACTTTCATCCTTTTGGCAAATTACCAAAAACGGGAAATAATACTTCACACAAATACATGGAGGACATTTCTGTTAATATGTTCATCTGTTATCTTCCTTCACTTAACACACATTATATTAGGGACACGTACTAGTACATTTTCTGACGATTGATACTTGAGCTCTGGTCATGTACTAGTACGGGTTTTGCCGTGTACTTCTTCATAATGGAAAATGCTTTGAACGTTACCACACTGTAAAACATTATTAGTTTTATGATTGTTCTTTTCATTCTTTATAATGTAAAAATATTATATAAATTATAATTCGAAAAGATTAAAACTATATAGTACTATTTCTATTTGAATTTTAATATTTACGATACTATTATAAATTTATCCACTAAAAATATATTTTTGTTTACAAAAATTTTATGGTTGTTATTTATATATTTATATTTATATATTTGTTTATATATTTCAATATAAAATATGAAAAATTTGGTTAAAACATTAAATAATTTTCCCATCTATTGTGATTTAACTGAATAGCTAAAATTACGCTCAAAACGCCCGCTCCCGGTACAATTCCGCAGCAAATTGCGTTAATTTTTAATAGGAGATATGTAAGTACTTAGTCAGGTCATATTCTTGTGCTATAAAAATTACCACTATGAAATGGCTGATGATATATTTTACAAAACATGTGCTACTACATAAAAAGTCACAAATCGTGAAGACGAATGGTTAAATTGCGGCAAGCGGGTGTTCTAAAATACACCGATTCAATTTGTGATAAGATTCTTACATGTTTTCTTATTTCAATGAAATTACTCAAAATCAGCTCAATAAACTGCAGACAAATTTTTTTAATTGTAAAGATATTCGAGAGAACTTTTAATAGATGTTCCCCTGTAGAATGGAAATTGACTGAAGTGTATAATGTGTAATATATTCATACAGACTAAAACAATTAAAGAATGAATAAGAACATAACTAATCCTCTAACAATATCCCCCTGACATTATCCATTTTTCATTCACTATATCACAATACACTCTTCTCAAATGCTCTTAAAGTACGTGTCAATATTTATTTTAAACTTCATTTCTTTAACTGCAACCTAATTTAGTATCCTTGAAGGAAAATGTTGATTAATACTTTCACCATTTTGGCAAATTACCAAAAATGGGAAATAATAATTCACATAAATACAGCGAGGACATTTCTGTTAATATGTTCATCCGTTATCTTCCTTCACTTAACACATTTTATATGGGACATGTACTAGTGCGTTTTCTGACGATTCATATTTGAGAGCTGGTCACGTACTAGTACGGGTTTTGTAGTGTACCTCTTCATACAGGAAAATGCTTTGAACGTTACCACACTGTAAACATTATTAATTTTATGATTGCTCTTTTCATTTTTTATAATGTAAAATTGTTTATATAGAACATAATTCGAAAAAATTAAAACTATATACTAAAATTTCTATATGATTTTTAATATTTACGATACTATTATAAATTTTTCCACTATAAATATATATTTTTTTACAAAAATCTTATGGTTGTTATTTTTATATTTTTATTTATATATTTCTTTATAGATTTCATTATAAAATAAGAAATGTTGGTTAAGAAATTAAAGAATTTTCGATCATTTGTGATTTAACTGAATATTTAAATTTACGCCCGCTCCCGGTACAATTCCGCTGCGAATTGTACCCGCACACAATGTGTTAATTTTTAATAGGAGATATGTAAGTACTTAGTCCGGTCTCATTCTTGTGCTATAAAAATTAACACTATGAAATGACTGATAAGATATATTACAAAGCATGTGCTACTACATAAAAAGTAATAAATGGTGAAAACGAATGGTTAAAATGGAGCAAACAGGTGTTCTAAAATACACAAATTCAAATTGTGATAAGTTCCTTACATGTTTTCTTTTTTCAATGAAATTACTCAAAATCAGCTCAATAAACTGCAGACAATTTTTTTAATTGTAAAGATATCCGAGAGAAGTTTTAATAGATGTTCACCTGTAGATTGGAAATTGACTGATGTGTATAATGTTTAATTTATTCATATAGACTAAAATAATTAAAAATGAATAAGAACATAACTAATCATCTATCAATATCCCCCTGACATGATCCATTTTTCATTCAATATATCCCAATACACTCTTCTCGAATGCTCTTAAAGTACGTATCAATATTTATTTTAAACTTCATTTTTTTAACTGCAACCTAATTTAATATCCTTGAAGAAAAATAATGGTTAATACTTTCATCATTTTGGCAAATTACAAAAACGGGAAATAATACTTCAAATAATTACAGCGAGGTCATTTCTGTTACTATGTTCATCCGTTATCTAACTTCACTTAAACACATTGTATGCGAGACACGTACTAGTAGGTTTTCTGACGATTGATACTTGAGCTTGGGTCACGTACTAGTACAAGTTTTGCAGTGTACCTCTTCATAGAGGAAAATGCTTTGAACATTGCTGTTTTCATTTTTTATAATGTAAAAATGTTTATATACAACACAATTCGAAATAATTAAAAGTATATATTATTATTTTTATTTGATTTTTACGATACTATTATAAATTTATCCACTAAAAAATACAATTTTTTACAAAAATCTTATGGTTATTAATATATTTATATTTGTTTATATATTTCAATATAAAATACGAAAAGTTGGTTAAAAAATAAAATAATTTTCGGTCTATTGAGATTTAACTGAATAACTAAATTTACGCTCCAAACGCCCACTTCTGGTACAACTGCGCTGCGAAATATAC
>CM063497.1:53473828-53476328 GCA_032207245.1 Pardosa pseudoannulata
TGAATTGCAATTTTCGTGTTTATAACCTGTCTGTATTACAAGAAAAAACATACCAATTTCAGTCCTTTTTCCATGTGGAATTTTTTGCAATGCAACAGTTTCTTGTAAATTCACAATTATTGTAAAATATTTACAATTGCAGATTACAGTAACATAAAACAACATTTTAACACATATTATTAGTATCAGATCTTCTACAGTACCACAAACATAAGATAACAGGCATATGAGAGTAGTCACTTGCCATTTACCTATTACAGGAATGTACTGTTTTAATGTACTTATAACACTAACACCAGTGTTCGTTTACAAAGGGGAAACACAGTAAAAATATAATACCTTATATTTGGACTAAAACATTTATTCTGTACACTATTTACAAATTGCTACATTACTTAATTTCCATATAACATAACCAGCAATTATTTGGATTTTATATTCATCAATACACAATAATTATTACAATTCTCTTTTGTTATACGTTATTCCTTAATCAAAATATTGAATTACTAACTGAGGTCTAAATAACCGTCATGAATATGTTAAATCTGTTTACCTCCAGACATTACAGGAGAGCAGGCTGGGGCTTTCATCAGGCTGTACGACGTTGCTGGACTTCGGGCGTAAAGGGCGTCGGTACTGGTGTAATTGCCGTTTATTTTGCTGTACGTTTATGCTGACATGAAGGTTCGGGACTCGATTGCTGGTCCGGGATGTCCAGCTGCTCTTCAATTCTGACCTAGACTACTCTTTCTTCATTTCTTTCCTACTCATCACCTCGGTTTTAACGTCCTTTTTTTTTTTCTTTGCCAACCACTTGTTGGTGAAATTTTCCCGCATCTGCACCTCCGTCTGGCGTGCAGGTGGGCTCATTAAAATAGCTCTTCTTGTGTAAGCTGACATTATTTTTTAGCCCCTGCCCCCATAACTCATGGTTACATCTCTGTGAGAGCTTGACCTTTATGCTTGTGCCATTCCGTGATCTATAATCCTCCGCAGGGGTCCCTAAAAATCGAAGTCAACAGCTGCTTTTAAATTCTTCTTGGAAATTTCTTCCACAGCTGTACATGCACGTGCTGACCGTCGTGAGAAAGTACCTCGGTACAGTAGTATATCACCAAAAATGGCAGTGATTATTTGTCGAATTGCATTTTTCAAGTTAACCAAATTGATTATGAACCCTTTCTGTAATGCCGGAAAAAAAACATCATACATTTTTCAAATCTTTTCTCCAATGCGAAATTTTTGCATTGCAATAGTTTTAGATTCACCTTCTTGTAGAAAGTTACACCTGTGGATCACAATAGCACAAACAGCATTGTAACAGTTGTTATTAGAAAGAAATGCCTCAGCTATAACAAAAGCTTAAGATATTATGAAACTAAAGTGTACCACTTGCCTATTACCTATTAAAGGAGTGTAGAAGTGCACCATCGATGGCAGTGATTGTTTGTTGAATTTCATTTTTCAATTTAACCAAATTGATAGGAAAAAGCCCTTTTCTGTATTGGAGGAAAACATACCGCTTTTGTCTTTTCTCCTTACGAAATGTTTGCAATACAACAAAGTAAATTCATCATTTCTTGTACAAATGTTACAGTTTTAAGTACAGTATACATTAGGAAGTGGTTGTTGGATAACAATGTCCTCTATAAATTCACTTCGCATTTTTAAACGCTGTTTCATTTAAATGAATCAAAAATGTTGAATTTTTCTAAAAATGTAAAAAAAAAATAATAATCGATTTTTTTTGAAACTTTAAAAGTGATTACTATACTTAAGCCTCAAAACAATTAAGAAAAAGTTTCCCTGGAACCAATTTTTAGTTTAAATTAAAATGCTTTCTGGGTTTTCATTTTGTACACACACGATTAATACAATTTTTCATAAAGATACCTTATGGCTTCATATCTCCCTTTGAAAAAGTTTTACAAATTTCCAAATAACCTGTTGTCGAGAAAAGAGCTAAGCTATATTTTTACTTCCTTTCCCAGGTCATCAAAAAACGTAGGGAGAAATATTTTGGAAGATTCTTTATTCCGGATGTAGTTTCCATGGCGACCCGGCAGCCCAGATTCATTTGTCTGGATTCATCCCGTTATTTCGGGATCGAAGAAACTTTAAAACTTTCATAGATCTAGATATTCTCTAAATTCCAAACCTGCGTTTTTTTTCGGTCTGATTGGAAGTACTAAAGTTTCATCATTTCCTTATTTCTTTTAGATTAAAATCTTAAATTCTAAGCTATACATACATAATTTTATAGATATATATATATATATATATATATATATATATATATATATATATATATATACATATATATATATATATGTATTATATAATATATATATATATATATATATATATATATATATATATTTTATATATATATATATATATATATATTATATATATATATATATATATATATACATATATATATATTATATATATATATATATATATTTATATATATATATTATGTATATATATATGT
>CM063497.1:53486328-53488828 GCA_032207245.1 Pardosa pseudoannulata
TACTAACCATTAAGTATAAAAAGAAAAATGGGAGTGTAGTAAAAAATATGTTCGTATAAAAAATAATATATGACGTTTTCTAAATTTCTCATTTAACATGAATGTAATCTGCACTCACTTTTATAAGTGAATTGTATACATACATTTAAAATTTGAAATCTATCTTCTTATAAGGTTATTTTATGAACTATAATTAAAATATTTAATACGATTTACATTAAAAAAATTTAACTTATTGTACTGAAAAGGAAAAACATGTAGTTAATATTCTTTAATAACCATTTTAAAAATATTGAAAGTATTTACTGAAATATAGGTAGAGATAATATTACTTTATAGTTTAAAAATAAGATAATAAATAAAGATAATAAATTAAAGAATAATAATTTTTAAAAAATTTAGAAATATTTACTAAAATATAGGTAAAGATAATTCTACTTTATCATATAATTAAATAACCAAATTTTGAAATATGTCTAACTATAGAAATTTGCATTTTGCATATATTATATACTAGATTTTCAATAATGCTAGTTAATTCGTTTTCAGATGGAATGCCTTTAGCAAAATTTCTTCTGATAAAGGAAATTTACGTTCACAATGTCATTCAACTAACATAATAGAAATTGCATACACAATGCCACTTCATACCTGTTTTATAAGATATTGCTTGTTTTGAAAGCAAGCTTTTACAGGCGAATTTAAAAAATATATACGATGCGCAGGAAATCTGGCAGAAATAATCGATAAGTTCAGAGAATAATATTCGAGGAATTTCATAATTAATGACAGTGCAGTTCTCCAATACTTTTGAATATTAATATGAATTCCGTATTTATCTTGGATCCATTTCTCTAATATTACACGGTACTGAACTGTCAATACATATATTATATGTTGAATTATACTGAAGATGTATATTGAGGTTTAAGAGTTATAATTGTTAAGAGTAATAATTGCTTAAGAGTAATAATTGAGGTTATAATTGTTAAATTATATTGTCAATATTATACAAAAATAAAAATATAGATAGCATATGCTTCTATTTTACTTATAGTAATTAGATCACAATTTTTCGCTTATCAAATATTAAATATTGGTTTTTTTTTGTTAAAAATATTTTTTATGTTTAAAATATTTTCACAAAACTACTTACTGGAACACCATATAAGTATCATTTTACTTCGTGAATGGACTTATAGGTAAATAAAATACTTTTCAATATTAATATGACTTCCCTATATATCTTCTAACAGTTTCTCTCATATTACATGGTACTGGACAGTCAATATATATATATATATATATATATATATGATATATATATATATATATATTTTATATATATATATATATATCTAAATATATATATATATTATATATATATTTATATATTGAATCATATGTAAGGACGTATATTGCGATGTAAAGGAATAATTTGTGAGTTATACTGTCAATATTTTTATACAATGAGTATAAAAAATAGATAGCATATAAAGTTATGCGTTTATTTTGCTTATTATATTATATGCGTTTATTTTACTTTAGTAGTTCAAATGTTTTCGCTTATCAGTTTATTAAATATTGGTTTTGTGTTAGAAATATGTTTAAAATATTTGAATTTAAATTATTTATGCGAGTACTTAATAGGTACAATTTTACTTAGTGAATGATCTTATAGATAAATATAGTACTTTTATTAATATCAATTCCGTATTTTTCTTCCGTACTTCTCCAGTATTACAGGGTACTGGACTGAAAATACATATATTATATATTGAATCATACGAAGATGTATATTACTATTTAAAGGTATAATTTATAAATTATAAATTATATTGTCATTATTTTTATACTAATGGGTATAAAAAAATAGATAACTTATAATATTATGCGTTTATTTTAGTTATAGTAATTAAATCACAATTTCTCTGTTATTAATGTATTAAATATTGGTTTTTGTGTTAGAAGTATGTTTCAAATATTTATATTAAATCTACTTACGCGAATACTAAATAGGTGTTTTTACTTATTACATAGACTTATAGATTGAATATATTAATTTTGAATATTATTATGAATTCCCGTATTAATCTCTAATATTAAATGGTACTGAACATATATTATATATTGAATCAAATGGAATATTGAAACAAAAGAAAGATAAAATGGATGTATATTGAAATTTAAGGTATATTTTATGATTTATATTGTCTATATTTTCATACTAATGGGTATAAAAAAGATAGCATTTAATGTTAATCTTATAGTAATTTTACTTTTATAGTAACTAGATACCAAAATTTTTGCTTATAAATTATTAAAAATTGGTTTTTGTGTTAGAAATATGCTTAAAATATTTTCACGAAAATTACTTACACGAATATTAAATAAGTATTTTTTTTTTACTTAGTGAATGAACTTATACAATAATTTAGTACTTTAAACTATCAATATAAATTCTGTATTTATCTTGCAACATTTCTGTAATATTACACGG
>CM063497.1:53501328-53521328 GCA_032207245.1 Pardosa pseudoannulata
TATAGCCGTGACATTTTTTTCATATTTCAAAGGAAATACAAATTTTGACGATGACTGATTTCATTTTCCTTGCTTAAGCATTATGCCTGAATGATTTTTTTTTTCATATTTCAGAGAAAATATAAATTTTTGACTCTGACTGGATTTCAGTTTTCTTGCTTAAGCGTTATATCTGAATGATTTTTTTTTATATTTCAAGGGAAATACAAATTTTAACGTTGACTAATTTCAGTTTTCTTGCTTAAGCGTTATGCCTGAATGAAAACTTTTTAGGACTCCGGGAGACAAAACTTTGATTTATTCAACTATAATCCCTTAATGTTTTTGCTAACTTTTAATTTTTACTATGCAGAAGTAATTACAAATTTTTCGTGAAGCTTTAATTTTTTTTATTGGTTTATAAGAAGGGGTATATTAGAAGATTTTTGGCTAGGATAGAAGTTGATAAATTTTTGAAGATACTTTTATTTATTTGGCAGTGATCCTTGTTGCTTGAAAACTATAGCCGTGACATTTTTCTCATATGTCAAAGGAAATACAAATTTTGACGTTGACTGATTCAGTTTTTTTTGCTTAAGAGTTATGCCTGAATAATTTATTTTCATATTTCAAAAGAATAAAGTTTTGATGTTGACTGATTTCAGTTTTTTTGCTTAAGCGTTATTCCTGAATGATTTATTTTCATATTTCAAAGGAAATAAAGTTTTGACGTGACTGGTTTCAGTTCTTTGCTTAAGCATTATTCATGAATGATTTTTTTTCATATTTCAAAGGAAATACAAATTTTGACGATGACTGATTTCATTTTTCTTGCTTAAGCGTTATGCCTGAATGATTTTTTTCCTAATTTGACAAACGTTGAAATACAAATTTTAACGATACTCATTTCAATTTTATTACTTAAGCGTTATGCCTATGAAACTTTATAAGACTCCGGGAAACAAAACTTTGATTTATTCAACTATAATCCCTCAATTTTTGCTAACATTAATGTTTACTATAAAAAAGTACTTATAAATTTTTTGTAAAGCTTTAATTTTTTAATTGGTGATAAGAAGGGTATAATAGAAGATTTTGACTAGATGTTGATAAATTTTTGAAGATACTTTTATTTATTTAGCCGTGATCCTTGTTGCTAAAACTATAGCAGTGACATTTTTTTCATATTTCAAAGTAATACAAATTTTGACGTTGACTGATTTTAGTTTTTCTTGCTTAATCGTTATGCCTGAATGATTTTTTTTTCATATTCAAAGGAAATACAAATTTTGACTTTGACTAATTCATTTTTCTTGCTTAGTGTTATACCAGAATGATTTTATTCATATTTCAAAGGAAATACAAATTTTGACGATGACTGATTTTCATTTATCTTACTTAAGCGTTATACCTGAATGAAATTTTATAGGATTCCGGAGACAAAACTTTGATTTATTCAACTATAATCCCTCAATGTGTTTGCTAACATTTAATTTTTACTATGCAAAAGTAATTATAAATTTTTGTGAGCTTTAATTTTTTTTATTTGGTTTATAAGAAGTGGTATAATAGAAGATTTTGGATAGAAGTTGATAAATTTGCAGATACTTTTATTTATTTAGCTGTGATCCTGTTGCTTGAAAACCATAAGCCGTGACATTTTTTCGTATTTCAAAAGAAATACAAATTTTGACTATAACTGATTTTATTTTTCTTGCTTAAGCGTTATCCCTGAATAATGTTTTTTCATATTTCAAAGGAAATACAAATTGTGGCGTTGACTGATTTCAGTTTTCTTGCTTAAGCGTTATGCCTGAATGAAATTTTATAGGACTCCGGGAGACAAATCTTTAATTAATTCAGTTATAATCCCTCAACGTTTTCGGTAACATTTATTTTTTACTATACAGAAGTAATTACAAATTTTTTGTGAAGCTTTAATTTTTTTATTTGGTTTATAAGAAGGGGTATAATAGAAGATTTTGGATAGAATAGAGGTTGATAAATTTTGCAGATACTTTTATTTATTTAGCCGTGATCCTTGTTGCTTGAAAACTATAGCCGTGACAGTTTTTCATATTTCAAAGGAAATACAAATTTTGACGATGACTTATTTCATTTTTCTTGCTTAAGCATTATGCCTGAATGATTTTTTTTTCATATTTCGAAGGAAATACAAATTTTGGACTATGACTGATTTCATTTTTCTTGCTTAAGCGTTACCTGAATGAAATTTTATAGGACTCTGGGAGACAAAACTTTAATTATATACAACTATAATCCCTCAACGTTTTTGCTAATATTTCATTTTTACTATGCAGTAGTAATTATAAATTTTTCGTGAAGCTTTGATTTTTTTTATTTGGTTTATAAGAAGGGGTATAATAGAAGATTTTGGCTAGGATAGAAGATATAAATTTTTGAGATACTTTTATTCATTTAGGCTGTGATCCTTGTTGCTTGAAAAATATAGCCGTGACATTTTTTCATATTTCAAAGAAATACAAATTTTGACGTTGACTGATTTTTATTTTTCTTGCTTAAGCATTATTCATGAATGATTTTTTTTCATGTTTCAAAGGAAATACAAATTTTGACGATGACTTATTTCCTTTTCCTTGCTTAAGCGTTATGCCTGAATGATTTTTTTTTTCATATTTCAAAGGAAATACAAATTTTGACAATGACTGATCGTAATTTTTTTTGCTTAAGCGTTATGCCTGAATGAAACTTTTATAGGACTCCGGGAGACAAAACTTTGATTTATTCAACTATAATCCCTCAATATTTTTGCTAACATTTAATTTTTTGCTATGCAGAAGTAATTATAAATTTTTCGTGAAGCTTTGATTTTTTTATTTGGTTTATAAGAAGGGGTATAATAGAAGATTTTGGCTAGGATAGAAGTTGATAAATTTTGAATATACTTTTATTTATTTAGCCGTGATCCTTATTGCTTGAAAAATATAGCCGAGACATTTTTTCATATTTCAAAGGAAATACAAATTTTGACGATGACTGATTTCATTTTCCTTGCTTAAGCATTATGCCTGAATGATTTTTTTTTATTCAAAGGAAATTCAAATTTTGACGTTGACTGATTTCAGTTTTCTTGCTTAAGCGTTATGCCTGAATGTTTTCTTTATCGTAATTCAAAGAGAATACAAATTTTGATGTTGAATGATTTCATTTTTCTTGCTTAAATGTTATGCCTGAATGATTTTTTTTCATATTTCAAAGGAAATACAAATTTTGACGTTGAAGATTTTTTTCTTGCTTAAGCGATTATGCTGAAAGATTGTTTTTTTTTCATATTTCAAAGAAATACAAATTTTGAAGATGAACTGATATCATTTTTCTTTCTTAAGTGAATGACACTTTTTAGGAATCAGGGAACAAAACTGTGATTTATTCAACTATAATCCTTCAATTTTTTTTGCTAACATTTAATTTTTACTATGCATAAAAAACTTCAATATTTTAAAATGTGCACTTAAAAACATAAAAATTTTAAAATGAGCACATTTTAAAAAAGTAAAACTTTATCTACTATTTATTATCTTCCTTGAATTAATATATGCTATTCATCCTTCAAAACATGACCGATGTTCATTGTTGATTTAATATTGTATGAATTTTTAATATTATTGATAGGTTTCATCAACTGTGTAATTGTTCATCGTATTAAAGAATTAAAATAAGGTTAAATGAAGTACAGACAATATAAAAATATTTAAACGCTAGTAGTCACTGTCAAATGACAGAACTTCATCTCTATTCGCTTATGATTTCATATATACTACTCATTTTTCAAAAGAATTCTATTCATTGTTGATTTATTATTGTATAAATATAATGATATTAAATTTAATATTTTATCAACTGTGTAATTGTTCATCTTATTAAAGAATTGAAGAATCGTATTTCGTGGTTCAATAAAATAAGGTTAAATTGAAGTACAGACGATATAAAAATATTCAAATGCTAGCAGTCACTGTCAAATGACAGAAGTACATCTCTATTCATTGCTCATTTCATATATACTACTCATTGTTCAAAAGAGTTCTATTCATTGTTGATTTAGAAATATAACGTTATTAAATTTTAATATTTTATCAATTATGTAATTGTTTATCTTATTAATGAATTGAAGAATCGTGTCTCGTGGTTCAATAAAATAAGGTTAAATTAAGTACAGACGAATATAAAAATATTTAAAAGCTAGCAGTCACTGTCAAATGACAGAAATTCATCTCTATTCACTTGTAATTTCATATGTACTACTCATTTTTTTAAAGAATTCTATTCATTGTTGATTGTGTAAATATAACGTTATTAAATTTTAATATTTTATCAACTGTGTAATTGTTCATCTTATTAAAAGAATTGAAGAATCGTATTTCGTGGTTCAATAAAATAAGGTTAAATGAAGTAAAGACAATATAAAAATATTTAAACGCTAGCAGTCACTGTGAAATGACAGATCTTCAGCTGTAATCATTCATGATTTCATATATACTACTCATTTTTCAAAAAAATTCTATTCATTGTTGATTTATTATTGTATAAATATAATATTATTAAATTTTAATATTTTATCAACTGTGTAATTGTTCATCTTATTAAAGAATTGAAGAATCGTATCTCGTGGTTCAATTAAAATAAGGTTAAATGAAGTAAAGACAATATAAGAATATTTAAACGCTAGCAGTCAATGTGAAATGACAGATTTTCAGCTGTAATTCATTGATGATTTTCATATATACTACTCATTTTTCAAAAGAATTATATTCATTGTTGATTTATTATTGTATAAATATAACATTATTAAATTTTAATATTTTATCAACTGTGTAATTGTTCATCTTATTAAAGAATTGAAGAATCGTATCTCGTGGTTCAATAAAATAAGGTTAAATGAAGTAAAGACAATATAAGAAATATTTAAACGCTAGCAGTCACTGTCAAATGACAGAAATCATCTCTATTCACTTGTATTTCATATATACTACTCATTTTTCAAA
Organism: Pardosa pseudoannulata; assembly: GCA_032207245.1. Lineage (NCBI taxonomy): Eukaryota > Metazoa > Arthropoda > Arachnida > Araneae > Lycosidae > Pardosa > Pardosa pseudoannulata. Next base: position 53,506,332 of record CM063497.1, read on the forward strand.
GAAATCTATTCATTGTTGATTTATTATTGTATATAAATATAACGTTATTAAATTTTAATATTTTATCAACTGTATAATTGTTCATCTTATTAAAGAATTGAAGAATCGTATCTAGTGCTTCAATAAAATAAGGTTAAGATAATTACAAACGATATAAAAATATTTGAAATGCTAGCAGTCACTGTCAAATGACAGAACTTCATCTCTATTCACTTGTGATTTCATATATACTACTCATTTTTCAAAAGAATTTCTATTCATTGTTGATTTATTATTGTTATAAATATAATGATATTAAATTTTAATATTTTATCAAACTGTAATTGTTCATCTTATTAAAGAATTGAAAAAATCGTATCTCTGGTTCAATAAAATAAGGTTAAATGTAGTACAGACAATATAAAAATATTTAAATGCTAGCAGTCACTGTCAAATGACAAAACTTCAGCTCTATCCATTGATGATTTCTTATATACTACTCATTTTTCAAAAGAATTCTATTCATTGTTGATTTATTATTGGATAAATATAATGATATTAAATTTTAATATTTTATCAACTGTGTAATTGTTCATCTTATTAAAGAATTGAAGAATCGTATCACGTGGTTCAATAAAATAAGGTTAAATTAATTACATACGATATAAAAAATTTAAAAAGCTAGCAAATCACTGTCAAATGACAGAAGTTCATCTCTATTCATTGCTAATTTCATATATACTACTCATTTTTCAAAAGAATTCTATTCATTGTTGATTTATTACTGTATAAATATAGCATTATTAAATTTTAATATTTTATCAATGTTTAATTGTTCATCTTATTAAAGAATTGAAGAATCGTATCTAGTGGTTCAATAAAATAAGGTTAAATGAAGTACATACAATATAAAAATATTTAGCTAGCAGTCATTGTCAAATGACAGAAATTCATCTCTATTCACTTGTGATTTCATATATACTACTCATTTTTCAAAGAATTATTCATTGTTGATTTATTATTGTATAATTATAATGATATTAAATTTTAATATTTTATCAACTGCGTAATTGTTCATCCTTATTAAACAATTGAAGAATATCTAGTGGTTCAATAAAATAAGGTTAAATGAAGTACAGACAATATAAAAATATTTTAAATGCTAGCAATCACTGTCAAATGATAGAACTTCAGCTCTATTCACTTGGTAATTTCATATATACTAATCATTTTTTCAAAATAATTCTATTTATTGCTGATTTATTATTGTATAAATATAACGTTATTAAATTTTTAATATTTTATCAACTGTGTATTTGTTCATCTTATTAAAGAATTGAAGAATCGTATCTCGTGGTTCAATAAAATAAGGTTAAATTAAGTACAGACAATATAAAAATATTCAAATGCTAGCAATCACTGTTGCAATGCAGTTCATCTCTATTCATTGATGATTTCATATATACTACTCATTTTTCAAAAGAATTTACTCATTGTTGAACTAATAGGGAATAAATTTTAATGTTTTGACCACTGTGTTATATGTTAAAAAAGAACTGAAGAATCGTATCTCGTGTTGCAATAAAATAAATTTAAGATAACCAACCACGTTGGGAGACAAAATTTTTAAATAAGATTTTTATGGAAATATTTTTTAATTATTGCCGTAATAGGTTATAAAACATAGAAAAAGAGTAAATAAACATAAATACATATATATTGTATTAAAAAGTGGCAAAAATAGAGAAAATGACGAGCGACTTTACTCCAACACTCCTAACTAAAAAAAATACGCAAAACATACCACTTGGATAAATGTAGACATATACCCATTATGTTAGCATTGAATCTCCAGAACGAAAATATTCTAAAGTAGAAATGAGTTATAGCCAATCAAGTAATTTTTTGCAAAAATTCAAGAAAAAAGTAATGAAGTTTCTAACAAAAATGTCCATAGTTCATCTCAAAATGAATATATCTATAATCCTGAGGTTCAATGCAACATCATTAAAAACATGCAGTTAAATTCTAATTAAATTCTAAAAATTATTTTAGCAGTTATGACTGTTGAGGTGTAGTAATGTAGCAAAAATCACAGTTTTTCAAAAATTCAATTTAAAGATTTTATTGGATAAATTCATTAAGTGTTTTATAATTTGATAAGCATTCAGAAATATGCTGGAGTAATTTATTTATTTTTTTAGAAGCTATAATACGCTATTTACTACGTTTTTCATGCTAACACTCAAAGTCGACCCCTTTAACTGCTCACTTCCGGTATCTTTTCGGCACTTCCTGTGATGATTAAACAGCTGTATCACGACTTCTAATGACTCTAGAAACAAGCTAAAAACTGTTTTCGAAAGCTAAAGAACTTATCTTTAAAATAAATAAATAATTTTTTTTCTATATTTTTCACGAAAATCGCTGTTTGAACATAGTCGGTTACCTTAAATGAAGCGCAGCATTATAAAAATATAGAAAAGCAACAAGTCGCTGCAAAATGGCATAACTTGAAGTCTATTCATTGCTGAATTAATATATATTATTCACTTTTCCAAACAGTTTTACGCATTGTTTAACTAGCATTAAATAAATTTTTGATGTTATTAAATAGTAATGTTTTACCAAGCGTAATTGTCCACCTTAATTACAAATAGGAGAATCGTACCTCTCGTTCTAATAAAATAATTTTAAATGAAGTGAAGCAAAAAAAATGTGCTTCATTTATAGTAGAGCAAAGATGCCACTTGGTATACATATTTCTTATAAATTACTTATGTTATCCTGAATTATAGTAAATTAAATAACAATTTTAAATAAACAGTAAAATTATCAGAAAAATATTAGATATCCATTTTTAATAAAAATCGTATTAAGTTTTCTTTTTTGTCGTGATGGTCTAGGTCGTTAAAATATTCCCAAACTCCTGAAAAACTTTTTAATCCCAGCTTAAAAGTTTCAGTGACAAACATTGAAAACCGTTCCTTTTTTTTAAGTTCGCAAAGAAGTCTTTTGTTTGTTTGACACCCGTCTCTTTTACTGAGAAACGTAGAAAATAGTAGAAAATTCTTTTGACAAGTCTCAATTCGTATTACTACCGTGGAAGTAATTTGGGATCTATTTCCCAGGAATTTTTTCTTTGTTTATTTCAAGCACACCGACATCTAATTAAGGAAAAAATAATATTTTAAGGATAGCTTTTTATATTAATATTTTTCCGAATGTATTTATATATCCCTATTGTTTTTTCTCATCTCCCAATATACACCTGGAATTCATTTCATAGATCTCCAAACGATGGCTGAATAGCAGGGCGCTGCTCTTCGGTAACATAGTTCGTGGGTTTGAATCCCCCTGCTGGCATGGTATTTCATATCTGTTCGGAATCGGCTTTAAGCAGTAGGTCCCGGTCCCATTAGCCCTCTTAAGCAAAACAGTAGACCGTAGCGCTCCAAACCAAACACTCCAAACATAAGATAGATATATATTTGCCATATGTATTCTTCAAATGCTAACCTATGGGATTACTTTAGTCGGTATATGTACCTAATCTTAACATCAAAGTTAAAATCATTCGAATTATTCTTAGTTAAGGTTAATACTATAAATTATTTTAAAGTTTACTCTCTGCATTAAATTAAACTCTTTTGCACTGTATACCCTTGACAATAAGTTTAGATATGAAAAAAAATTACTACTAAAATTTAGACTAAAATATTTTTTGCAACGACTTTTCCATTTTATTCATTTAAGTTTCCCCACTATGTAAAAATTTTAATCTTATGGTTCGTGTGTGTGCATGTACTTGTGTGTATGTATGTATGTGTGTGTTTTTCCGACCGCTGAGTTTCATAAATCTAATTGAAACGTTTGTCAATGCTATCCTATGGGACGAACAAATTATTTGGAAGTTTTAGATTACCTTAAAAAAATATACTGTGTAATAAAACAACTATTTTTCTAGAATGCTATATTTCTCTTTATACAAATATTGAAAAAATATATTCAATTTTTAATAATTTGGGAAATATCTTGGTATATTCTCTTTGAAGCATTAATAAAGACATTTAACATACATAAATTTATAAAAAACAAAGGAAAAGATAGCATCTTACAAAATATTTATTGTTATATCATGATATCACGTTGTATATATATTTTTAAGAAATCTTAAAGTAGGAAATAGTCAGAGGGAATTTTGTTTCATCCATACTTTAACCCACTGAACGGACGCGTCGAGTGGGATTCGACAGCGAATTCCTGTTCGAAAACGGACCTGTCGACCCCTTCTCGTTCACACTCGTATAACACACTTTTGAGGAAAAAAAAATATTGCAAAGCGATAATAAATGAAAGAAACTAATTTTGCGTAACGAACTCCTTTACCTTTCAGGGAAAATAACTTAAAAGTAGCCTGACAACTTTTAAACCGGCAACTCTAGTATGGTACGGTAAGTTCCGTCTGGAATTTACGAAAAGGGTGACTGTTTTGAAAGGGAAAAAGGTGGGGAGGGTGGTCGGTGGATGAGTTAACATTAATCTAGAGGAATCATGGTCGCTTGGTGTTTGAGGAAGAAGATATATGTTTCAAGGGTCGGAATATAGATTATTGGTTACTTACGCATCAATGCCACAGCAGCAGAAGTTTTGCTAATGGACAATAAAGAGCAATCTTGTTGTTCGCAAGCGCACGCAGTTATCTTTTGGATTACTTGTTGCCTAGTTTGCTGGTTTTTGACGCCATGTTTTAGGGTATGAAAATCATTATTTTGTGATATGCCAAAAACAGAACAAAATGCAATTATGTTTTCAGGAGTGAAATATTTTACCAAAAAACCGAAAAATGAACCAGTTCCCATGATATAAAACTTTATTTTGGAAAAAGTAAGTTTTTGAAATATAATTTAAGACAGTGGATCAACAAGTGGGACTTAGAAAAGACAACTGGTTTGAGATAAGCAGAATTCCATTTTGTTCAGCTTTGAGATTTACATACTGGAGATACATGATATTTACTACTGGTGCAATTACTCGTTCGCTTAAATTTTGTGAAAAGCAACTGGATTTATCGGAATATACATGTATAGTTCTGAATTGACCGCCATTGGCTTGGCTGTGGTTTGTGTTGCAGAGAGATATTTGTCCAGAGAAAATCCATATCATTTCGAACATATGTTAACAGTAATCTAGAGGAATCATGGTCACTTGGTGATTAAGGAAGAAGATATGTTTGAAGGGTTGGAATACAGATTAGTAGGTGTATTAAACGCCACCGCAGCCGAAGTTTCGCTAATGCACCAATAAAGAACAATCTTGTAGTAAGTACGCGCACGCAGTTTTTGTTTGGATTTCTTGTTGCTTTGCTATTTTTGTTGCCTTGCATTTTTAGCACTATGAAAATGCTTATTTGGGATGTACCAAAAACAGAACAAGATGATGCAATTATTTTTTTTCAGGAGCAAAATATTTTACCAAAAAAAAAAAAAAAACTAAAATGTACCAATTCCCATACATGACTTTTTACTTTGGTAAACGTAAGTTTTGGAAACTGTAATTTAAGACAGTGTGATCAGCAAGAAAAAACAATTGGTTTTGAGGGAAGCAGAATTCCATTTTGTTAGCTTTGAGATTTATATACTACTGGTGCAATTTAAATTTTGTGAAAAGCAACTGGATTAATTGAATAATACATGTGTAGTTCTGAATTGACCTCCACTGACATGACTCTGGATTGTGTTGCAGAGATACTTGTCCGGAGAAAACTAGATCATATAGGACATATGTTAACATTAATGTAGAGAAATCATGGTCGCTTACTGATTGAGGAAGAAGATATATGTTTCAAGTGTTGGAATACAGATTATTGGGTACTTACGTATTAAAGCCACGGCAACAGAAGTTGCTAATGAGCCAATAAAGAGCAATCTTGTTGTACTCATGGCTCACACAGTTATCTTTTCGATTCCTTGTTGCCTTGTTGTTTGCTGATTTTTGGCACCCTTTTTAGTGGTATGAAAATGCTTATTTGAGATATGACAAAAACAGAAAAAGATACAATTTTATTTTTTCAGGAGAGAAATATTTTACAAAAAACACCTGAAAATGTACCAATTCCCATGACATGACACTTTACTTTGGTAAACGTAAGTTTTGGAAATGGAATTTAAGATAGTGTGATCAGCAAAAAAAGACAACTGGTTTGAGGGAAGAAGAATTCTATTTTGTTCAGCTTTGAGATTTATATACTACTGGTGCAATTTAAATTTTCTGAAAGCAACTGGATTAATTGGATAATACATGTGTAGTTCTGAATTGACCTCCACTGACATGACTCTGGATTGTGTTGCAGAGATACTTGTCCGGAGAAAACTAGATCATATAGGACATATTTAACATTAATCTAGATGAATCATGTTCGCTTGGTGATTTGAGGAAGAAGATATATGTTTTCACGTGTTGGAATACAGATTATTGGGTACTTACGTGTTAAAGCCACCGCAGCAGAAGTTGCGCTAATGTGCCAATAAAGAGCAATCTTGTTGTTCACACGCATTTATCTTTTGGAATCTTTGTTGTCTTGTTGTTTGCTGATTTTTGGTGCTATTTTTAGTAGTATGAAAATGCTTATTTGGGATATGCTAAAAAATAGAACAACATAATGCAATTACTTTTTCAAGAGCAAAATATTTAACCAAAAAAAACTAAAATGTACAAATTTCCACGACATGACACTTTACTTTGATAAACGTAAGTTTTGTAAATGTAATTTTAAGATAGTGTGTATCAGCAAAAAAAGGACAACTGGTTTGAGGGAAGAAGAATTCTATTTTGTTCAGCTTTGAGATTTATATACTACTGGTGCAATTTACATTTTGTGAAAAGCAACTGGATTAATTGGATAATACATGTTTAGATCTGAATTGACCGCCCATTCCGTGGCTCTGGATTATGTTTCAGAGAGATATTTGTCCGGAGAAATCTGGACCATTTGGACAGAAGTGCAATACAATACCTACAAAATTGGAGACTTATTAGTTATCAAAAGCGAATTACGATTATAGCAATACTTAAGACACTGTCCAGCTCTAGTGTCCTCCATATGCAATGGATTCTGTCCCATGTGAATGATATTGATTACAGATTAATGAAGAAGGACTCTACCATGACACAGATCATTGGTGATCCTCTGACATACCTTGAGCTATGTCCTAAAAATAAGGCTCCTATAAACATCTCTTGATAGCAACCATCATCAAATCCAAAGTAATCTAGTCGAGGGCCTGGTGCTTCAATAGTTTGGGGGAATATCAGAAGAGAGTAAGAAGAGTGGCTTTCCTGATTTAAGGGTATTTAAAAATCCTCAGGTTTTTCAATGGTATTATGAAATTCCCTTGTTTGCCCCAAGTGTAATATTGAAGATGCCACTGCACAACACTTGATCAACTGCATTGATTTGGTACCAGGGGATCTTTTGAGAAAACCAGCATTCGTCTTGGATGAACTTAAAACGAATTAATCTCATGTATCTGATCTGATTCAGGAGTAAGCAAACAGCGTTGGTTCGACTGATTTCAGGGTATTTAAAAATCATAAGGCTTTTTTAAATGATATTAGGAAATTCCCTTGTTTTCTCCAAGTGTAATATTGATGAAGCCACTGCACAAGACTTGATAAACTGCATTAATTTGGTACCACGGGATCTTTGGATAAAACCAACCTTCGTTTTGGATGAAGTTAAAACGAACAATCTCATAAATCTAATCTGTTTCAGGTCAGATGGATAAGAAAGAAAATATGTGTATGTGTATGTAATGCCTGCATAAATAATAACGTAAATCTTTTTTATACTTATATACAAAAGTGTGTAAATATATGTTAGTATATAAGTTCTTATTATAAAATTTAGATTTTTGTATTTGATGAAAGCGATAATGTTACTCACGCCCGTAACATACCTTAATCTACACGTAACTCCGGGTGGTGCTAAATGAGTAACAGATGTGCAGCCTTGTTAAGGCTTTAGGATAATGTCTGTATTGCCTGCTGCTTTGGTAGGTAGGTAGTTTGATGCACTACGGTCTTCTGTTAAACCATACTGCATAAAACCAATTCCGAACAGCCTTGAACCTCCATTGCCCCCAGCGAGATTCGAACCCTAAGAACTCCAGTAACGAAGAGCAACGCCCTACCATTTGGCCATCGTTTTGACACCTGCTGCATAGGAAAAAAAATTGATAAAAGTAATCAGTTAATCATGTATGTTAAGTTGGAATCACTTAGTTTTTTTTTTTTTTCTAATGCAGCAGCGTTTTGGACGTTATACTAACGGTATATACATTTATGACAACACAAGCCTATGAAGTTGTTGCCCATTTAACACCACCCGAGAGCACGTATATCCTATGGAATGAAAAGGACGTTAAGAACATTATCCCTCTAGAGGGATCATTTGCTTGACAGCTATTTTTATTTTTAAAGAAATCATTTATTTTCCTGAACATGCAAAATTAAATTCCCCGCTCAATATTATATTAAAATATTTCAACAATGCAAATACTTTTTTGTTAGGTATAAAAATATTTTTAAACGAAACTTTTGTTTATTTATGTTTTATAAATTCTTAAAAATGGGAAAAAATGAAGAAAAAGAAATAAATTACACGCTAGAAACACTGTAAAAATTATAAATATCTAGATGAATTTAATAAAGCTTCTTAAATTTAAAATGTAATTCCAAATAATTCAATTCTAATAGAATGCTTTAATAAAACTAACGCAAATTTTAAAGAAGTTTGCATTATTCAATTATTTTAGAAGTATAACAATTTTTCTTTTGAAAGCATGTTGTTTCAGAGATCCCCAGATATTTTAAAAATATAAATGTATTATAATTAATTTAATTAGCTCTAAATTTATTCGACAAATTCTCTTTTATCAGTTAAAAAAAAGAATATATTATTTATCGCTGCTAGCTTAAACAGTGTATACAGAAGAGTAGTATACGTACTTTATAGAAACGATTTTGGTAGTTAAGTTTTATGTATAAAGGGGTTATTTTTGTGGTGATTTGCTTCCATCTAATATCCAGGCTACTTGACAACAGCTCTTGTTGTAGTTTTCCATGAAATTAAAAATTTTCTTAGTGCTAACAAGTCAATTTTATCCTATTCCTCTTCAACCAATATTCACAGTCTGTTCAATGATCATGCATCCCAATTTCCTAAGGATCATTTTAATAAATCAAAATCACAAATTATCTACTGAAGAAGCATCAGGGCATTTTACAGGTTTTTAGTCGCTCGTACTTTATGGAAATGATTTTTGACAGATCCACGTAGCTCAGCTGGCAAAAGCAATGATATCTTAAACTAGAGAGGTTGAGCTCGGAGTCCGAGCCAGCCTAATATTGGTCTTATTCTTTAAAGGTGAACTGAGACATGTAAATAGCTTCGTTGTCATAATGTCCTCCAAGTTCTTAATCCATACATCTGGAGACAGTAGGTCAAGAATATGGGTCTTCTGATTGGTCCCTGCTTTTAAATTGCGAAGCTCCATTTGAGCTTAAGTCATATTTTCACACTAGCGGTTCTCGTTGACACGAAATGCTCACCTTTTTGCCTTAATACAAGTAGTACAAGTGTATGCACAATCGTGATTGGTTTGACCAAGTGGCATCAGAAATAACCACAACAATATGATTTTGATAGTTGTGATTTATGTATAAATGCTACATTTCTTGAGGTGATTTTCTTTGATCTGATATCCATACATCTTGACAACAGCTCTTGCATGAGTTTCCATGAAAATAAAATTTTTCTTAGTGCAGAAATGTTAATTTCATCCCATTTCTCTTGGACCATTATCCACAGTGTTCAATGATCCTGCATCCCAAGTTCCTAAGCTCGTTTTAATAAATCAAACTCTCAAACTGTCTACTGGAGAAGCATCAGGTGATTTTACAAATTTTTAGCTTAAAGAGTGTATACAGACGGTCACTTGTATTTTATGGAAATGATTTTGATATAGCAGCGTAGCTCAGCCGGCAAAGGCAATTCTCTCTTAACTAGAGAGTTGTGGGTTCGGAGTCCGAGCTTTCCTAATATCTTCCGTGTTCGTTAAAGGTAACTGAGCATGTAAAATAGATTCCGTGGTCATCCCAGTCCTCCAAGTTCTCTATCGGTACCTCTAGAGATGGTAGGTCAAGCCTATGGGTCTTCTACTTGCTCCCTGCTTCTAAATTATGAGGTCCCACTTAGCTTGTCGTATTTTCACCCTAGTGGTTTTCGTTGAAACGAAATGCTCACCTTTTACCTTAATAGGAGTAGGGTATGCCTCAATCGTAATTGGTTTGACCAATTGGCATCAGAAAGAACTACAACAACATGATTTTGATAGTTGTGATTTATGTATAAATGCTACATTTCTTTAGGTGATTAGCTTTTATCTGATATCCATACAAACAGCTCTTGCATGAGTTTAAACGAAAGTCAAATTTTTCTTAGTGCCGAAATGTTAATTTCATCCCATTCCTCTTGGATCATTATCCAAAGTCTGTTCAATAACCTTGCATCCCAATTTCCTAAGGATCATTTTAATAAATCAAAATCTCAGACTGTCTACTGATGAAGCATGAAGTGATTTTACAGGTTTTTAGTTTAAAGAATATATATACAGAAGGTCGCTCGTACTTTATGGAAATGATTTTGACAGAACCGCTAGCTCAGTCGGCAAAGGCAATGATATCTTAACTAGAGAGATGTGGGTTCGGAGTCCGAGCTGGCCTAAGATCTGCCGTGATCGGTGTCCGCTCACGTTCTCTATCGGTACCTCTAGAGGTAGTAGGTCAAGCCTATGGGTTTCTGCTTGGTCTTGGCTTCTAAATTACGAGGTCCCATTTGAGCTTAAGTCGTACTTTTACCCTAATGGTTCTCGTTGAAACGAAATGCTCAACTTTTTGCCTTAATACGAGAAAAGTATACCTCAGTCTTGATTGGTTTGACAAAGGGGCATCAGAAGAAACCACAACAACATGATTTTGATAGTTGTGATTTATGTATAAATGCTACATTTGTTGAGGTGCTTTGCTTTTATCTGATATCCATGCTTCTTGACAAGAGCTCTTGTTTGAGTTTTCATGAAAGTAAAAGTTTTCTCAGTGCCTACATGTCAATTTTATCCTATCCCTCTTAGACCATTATCCAAAGTCAGTTCAATGATCTTAGACCTCCATTTCCTAAGACTTATTTAATAAATCAAAATCACAAATTGTCTACTGTAGGAGAAACAGGTGATTTTACAGGTTTCGAGCTTAAAGTGTGTATACAGAAGGTCGCTCGTACTTTATGGAAATGATTTTTGATAGAACCACGGTAGGTTCAGTCGGCAAAAGCAATGCTCTCTTAACTAGAGAGTTGTGGGTTCGTAGTCCCGATCTGGCCTAAGATCTGCCTTGTTCGTTACAGGTGACTGGGGTATGTAAAATAGGTTCGTGGTCATGGTATCCTCCAGGTTCTCAATCTGTACCTCTGGCTGTGGTAGGTGAAGCCAATGGGTCTTCTGCTTGTCCCTACTTCTAAATTAAGACGTCCCATTTGAACTTAAGTCATATTTTTACTCTAATAGTTCTCGTTGAAACGAAATGCTCAACTTTTTGTCTTAATACGATAGCGTATGCCTCAATCGTGATTGGTTTTAACTAGGTGGCATCAGAAACAACCACACATCATGATTTTGATAGTTGTGATTTATGTATAAATGCTACATTTCTTGAGGTGATTTTGGTTTTATCTGATGTCCATGGTATCTTGACAACAGCTCTTTCATGAGTTTCCATGAAAGTAAAATTTTTCTTAGTGCAGAAATGTTTAATTTCATCCCATTCCTCTTGGACTATTATCCAAAGTCTGTTCAATGATCTTGCATCCCAATTTCCTAAGGCTCTTTTAATAAATCAATATCTCAAACTGTCTACTAGAAGAGCATCAGGTGATTTTACAGGTTTTTAACTTAAAGAGTTTATACAGAAGGTCGCTCGTACTTTATGGGAAATCATTTTGATAGAGCCTCGGTAGCTCAGTCGCCAAAGGCAATACTCTCTTTAACTAGAGAGTTGTGGGTTTCGGAGTCCAAGCTGGCCTAAGATCTGCCTTGTTCGTTAAAGTGACTGGGGCATGTAAAATAGGTCCCGTGGTCATGGTGTTCTCCAAGTTCTCTATTGGTACCTCTGGCGGTGGTAGGTCAAGCCTATGGGTCTTCTTTTTTGGTCCCATTTGAGCTTAAGTCCTACTTTCACCCTAGTGTTTCTCGTTGAAATGAAATGCCCACCCTTTGCCTTAATACGAGTAGCGTATGCCTCAATCGTGATTGGTTTGACCAAGTGGCATCAGAAACAACCATAACAACATGGTTTTGATAGTTGTGATTTATGTATAAATGCTACATTTCTTGAGGTGATTTTCTTTTATCTGATATCCATGCTTCTTAACAACTGCTGTTGCTTGAATTTTCCAAGGAAGTCAAATTTTTCTTAGTGCTTGAAAATTTTAATTTATAACATTTCTCTTGGACCATTACCCAAAACATTGACATGTTAGATGTCAAGTCTGTTCAATGTCTGTTCAATGATCTTGGATCCCCATTTCCTAAAGATCATTTTGAAAAATGAAGATCACAAATTATCTACTGATGAAGCATCAGGTGATTTTACAAGTTTTTCGTTTAAAGAATATATACAGAAGGTCTCTTGTACTTAATAGAAATGATTTTGACAGAGCCGCGTAGCTCAGTTGGCAAAGGCAATGATATCTTAACTGGAGAGTTGTGAGTTCGGAGTCCGAGCTAGCCTATGATTTGTCTTATTGTTTAAAGGTGACTGAGGCACGTTAAGATAGGTTCGTGATCATAATGTCCTCCAAGTTCTCAATCAATAGCTCTGGAGGTGGCATGTCAAGTATATGGGTCTTCTGCTTGGTCCTTGTTTCTAAATTACAAGGTCCCATTTTGAACTTAAATCGTACTTTCACCCTACGTTCTCGTTGAACGAAATTGCTCATCTTTTTGCCTTAATACGAGTAGCGTATGCCTCAATCGTGATTGGTGTTTCCAAGTGGCATCAGAAACAACCACAACAACATGAATTTCATAGTTGTGATTTATGTATAAATGGTACCTTTCTTAAGGTGAATTGCTTTTATCTGATATCCATGCATCTGGACAACAGCTCTTGAGTTTTCAATGAAAGTAAAATTTTTCTTATTGCTAACAATTCAATTTTTATCCCATTAATCTTGGACCATTATCTAAAGTCCATTCAATGATCTTGCATCCAAATTTCCTAAGGCTCATTTTAATAAATCAAAATCACAAATTGTCTACTAGAGAAGTATCAGGTGATTTTAACAGGTTTTTTAGCTGAAGGAGTGTATACAGAAAGTCGCTCGCACTATATGGAAATGATTTTGATAGAACCATGGTAGCTCAGTCGGCAAAGGCAACGATATCTTAACTGAAGGCTTGCGGGTTTGGAGCCCAAGCTGCCTAATATCTGCCATGTTCGTTAAGGGTGTATGGGTCAAGTAAAATATGTTCGTGGTCACTATGTCCTCCAAGTTCTCAATCAATACCTAGTGGGCGACAGGCCAAGCCAAGCCTATGGGTCTTCTGCTTAATCCCTGCTCCTAAATTAAGCTTACCCACTTGATCTCAAGTCGTACTTTACCTTAGTAGTACTCGTGGAAACGAAACACCCACCTCTTTGACTTAATACGAGTAACGTATGGCTCAATCGTGTTTGGTTTGACCGAATGGCATCAGAAACTACGACAGCAAAATTTGGGACTGTTTCATCTAATATACCTAAGTAATAAAGTAAATAAAGTAAATTTGTAAGGTTAAAAAAAATCTCCATAGGTTAGTCTAAATGAGGAAATTATAAATAGTAGCAGATAATTTAAAGTTTGGTAGTTATAGGATTATATTGGTTTGTATCATTCATATCGACCCTAAAAGGACCCTTTGCCTTAATAAGAGTAGCGTAAGGCTCAATAGGGCTTCCTTTGACCAAGTGGCATCAGAAACAACAATAAAAAAAAACATGATTTTGATGCTCGTAGTTGGTATTTATGTATAAATGCTATATGTTTGTGTTGATTTGCTTTTATCTGATAGCCATGCTACTTAACAATTTCTCTACCTCAAATTTTCTATGAAAGTAAACTTTTAATTGCTGACATGTAAATTTTACCCATTTCTCTTGGAAGTTTTTACTATCCGGGTGTAAAACATATGCCAAGTACATTAATTTACCAAGCGAATCCGGACCTGTCCATTATCAATAATAAACGAATATGAAAGTTATGAATTATATCAGCATATCTGTTATGAAGTTATTAAAAACAATTTCTTATGAATAAAGAGCTAAAGCAATAAACAGCATATAGTTACATTGGCATTTGTTGGAAATTACGAAGTTCTTAAGCTCCGCTTTTATGACCGCAAGTACACTACTTTTACAAGAAAATTCGTTCCCAGTATATTATTTTGTCAAGAAAATAATATACTGGGATGTATATCTGTTGTAAAGATCTCAAGCAATTTACTATGAATACAAGCAAAAGCAATAAACACGATTTGGTTACAGTAGTAGTGTTTGGAAACTGGAAGGTTTTGATGCTATGTATAACCTTTTACAACGAAAATAATTCGTTTTTTTTTCTTTCTACAATAATAAACGTATATAAAAGTTATGAATTACAACATATATTGTGATATATTAAGAATAGTTCCTTATAAATAAAAATGTACCTAATGTCGCCCTCAAAGTGAAAACCATTTGAATTTTTTTTTTTTTTTTTTTTTTTTTTTTTTTGGTATGGTTAATACTTTTAATTCTTTTCAGATAGACTTCCTAGATTAAACTAAAATCTTTATACTAGATCTTTACACTTTTATTTTTACACCATATACCCATGAAAGCGCAATTAATTAAATAGAATAAATAATTACTACTAAAATTCAG
>CM063497.1:53531328-53541328 GCA_032207245.1 Pardosa pseudoannulata
GTTCACTTTCTAATAAGAACAAGCCTAAGATAGATATTGCTAAAGATCTTTAAATTTTTGGAAAAAGATCTTTATCTAAAGCTGAAGATCATTAACTTTTTTAAAAAAAATTAAAAATACAAAAAAATATTAAAAATCTTCAAAACAAAAATGCAAGAAAAGTTTATGGCCATTTCATCATTTTTTCTTCGCAGCTTCAAGGTGAAACAGTTGTCTACGCATTTTTAAAACTGTCTTTTAATAAGCCTTTAATACAGATGTTCGTTATTTTAAAGCAATCCCCACGAAAATTTATTGCCGTTTAATAAATGTGTTATTTTATAACATATCTTAAATGCAATGACTCCTCTAGAATACCAGAGCATATTCACAACCATTACAGCACCTTACATCAAATCCTTACATCATTTTTAAAAAATAACAATTTTATTTTAATTGAGGTTTTGAAAAAATATATTCCGTATATAATATATCCTATGTTATCTGTCCTTATCTGCCCGTCTGCCCTCGCATTTATGAAGCTGTTGGACCTGGAATGGATAGAGGACATCCATATTGAATTCTTGATGAGTTAGGGATCACCAAAATTCAAAGAAATTCTTTAAAACGTTCGAAATCCACCCCTTTCCCCCTTTTCGAGTATTTAATGCCATTATATCAAGCCCTATTTTCCCCGATTAAGAGCAGGCGATTCAATTTATCTCATAATGAATAGGTAAAAATAACATTTTTTTCTAGCATTATGACATCATTCCCATTATTATCTCATTTCATCCTTTCTTATTTTGAAATATTTATATATCGTCTACAGTATTTTCATACTATTTATCACTGAACTTTCATATTATGTGAAGAATTTTCTTTTATATTTGGCTTAAATAATAGATTAGGTACATATGAGATAATTTTAAATTTAATCACCAATTATTTTTTGTTGTAATGAAAATTTTATCACCGATATTAACAACAAATTCTTCTCATAAAAGTCTAGGAGTTTATCTCACGTACTAATAAATACCTAGCCTTTAAGTTATATATCTTTGAAAACTAAGAAGATTGTTCGTTTGTTTTTTATACACTGTACCAATAATATACACTGTCTACCAATACGTATTTGGACACCTGAGATAGAAAAGAAAAACTAACTTTATACAAAATCAATACTTGGTAGAGCCTCCACGAGAGGCAATTACTACGTGAACCCTCCAAGGCATACTTTCCACAAGTCTTTGTATTACAGCTAGTGGTATTGTCTTCCACTTGGCTTGGAGTAGACATACAAATTCCTTCACCGATTTTGGACGGGTAGTGCACCCCTTAATTCGGCGATCCGAACACACCCCATTCGTTCTCCATAGGGTTCCTGTCTTTGTTCTGGGCAGGCCAGTCCATTCTATGAACTCCATTGGCACCATCCCAAGCCTTCGTTAACCTCGAGACATGACAACTGGTATTGTCGTCCACAAAGTAACAGGGGTCCAACCCGTAAAACTGCCACAACGTAGGAAACATATTGTCATCCAAAATAGTGCAGTAGGCATCGGCGTTGAGCTTACCATGACTGGGGACCAAGGGTCCCAGTCCATACCTAATTCCACCTCCGCCGAACTTGACTGTTGACACAATGCATTTTAGCAGGATACGTTCTCCAGGCAGACGCCAGACCAACACCCTGCCATCCAAACGGTATAGTGTGAACCTTGATTCGTCTCTCCAAAGAATCTTTTTCCAGTGATCTACTGTCCGATTTCGATGTGCTTTGCACCACATTAACCGAACAGCGCGGTTGGGTTTTGTGATCAAAGAATTATGGGCAACAACACGACCATGAAAACCAAGATGTGCTTCCTTAAGGATGGTATTCATTGAAACAATACTCTCGGATACCTATTGAAAAACCTCGCGAATGAGGGACATCGGTTGGGCGCGGTTCTTCCGAATTTATCTGGGCAGCACTCTTCGGTTTCTATTTCCCATTTTCGTTGGTCTGCCGACTCCGGGCACATTCCGAATATCACCGCTCACTTTTCACTTTTTAATCGCAAAGACCACTGTTAATTTTGGGTACTTCAGATCTTTAGATATGTCCCTTAAGGCTCGGCCACATTTGTGATACCTGATAATTATACCTTTCTCGAAATCACAGAGCTCCAAACTGCGTAGCATCTTGCAAGTGACTAATGCCGATGCTGTTTCATACACGATGTATATCGGCGGATTCCGTGACGTACCTTTAGGACCGCAGATAACGTCCTTAACATAGGTGTCGAAATACTTATTGGTAGACAGTGCACATAACCACATGGTTTGATTAAATGAATTCAACATGATTCTACACTGGATTCAACGTATCGGGAGAATTTAGAAGAGTATTGTAAAAATAATGTTACAGTGCCTTAGTGATTGAGAGAGAAAAAAATTAAAACTCATAAAGAAACACATGGAAAATAGGTCCTTATTAATGATTTTAATTAATTAAGTAAATGGCCAAGGAATACAACTGGAATCAACTTATCATTTGTAGATATTGAAGACTGCTCCCAAGTCGACGTCGGCCCTAAGAAGAACATGGCGATAAATTTGGCGAAGAAGCCGTTCAACTTCTACTCTTCTGGTAACAACTATGTCCGCTCAAAAAAGTCTGACTGCCTTTGGAGAGCAAAAAAGGGTCCACTCCAGAAGGGGAGGGGGTCAGAAAAAGTCAAACCAATGGGCTTTACTATTAGTTGGGAGAAGTCCGAAGTTTCTTTCTAGTTCAAACCGGTCCTGCTCTGGTATGTCTTTTTTTGACGATGACCCACGATAAGAGGTAAAAAGAGCTGAACCGAATGTAACTTATTGTTAGAAGTATGAAGATAAATAAATTATTGAGCGTGTACAAGGCAATTCTCAACCAAAAATTAAACCATTTTCTTCCTGCCTCATAGTGTACTTTACATTTCTGAAAATTAAAAATTTTACTAATCACGGCATATGACGGTCTTTATTCTAGTTTAATATAATAAAATATTCAAGATGATTTTAGGTATACTTTAATCTTTTTTGTACAAAGTTTAATAATTCTGATTTATTAATTCGAACTTATTGGCATCTCATTGCAAAATGGCGCGATTAATTAACTGAGCGATCTGCTTCCTATTACACTCTCACCACCTTCTCAAAATTCCACGAAACCTTGAAAATATTCTAAAATCACTGGAATTAAGTTGAAGAGAAATTTAACAACCTTTAGTTCTAAATAAAAAAATAAAAATTGCCATAACGTATACTCCATAGATTGCAAAGACAAAAGAAAAACTGAAAAAAAAGCTCACCACCTTGTCTTTGAAATAAATCCATCATAAAAGAAAATTTTAATTTTTCACCAAAAATTTTGTATCTAGTCAGATATTTTAAAGCGTTTGAAACATATCCTCAAAATTAATGCTCCAATAAGTTATCAAGAAAAATATAGGAATTCTTTATATTATAATTTTCATCATTAATTACGCTTTAGTTAATATGCTATTTAATCCTTAAAATTTTATGCTTTGTAGCGTTTCTAAATGAAAATATATTTCAGAAATTTTCTTACAAAGCATAAAAAATTCCTTTAAGTATAAAGTTTTAATGTTTTGCATATATTTTATTTTTAAGTTTCTATTCAATAGAAAATCTTTCAGGAAGTATGAAACTTCTTATGAATATGAACTATTATTTAGGAAAATATTTTTTATCTTTTACTTTATCTTTGAATTCCTATTAAAGAGAAATTATTTTGATCTTATTTAGAAATATATGAAAAGATCATACAGCAAATTACATCTGTATCATCATGTCTTTGAAATTACAAAAAAATATATATGAAAATGTCTGAAAGAAAAAAATATTTTTATATATATTTTATTATTTTCGGAACATTTTAATTTATAATTTATATGAAAACGTATATTCTTGAAGAATTACTCTTTGAAATTCATAATACAGAAACTGTATGAACAAATTATGTACCCATCTCATTTAAAAAATGTATGAAAAAGTCATATAGGAAATTACATCTGTATCATGTCTTTGAAGTTACAAAAAAAATGTATGATAATCTCTGAATAAATAAAAAATTATTTATTTTATTTTTTCGAAACATATTAATTTATAATTTATAGGAAAAGTGCATACTATTTTAAGACCTACTCTTTGAAATTTATAATATAGAAACTGTATGAACAAACTGTAAACCCATCACATTTAGAAATGTATGAAAAAGTCATACGGGAAATTACATCTATATTATCATGTCTTTGAAGTTACAAATCAAAATGTATGATATCCCTGAATAAAAAAAATATTTATTTTTTTAATAAAATTTTTTTTAAACAATATCATCATGTCTTTGAAGTTACAAAAAATTGTATGATAATCCCTGAATAAAAAAAATATTTATTTTATTATTTTCGAAACATTTTAATTTATAATTTATATGAAAACGTATAATATTCTAAGAATTACTCTTTGAAGTTCATAATACAGTAACTGTATGAAAAAACTATATAACCCTCTCATTTAGAAATGTATGAAAAAGTCATATAGCAAATTACATCTGTATTATCATGTCTTTGAAGTTACCAAAAACAATATGAAATTCTCTGAAAGAAAAAAAATGTTACTTATTTATCATTTTTGAAATTAATTAAATAATAATTGATATAATGTAAATGTAATAATAATATGTAAACGTATGCTAGTTTAAGAATTACTCTTTGAAATTCATAAAACAGAAAGGGTATGAACAAATTATAAATCCACTGAGCCAAATGATTGATAAAATTTGAAAATTGTATAAAAACGAAAGGAATAATGGTAAATATTCAGTGTGCACGAAATGGGTAAAAAAACAAGACAGAATTTGTTTACGAGCATAAAAAAAATTTAGTTTCAAAAGTTACCGGTAGAGGGCGTGACTAGAAAGACAGTGAACAAGGCGGCAGGGTGATGCCTTCCTTTAGGCGTGTAATCTCCTATATAATAATAGCCTAAGTTATCTGTCCGTCTGTCCCCATATTTTTGAATCGGTTGGACCTGGAATGGATTGAGGCATCCATATTGGATTGTTAATGAGTCATGGTAAGCAAAATTCAAAGCGAGTAAAGTTTATCGTCTCCTAATTGATTAAACGATTTATTTTAAATCGATCTAATTCTAAAATAAATTGATATTATTATGTTTCATATTACAGCGAAAAATACTATCGTCTATAAAACATTCGAAATCCACCCCTTCCCCACGTTTTCATGCTTTTAATGCCCTTATTTCAATTCCTATTTTTGTTTAAGAACAGAGGATTAAATTTATCAATATATCACAATTAAGTAAAATTAAAATTTTTTCTAGTATTATGACTACATTCCATAAACTCTTTCATTTAATCATTTCTTATTTTTTATTATTTAAATATCTTCTGCATTATTTTCATACGTTTTATCACTGATATTAGATATGATGTAAATAATTTTATTTTATATTTAGTTTAAAAAATAGTTTCGGAACATGTGAGATAATTTTAAATTTAATCACCGATTATTTTTTGTTGCAATGAAAATTTTATCACCGGTATTAACAACAAATTCTTTTCATAAAAGTCTAGGAGTCTCTTTCACGGACAAGTAAATATCTAGAGTAAGTTATATATCTTTGAAAATTAAGAAGTCTTTCCATTTGTTTTTTATAACACACATATTTGTTTTTTATACATAACCACATGGTTTGACTAAATGAATTCAACGTGACTCTACACTGCATTCAGAGTATCGGGGGACTTTAGAGAAGTATGAAGATTAACAAAGTATTGAGCGTGTACCAGGTAATTCTCAGCCAAAAAATAAACTATTTTTTACCTGCATCATAGGGTACTTTACATTTCACGAAAATTAAAAATTTTACTATGGGCTATATTTTAGTTAAATATAACAAAATATTCAATCTGATTTTAGATATACTTTAATCTTTTTTGTAGAAAGTTTAATAATTTGATTATATTAATTCGAACTTATTGGCATCTCATTGCAAAATGGCGATCTAAACTTACTGGCGTTCTGCCTCCTATTACACTCTCCTTACCTAGTCAGAACTACACGAAGCCTGAAGAATATTCTAGAATGCCTGGAATTAAGTTGAAGAGAAATTTAACAACCTTTAGTGTAACATCAAAAACAAAAATTGCCATAAATTATATTCCATAGATTGTAAAGACAAAAGAAAAACTGAAAAAAGAGAAAAAGATCACACTTTGTGTTGAAATAAATCCATCATAAAAGAAAATTTTAGTTTTTCACCAAAAATTTTGTATCTAGTCCGATACTTTAAAGCGTTTGAAACATATCCTCATAATTAATGCTCCAATAAGTTATCAACAAAAATATAGGGATTCTTTATATTATAATTTTCATCATTAATTACGCTTCAGTTAATATGCTATTTAATCCTTAAAATTTTATGCTTTGTAGCGTTTCTAAATGAAAATATATTTCAGAAATTTTCTTACCAAACATAAAAAATTCCTTGAAGTATAAAGTTTTAATATTTTGCATATATTTTATTTTTAAGCTTCTATTGAATAGAAAATCTTTCAGGAAGTATGAAACTTCTTATGAATACGAATTATTATTTAGGAAAATATTTTTTTATCTTTTATTTTATGTTTTGAATTTATATTCAAAGGAAATTATTTTGATCTCATTTAGAAATGTATGAAAAGGTCATATAGGAAATTACATCTGTATGATCATGTCTTTGAAATTACCAAAAAAATTATGAAAATCTCTGAAAGAAAAAAATATTATTATTTATTTTATTATTTCCGAAACATATTAATTTATAATTTATGTGAAAACTTATATTATTTTAAGAATTACTCTTTGATATTCAAAATAAAGGTATTTTATGAACAAACTATATACCCGGTGAGCCTTGTTAAAACTTGAAAATTGTATTAAAACTTTAGGAATAATGGTATATATATGCCGTTAGCAGGAAAGGGATAAAAAAATAAGACAATTAGTTTACAAGCATAAAAACTTAGTTAACAAATTAACAGGTAGAGGGCGTGACTCGAAAACACAGTGAACAACGTGTCAGGGTGATGCTTTAATTTAGTCGTATAATTACCTATATAATAATAGCCTAAGTTATCTGTCCGTCTGTCCTCGAATTTATGAAGCGGTTGGACCTGGAATAGATAGAGGCATCAATATTGGAATTTTGATAAGTTGGGGTTAACAAAATTCAAAGCGAGTAAAGTTTATCTTCTAAACTATCGATCCGATTCTAAAATAAATTGGTATAAATATGTTTCACATCACAGCGAAAAATACTCTCTTCTTTAAAACGTTCGAAATCTACCTCTTCCACCCTTTTTGAGCTTTTAATGCCATTAATTCAAGACCTATTTCCCCTGGTTAAGAGCAGACAATTAAATTTATTAATTTCTCACATAATAAATAGGTAAAAAATAGGTTTTTTCTAGCACTATGACGTTATTCCTTTAACCATCTCATTTAATCATTTCTTATTTTAAATTATTTAAATATCATCTGCATTATTTTCATACGTTTTATCACTGAACTTAGATATTACGTAAATAATTTTCTTTTATATTTCGCTTAAATAATAGATTAGGTACATATGAGATAATTTTAAACTTAATCATCGATTTTTTTTTTTGTTGCAATGAAAATTTTATCACTGGCATTAACAACAAAGTCTAGGAGTCTATTTCACGGATTAATAAATATCTAGCGTTTAAGTTATATATCTTTGAAAATTGAGAAGTTTGTTCGTTTGTGTGCTGGTTTGTTATACATAACCACACGGTTTGAACTATTGGTATCATTCAAACAGTCCTATCGTTGATTGATGTATAACTGACCTAGCTAGCTCGTTGTTTGGGATTTAACTATACCCATTGTAACGTATCCGGTCCCTGTTTTAGGTGACACAAGGAAGAATTAGGTGTATTTTGAATAATGAATTTATTTACACCTCTGCTATATGCATCATTTCTATATACACAAAAAAAGAACAATTTCAGATTACAGGTATGTGATTCGATACAAGTAGGCCTGAGTGGAGACGTACAATATCTAAGATCTGACTCTGCCGAAATATTGGTGATCCGACTGAAGAAACAATTCGGGAGCTCTCGCGAAAGTTCACTGAAGTAATGAAGTAGAAAGAAATCTCAATTAGACGTGAAGAGTAGAGATCACAACTGGTTTTCTTCGAAGAATATCAAAACACAGTTAGAGTTCCTAAGGGGAATATGCAATCAATCCTGAAAAGGATTATATTAAAAAGGAAACCCAATGCACAGGGTAACGTTCTCAATCTCAGCAAGAGATATATCCCGAGGTGGGATTTTCGCTAAATAAAACTCTCCAATGAAGAGACTGGTCGAGGCGACCTCCGAGTTAGCCGACGTTGGCTACTCTCTAAAGAAAAGATCCCAAGGTGGGATTATAGCAAAAAACTCTTCGATGGAGAGACTGGTCAAGGCGACCTCTGAATTAGCTGGTTGCTAGCTAACTAACTTCTTCTCTAAAAAAAACTTCTCTTGTCTCTTTATAAAGGAGGGATCTCTAAGAGAGGTAACTGTTTTATTTACCACTTAAATGTCTAATATCTTTATCACAAATTTGTTAAATCTCTGTAATAAAATAATTTCAAACATTTATAAAAATATTAAAAATATTTTTATTTTTTTAAATATTCATTTATAGCTTGATTTTTTTTAACTGTTTGCACGCCTTTTTACAAGAAATATTTTTGCACAGAAATGCTAAAGTTCAAGTTTCAAACTTTAGCAGTGCAAAATCTCAAAATTTTAAGGAGTGTTAGCGACTTGTATTCTTTGAATCCATTTCACAAAGCTAAATCTGAAGTAGATGCTAATTTTCTGGCCATTCACCATATTTTCCAACTGTTTCAAAAAATAGTTCCCTCCTACATGGATTTAAGTTCTTTTTCTTTTTTTTTTTTTTGTTAATATCCCTGACTAACCTACTTTCTCTGGGAAAGAATTCGTCTCCCCGTCTCGCTCTTGGCCCATTCTGTAATATACACTTTTTGGAATGTATCATTCCGTTCTCTGTGTTATACTCACAAACATGGCCTTTTATTATCTCTGAAATAAAATTTATATTATACTGTTTGGCAGTGAGCGGCAGTAGCTCAGTCGACAAAGGCGATGCACTAGTAGATGGATGGTTGCGGTAAGAAAATAGATAAACCAGTTTTCCATGATATTTTTCACAAAGGTACATCAAAAAGTATATCCAAAGATATCCAAAATGAATTTTGTACAAATAACCTTCACCAGTTTTATATATTGCACAAAAAATTTATTGAAATTAGAAACTAATTATTTATAGTTATTTATATTAATTTAATTATCAGTTTTATCTCTTGAAATACAATACTGTTAATATATAAAATACTTTTTATTTATTCTATGGTAAATACTAACTTTTTATAAAATTTCCCTTTTCTTAACAGGTTTAATTTTTTTCAAATGCAAAATCTCAGATACTTCTAAATTTTTGGTTTATAGAATAAAATATGTTTTAGTTTAATTTTATATAAAACTTTCATTTATTTTGTACACATTTCAAAAGTTATTTTAAAGTTAGCTGAAATTATTTTTTTCTCGTTTGGTGTATACTATTTATGCTATTGCAAAAAATAATATATATATACAGAACTAAATAAATTTTAAAACTTTAGTGTTACTAAATAACATATTATATTATTAATTTAAATCTCAAAAACTACTATGCTCTCTTAAGCTAACACCTTAAATTGATTTTATTAAAAAGAATAAGAAAACTTACCTTTAAAAAACAATATATCTTTAAATAATAATTCCAGATTTTGTAGTTTTAACTACTAGAGGATAAATGACAGACAGTTTCTTAATGGGAAAACAAATTTTCCATTTACAAAAGTCTATAAAAACTAAAAAAGGAAAATA
>CM063497.1:53548828-53553828 GCA_032207245.1 Pardosa pseudoannulata
AATTATAGTTAGCTTTCACGACAGTCTTTTTATGTCACTTTGTGTTATTCTTTAGTTAGCCTTTTAACAAGATTTCAGTAGCTTACTTTTTATGCCGATGTTGTTATCAAAAAACAACCAGCATATGATGCACATTTTTTCAACCAATCCCTGGCTTTATGTTATATTCATAAATTATTTATAAGAAAAGATGGTAGTATTCGTTACTTGTGAATTTTTAATACGAGTGCTTGAATTTTTTATTAAAATAACTCGCAGACTTCAACTATTTCAAAATTCGAGTTTATATATGAAATTGTTTTTGAAAATATTAAAATACTAGCATGTAGCCCGTCATATTAAGGAATCAGTAAAATTTTTAATTTTCCAGAATTGTAAAGTACCCTATGAGGCAGCTAAAAAAATGGTTTGACTTTTGGCTGAGAATTGTCTGGTACACGCTCGATAATTTGTTTATCTTCACACTCCTCTAAAGTCGCTCAATACTGTGGATGCATTTTAGTATTCCGTTGAATTCATTTTGTGAAACCATGTGGGTTATGTATAAAAAAAACACAGAAACGAACAAACTTCTTAATTTTCAAAGATACGTAACTTAATAAACGCTAGATATTTATTAATCCGTAAAATAGATTCCTAGGACTTTTATGAAAAGATTTTTGTTAATACCGGTGGTAAAATTTTCATTTCAACAAAAAATAATCGATAATTAAATTTAAAATTATTTCATATGTGCCTAATCTATTAGGTATGCCATTATAAAAAAAAATCATTTACGTAACATCTAAGAGATAAATGAAAAATTATGCAGACGATATTTAAATAATTTAAAATATGAAATGATTAAATGAGATGGTTAAAGGAATGACGTCATAAATGCTAGAAAAACATGTTATTTTTACCTATTTATTATGTGATAATACATTTAATCGCCTGCTCTTAAACTGGAGAAAATAGGGCTTGTAATAATGGCATTAAACACTCAAAAAGGGGAAGGAATGGATTTCGAACGTTTTAAAGGCGACAGTATTTTTCGCTGTGATATGAAGCATATTTATACCAATTTATTTATAATTGAACTCTGAAGATTAACTCTGAATTTTGTTCACCCTAACTCATCAAAAATCCAATATGGTTACCTCTATCCAGTCCAAGTCCAACTACTGCATAAATTCTAGGACAGATGGACAGATAACTTAATTATTGACAGTGCTATACGTCCATTTTTTGTTAATAAAGATAAAAAGAATAACAAATTAATATCATGCATATAGTAACATACAGATAGCTGTTAAAATGATAGAGATACCCTAGATTTACAGAAAATCCTTTAGTAATATGACGTAGGACCGCCTTTAGTATGTAATAAAACTTGCTTTCGCTCAGGAATCAAATCATATAACTACTGAATTGTATTTTGAGAAACATTATGACATTCTATCTTGAGATAAAGTTTTAGTATAAATGAATGATAAGCCATCGATTCCGGAATAAACGCTCTAAAATAACTCAAAACTTTCCCATTATATTAAGGTAAGGGAACTGTGGGGTTCAAAGTAGACGTTTCACTGCATTTTTGTGTTCATCAAAACATGATTGTACAGGTCTCGCTGGCTTAATAGGTACATCAAAATGAAGGATGAAAAATCCATTTCCTGCAGGAGACTAATTTTGCATAATAACTGGCCAGCTAAATTTTCTATATACTTCTTCATAGTGATACTACTATGAGGGTTACGATTGTGCTAGCAGAAATCATGGTTGTCCATATATGGCATCGAAATGTCATATATGTCTCTCAAGCTGGCTTTGTAATGTAATGTAACTCTTTGTTAAACTGGAATGCGTCTGTCACAGATCTCACTGAGTTGATAGGTACATTACAATGAAGGATGGAAAATCCATTTCCTGCAGGAGACTAAGTTTGCATCACAACTCGCCAGCGAAATTTTCTATATACTTCTCCACATGGATCCTATCTAACAGTGTTACGATTGTGACTAGCAGAAAACATGGTTTGCCCATACATAAGGCATCAAGAAGTCATATATGTCTCTCAAGCTGGCATTGTAATGTAATGAAACTCTTGTTAAACTGGAATGCTTCTATCACAGATCTCACTGAGTTGATATTTAAATTAAAATAAAGGATGAAAAATCCAGTTTCTGCAGGAGACTAAGTTTGCATCACAACTCTCCATCTAAATTTTCTATATACTTCTCCACAGTGATCCTACTAAGAGATTTACTATTGTGCTAGCAGAAAACATGGTTGTCCATATATAAGGCATCGAGAGTCATATATGTCTCTCTAGATGGCGTTGTAATGTGATGTTACTCTTTGTTAAATTGGAATGCGTCTGTCACAGATCTCATTGAGTTGATAGGTAACATTAAAATGAAGTCTGGAAAATCCATTTCCTGCAGGAGACTAATTTTTCATCATAACTGGAAAGCTTAATTTTTTATATACTTCTCCCACGGTGATCCTACTAAGAGAGTTACGTTTGTGCTAGCAGAAAAAGAGGTTTCCCATGTATGACATCAAAATGTCATATATGTCTTTTAGGCTAGCGTTGTAATTTAATTTAACTCTTTGTTAAACTGGAATGCGTCTGTCACAGATCTCACTGAGTTGATAGGTAAATTACTATGAAGGATGGAAAATATCCATTTCCTGTAGGAGACTAAGTTTGCATCATAACTGTTTAGCTAAAAGTTTTATATAGTTCTCCTCAGTGATCCTACCTAACAGGGTTACGATTGTGATAGCAGAAAACATGAATGCTCATATATGGCCCCGAGATGTCATATGTGTCTCTCTAGCTGTCTCTCAAAATTAATATTAGTCATAAAAAGACAACTAAACATATCATTAAACTTCTTGTCATGGCATACTTAAAATGCAGTGAAATATGCAAGTTATTACATTTTAATATCGAGCCGCTGCAGCTCAGTTGACAAAGACAGCGATTTCATAACTGAAAAGGTTAGGGTTTTGGGGTTCAAGTGGCCTAAGATCAGCCGTATTGTTAAAGGTGACTGGGGCACGTAAAATATGTTCGTGGGCACAATGTTCTCCAAGTCAAGTAGTCTCCAATTTCTCAATGAATACCTCTGGTAAGGTCAGGCCAAAAGTGGGGGGGTTATCTGCTTTGTACCTGCTTTTAAATTACGAGGACCAACCAGGGGTAATGTTACTTACATCCGTAGCATACCTTAAGATAGACGTGCTCCTCAGATGGTAATAAATGGTAACAGTTCCACAGTCATATATTGACATAAAGGTATATGTGCCTTATTGCCAGCTGGATTAGAAAAACTTTTGATATATAAGTAAAAATTCTGATTAATGCCCAATTGGAACCTAGAAAGTCATGTTTGTTAAAATTACTTAAATCTTTCATAATGACATTTTAAGAACAATGCTAGAAAAAAATAGATTTTTCCACATTTATTAAGTTTAAATTTAGTATATGATTTTTGATTTAAAGTAAGATTTAATTGATAAGGAATCATCTAAATTTGTGTTACTAGAATCCACATTGATACTTTCAATATAACATTCTAAGTTAAGTTTGTAAGGATAAATAATGTTAAAAATAATTTATGTAAAATAATTCGAAAAAGAAATGTTTTTAAATTTATTGATCGTAAAAATATCATTAGTAGTATTGAAAAATTTATGAAAATTATATAATTCGACTGTTAATTTAAATGTAATGTAAGAAGGTTTATGGCGAAATGGTTATGGTTAACCCTCTGACTGCTCAATTTTTAGACTGAAATCGCTTTAAAAATGACATGTATTTTTTATTGCCTATTTGAAATCTATATATATTGGAGAATTCAAAAATGCATGTTTTCTTTCCAGGAAATATTGTAAGTATCATTAGAAACTAATTTCAGATGATTTCACCAAAATAATTCTTTTTAAAATAAATTTCTATTGAATTACAGTTAGCTTCTATTTATTAAATAATATAAAAAATATACAAAATTTAAGAATATATAAAGGACTGACTAAAAATATCTTAGAAATGCAGTTTAGTGTGATAGGGTTTGAAGCAGGATTCAAGGCAAAGTCCAACTTCCCAGTCTTTGCACCAGATTCGTGTTTCTTTGCAAATTTTTTTGTCATTTGCATCTTTTCCTGAACAGCATACACGACATTGTCTTCGAGGTTCTCTTTTTATGGGTTTAGGTGGTATGTCACTTGGAAAATAACGAGGTATCAAAGGGTTCCAAGTAGAACTCGGTCTTCCAGGACAACCGCTTTTATTTGTATCCGAATATTTTTCGATACATTCTTCAACAAATTTCAAACAAAATTCCAAAAGTTTTATAGTTTGTCTGGGTTTTGCTTTAGTAAAGTACATAGGCATTCCACAACGATTGGTCTAAGAACCGCCTGAAAATTTTAATATAATGATTCCCCTGTTGTTTTCGGAGCGTAGCGTTCCTATCAATTTTGCAACACTGCCTAACGCTTTGCACGTTTATTGAATCATTATCATATTCATCGCTATATGAGAAACAGTCCAAAACTTCTATATCAATATCATTATCTTAACTAAAATTGCTTTCAGAATCTGAATCAGGAATATACACTCTGTCAATCGCTGATCGTTTTCTAGCAGCCATTTCTGATAAGAAAACAGCAAAAAGTTAGCGGTAATCCTACGCGCCTTCAAATACAGCAATTAAATTGATAACTAATGGTATCTGTTGGTCAAAACGTAAATTAAACGTCTAATACTGTATATGATTTATTTAAGAGCTTAAACGGGGAATAAACAGGATGCGCTCATCGATAAAGGAAGAAAAACACATGCCCGCTGAAATTGTGGGATGAGCAGAATTTGCTACATTTGAGTTGCCCGTGGAAATCGCGGGATGAGCAGGCAGAGGGTTAATAAGAATATAAAATAGATTAAACGTTTTATGCATAAACTATACCTGTTACAAGTATTACAAGAAACTTGACATATAACATTATAA
>CM063497.1:53563828-53573828 GCA_032207245.1 Pardosa pseudoannulata
TAAGGAATCTGTAATTCAGAGCGATCGTCAGTATAACTTAGAAGAAACAGCCTTTCATTGCTAGAGTAATGCTTTTTTGATGTTCCACCGAAAGAGTAACTTTTTTAAAAAAGAAAACAACACAAAAAGTTGAACGTGTGGGAAACTGTTGAAAAAATCGATCGTGAGTGCAGAATTGTGTTAGTTTTTTATGTATCATACTTTGCCTACAGGAACCCGAATGTACATGGCGCTGACTTTCGGAATCTAAATTTCTCGGATTCATCATTTCACTTAAGTCATGGATATTTTCAAATATTCGGAACAGTTTTAAGAAGTAGGTACTGATTATATTAGAACTAATGGAACAAAACAATAGACTACAATGCTCTAAACTAAACGATCGTACATGTGAAAAGACAAAGAAATACTAATAATTACAAAACACTCCGGAGTGACCTCCTGCAGAAGACAAATACAGAAAAAACTGTGCTCTTGTATCCGACAAATATCTCTCTTTTTATTCAGCAAAAACATTAGAGTTTTGTTAATTACACAATATTTGTGTGCAATACATAATTACAATAATTACCTTATATGCATTACACAATTTTTTAGTACATAGGAGTTTAATCTATAAGAGCTCGGGAATGACTTCCTCCAAAAGACAAATACAGAAAAATGTAAAAGTATGCTTTAGAATTTGAAAAAAAATCCCTCTTTTAATCAAAAATAACATTGTGTTGCTTACACAATTACACAATTTTACTATGTGTTACATATAAGCAATACGTAATTCATATACACAACGCTTTCCTTATATCTCTTTCGCAATTTTTATTTAATAAATTTATTCTGTAAAAGCTTCTCTCTTTTATTATTCTCTTTCATTAAACATTACAATGAGTTAATTACACGAATCTCCAATAGAAAAAGAGTTTTATATTTATTTTCTAGTGATCAATAGTACAATTAAGAATAAAAACATCTAAAGATCTCACAAAGAATTCAAAGAGAATCCCAATGTTTTTTTTTCTCGAAGTGCAGGAGAAAGTAATTGAGCGTTGGCAAACAAACAGGATCTTGGGAGTCAATTCTTTCGAATTTTTAAGGATATCTCTGAAAAGAAACGACATCACGAAATAGCCAGTAATAGAGTTAAAAATAAATTGAGAATAAATCGAAATTCGTTTAGAAAAGTAATTGAGTCTTTTTTATATTGCCTGTATCCTCCTTCTATTTTTACGAGAACAAAAAATATTGTTTTCTAAAATTATATTAAAATTATTACTAATAACAATTTTTTTTTACATTTTAGTAATATTTATATTTTTTTATAATTTACCTTTTCGTGAGCTATTAATTTCTCTTTTAAATTAATCGCAGTTTTTGTAATTTTTACCAACTAAAACATATATAAAAAATGCATGCATGGACCCGTAGCTGTTGGCTTTTTTTGCGGTGATTTACTTCTATTTGATATCCATGCTTCTTATCAACAGCTCTTACTTCAGTTTTCCATGTAAGTAAACTTTTCTTTTGCTGACATGGCAGTTTTACCCCATTCCTTTTCGGCCATTATCCAAAATTTATTCAATGATCTTGCATCGATATTTCCCAAGGCTCATTTTAATAAATCAAAATCACCAATTGTCCACTGGAGAAGCATCAAGTGATTTTACAGGTTTTTATTTTTACAGAGCATACAGAAGATCATTCACACGTTGTAGAAATGATTTCAATAGAGAAGCGGTAGCTCATTCTGTAAAAGCACTGCACTCTTGACTGAAGGTTCGCTGGTTTGGAGCCTGAATTGTACTAAGATCTGTATTATTCTTGAAAAGTGACTGGGACACGTAAAATACATTCGTCATCACAATGTCCTCTAAGTTCTCAATCGATACCTCTGAGGTTGCAGATCAAGTCTATCGGTCTACTTGGTCCCTGCTTCTAAATTATGAGGACAAACTTAAGTCCTAATTTCACCCTAGTGGTGCTTGTTAAAACGATAGGCTCACTAGGCCTATCGATCTAAACGATAGGCCCTTTGCCTTAATACGAATAGCATATACCTGAATCGGGCTTGCTTTGACCTAGTGACATTAGAAACAACAACATGATTTTGTTAGTTGTTATTTACGTATAAATGCTATATTTTTGGTGTAATTTTCATTTATCTGATAGTTATGCTTCTTAACGATGGCTCTAGCTCGAATTTCCATGAAAGTAAACTTTTTATTGCTGGCATGTAATTTTTTACCCATTCCTTTTGGACCATTATCCAAAGTCTATTCAATGATATTGTATCCCCATTTCCTAAAGGCTCATTTTAATAAATCAAAATCACCAATTGTCCACTGGAGAAGCATTAGATGATTTTA
Organism: Pardosa pseudoannulata; assembly: GCA_032207245.1. Classification (NCBI taxonomy): domain Eukaryota; kingdom Metazoa; phylum Arthropoda; class Arachnida; order Araneae; family Lycosidae; genus Pardosa; species Pardosa pseudoannulata. Next base: position 53,566,189 of record CM063497.1, read on the forward strand.
CAGACTTTTAGCTTAAACGGTGTAAACATAATTTCGTTCGTACTTCATGGAAAGGATTTTCATAGAGACGTGGTAGCTCATTCTGCAAGGACTCTTGACTGAAGGTGTGCTAATTTGGAGGCCGAGCAGGCCTAAGATCTGTGGTGTTCGTTAAAGGTGACTGGGACACGTAAAATAGGTTCGTGGTCACAATGTCCTCCATGTTCTCAATCAATATCTCTGAGGTTGTAGGTCAAGTCTATGGGTCTACTTGCTCCCTGCTTCTAAATTATGAGGACACATTTGAATTTAAGTCCTACTTTCACCCTAGTGGTGCTCGTTAAAACGAAAGGCGCACTTCTTTGCCTTAATACGAGTAGCGTATGCCTCAATCGTGATTGGTTTGACCAAGTGGCATCAGAAACAAAAAACAGCATGATTTTGATAGTTGAGATTAATATATAAATGCTATATTTTTGCTGCAATTTAATTTTATGTGATAGCTATGCTTCTTAACGATGCTCTAGCTCGAATTTCCATGAAAGTAAACTTTTTAGTGCTGACATGTCATTTTTACCCATTCCTTTTGGACCATTATCCAAAATCTATTCAATGATATTGGATCCCCATTTTCTAAGGCTCGTTTTAATAAATCAAAATCACAAATTGTCCACTGGAGAAGCATTAGGTGATTTTACAGACTTTTAGCTTAAACGGTGTAAACAGAATTTCGTTCGCACTTCATGGAAATGATTTTAATAGATATGCAGTAGTTGAATCGACAAAGTCAACGCTCTATTAACTGAAAGGTTTGGAGTCCGAGACAGTCTAAGATCAGCCGTGTTCATTAAAGGTGACTGGGGCATATAAAATATGTTTGTGGTCACAATGTCTTCGAAGTTCTCAATCGATACCTCTGAAGTGGCAGGTCAAGGTTATGGGTCTTCTGCTTGGTATTCGCTTCTAAATTACGAGGACCCACTTGAACTTAAGTTTTAATTTCCCCCTATTGGTGTACGTTAAAATGAAGGGCCTTTTTCAAAGTCCTTTTAGCGTTCTTGGACCCTAATTTTCTAAAGCTAACTTTAATAAACCTAAAGCGCTGAAATCCATTGAAGCATCAGGTGATTTTACAGGTTTTTAGCTTAAAAGGAAGGTTATACAGAAGGTGTTCGCACTTCATTGAAACGATTTTGACAGAGCCACTAGTGTTGACATGTCATTTTTATCCATCCTGTTGGAAAATTTTCCAAAGTCTGTTCAACGATCTTGGATCTACATTTCCCAAGATTTTTTTTAATAAATCAAAATCACCAATTGTCCACTGGAGAAGCATCAAGTGATTTTACAGTTTTCAGCTTGAACAGTGTATACAAGAGGTCGTTCGCACTTTATGGAAATGATTTTAATAGAACCACGGTAGCTCAGTTGGCAAAGGCAACGCACTTTTGACTGAAGGGTTGCTGGTTTGGAGCCTGAGCTGGACTAAGATCTGTATTGTTCGTTAAAGGTGACTGGAGCACATAAAATACGTTCGTCATCACAATATCCTCTGAGTTCTCAATTAATACTTCTGGAGGTGTCAGGTCAAGCCTAGGGGTCTTCAATTGATCCTTGATTCTAATTTACGTGGACACACTTGAATTTAAGTCCTACTTTCACCCTAGTGGTGCTCGTTAAAACGAAAGGGTCACCCCTTAATACGAGTAGCTTATGGCTCAATAAGGCTTTGACCAAGTAGTATCAATAACATGATTTGGATAGTTGGGATTTATGTATAAATGCTGTATTTTTTGTGGTGATTTTCTTTTATCTGATAGCCATGCTTCTTAACAATGGCTCTAGCTCAATTCTCCATGAAAGTAAACTTTTTTAGTGCTCACATGTCATTTCTACCCATTCCTCTTGCACCGATTTCCAAAGTCGATTCGATGATCTTGGATTCCCACCTGAAGGCTCATTTTAATGCATCAAAATCCACAAATTGTCTACTGGAGAATCATGGGGATGATTTTATAGATTTTTATTCTTAAACAGTTTATACACACGGTTGATCAAACTTTATGGGAATGATTTTAATAAAGACGCTGTAGCTCATCTGCAAAACACAGCTCTCTTGACTGAAAGGTTGCGGGTTTGGAGGCAGAGTAGGACTAAAATCATCCGTGTTCATTAAAAGTAACTGGGGTACTTAAAATATGTTCGTTATCACAATGTCCTCCAAGTTCTCAATCAATACCTCTGTGGGTGGCAGCCCAAGCCAATGGGTCTTCTGCTTGATTCCTGCTTCAAAATAACGAGGACCCACTTGAACGAAGTAGTTCTTTCGCCTTAATGGTGCTCATTCAAATTAAAGGAGCATCCCTTTTTTTATTAATGCGAAAGCCTGCTTCTAAATCGTGCTTAGTTTGACCAAGTGACATCAGAAACAACAACAACAAATATATATATATATATATATATATATTAGCTTAAAAGGAATTATAACAGAAGGTGTTCGCACTATCATTGAACGATTTTACAGAGCCACGATAGTTCATCTGCAAAGGTAACGGTCAGGTAGAGTAGAAGGTTGCGGTTAAGGCCTCGAGCTGGCTTAAGATCCGTCGCATTCCTTAATAATGACTGGGACACGTAAAATATGTTCCTTTTAGCAATGTCCTCCAAGCTCTCAAACGGTACCTCAGGCGAAGACTGGGGGTTATCTTCTGCTTATTTCTTGCTTCTGAATTACGAATTCACTGGAGCTAATTTTAACCTTAGTGGTGTCCGTCAAACGAAAGACTGACCCCTCTCAAATTCATGTGACTTTGGCTCACGTTACTTAGCTCTTCCAACTTGCATTGAAATAAACATCAACAAATAAATATATTTTATTTTGAAAGAATTTTATGTTTAAATTCTAGAGGAAGCATACCCGTCCTGAACCTACTTATGGTCCTACAGAAAATTCAATTAATTGATAACCATTATTTATGGAAAGATGAGAAGCACATTGCCCAAGGGTACATCCTCTGTATATGTAGCGAGTCATCTTTATTTTGAACCTTAGTTCTGCATTTCTTAGTCCCTTCACGTGCATTGTTTTAGTATATGTGAATATCCTGATTTATGATAAGAATCGTTAGGGGTATAAACTCTAATTCACTTCATCTGAGGACACACTGGAATTTCAAAATATATTATAGAGCAATGTTTCACAGATAATATTAACTACAATGATGCAGAATTCCTCAATATTAGTTAAACACTTACAGATTCTACAAAAATTTGAGAATAAAACCTAATTCACTCGAATATTCTACAGTCCAAAAACATCGTAAGTTCAACTTACAACGGATTCCTTATACATAAACAAAAAAATTATTTTAGATTTTTTATATGCTTCATTTTTATATATTTAAGAATATAAATACATTCTTTAAAACTCTGGAAAAAATGTAAAAAAAAAATAACCTGTATATTGGCCTAAGAAAATTTTAGTGTTTAAATAAGACCTTTTTTTCTACACCACAGGAGTTAATTACAAGAATCTCTCAGAAAAAAGAACACTATTATAAGGCTGCTTATCAATACTACTTAATCAATATTACATACAGAGGAAAAGGTAATATCACTCTGAAAGAAATCAGAGAAAATAGAATGTTTGCAAGGATTCTAAGAGCATTAATTAGCTTTAGGAAACAATGATCTCTCAGATATATATATATATATAAATATATATATATACAGATGACACAGAAAAATGTATTATTATTAGATATGTATATTCTACACACAGAGATACATACGATCTGAAATGACATTAGGTAAAGATACAACAATGAGCAAATTATAGATAGAAAAGAATGTTTAGTTTTAAAAAATCAATGGTTTTCCTTCAACCTGACAACGAGTTAATTACAGAAAATCATAAGTAGAAAAAAAGAACGGAAGGATATAAATACTTTTCTTAATTAATTCTCTATAGAAATATTTATATCCCTATAAAAAAGAATACTTATAAAAAAGATCTTTGTTGATGGTTTTAATAAAGTAAATTAGGTACATGATCTATTGAAAGTAAAATATTGGTACTCCAAGATGTTTTTGAACCTCAAAAATAATACACATGTAAAAATTTATGTGAAGAGTGCCTAATTTTTTTTACTGATCTGTACATATTTTGCATATGAAAAACATGTTCGTTGGACACAAGCTGAAAAATAATGCAAGGCCGAAGAAAATAAGTAGAAGAAATGTATTTATTAAGCACATTTATGGTAGTACTATAAAGAGCAAATAAAAAAAATTATTAAGACCCAGACATTGTGTGACTTGAGGTACTACTGCAAGATGGATGACGAAAAGCAGTGACTTGGTCTCTTAATATTCTTGGATTATCACATCGGTAGCTCAGCTGCAAGGACAGCGACCTAACTGTAAAGTTGCAGTCCGGATATAACCGATAAGATCGTCTTTTTGTTAATGATCACAGATATATAAAATTATTCGGACTACGATGTCCTCCAACGTTCTCAAACTATACCTCTGAAGTGTAATGCATGGGAGGTCTTCTTCTTGGTTCCTGCTTCTAAATTACGAGGAATTTTGAGCGAAGTTGTTTTTTCATCCTAGTTCTCTGCATAAAACAATTATGGTGAAACCCCTTCCATAATCGAGTAGCCAATGGCTCACTTCTTCTCCAAGAGACATAAGTAACAACGAACAAAGCATGGATTCATCAGATTGTAGAACATGGCTGAATGCTTCTGGTTGTTCTGAAATTTTTCATCCGCATTTCTCCTTCTTTTCTATGTATTTATGTATGGTGGACTCCTCTTAATGTGATAGCTGTTTATGTTATCAACACTTATTGTTATCGAAATCACTTGGTCCCAATTTTTTCTATTCATTTATAGGTTAAAATTATACCTTTATGTGATCGTTACATCGATTAATGTTATCAGTTTTCGAACCTTTGAATTTTAGAGAAATCTCACTCTTCAACGTAAGGAAATGGAATGAACAAAGAGTGGATATTACACAATCCTGAAATTTTTCAGAAATACGCACACCCTGCTGGTAGTCAGTGGTTGTCAGATAAGCAGAAGACAAACATTCTTATTACTGAAAGAAACGTATTCATTATTTTACCTTGCTCGTTTACATGCAGCTTGTCAATATAGAACCAGAATGAAGAGAAATGATTGAACGTTACAACAAAAGATCGAAATTTTAAATCGTTATTACACGTTGATCATGATTACCAACAATTTATCAAGGAAGATCTTAGAAAAAATTGGCAGACAGTCAACATTTTATCAATTTTTTTTAAATTAGAACAAAATCTTATATATGGATAATATACATAAAGAAGGATATATAAGGTAATTTTTTCAATTTGTTTGAAATTAGTACGTGTGAATTAAAGAGGGGGGTAAATTTCTAATTTTCATATCGTTTATTGTATCAATCGTTATGTTATCAAAATTACGTGTCAACTGAATCCATTAAGGAGTCCACTGTATTTTCAACCCACTATATTTCCACTTGCGATTACGACGAACTCTATATTTTCTAGAGTTTGTCATTCACTTTCTTGATGTATAGTTTTAAGGATTGAGATAAATATTTGGGTTTCTCCAGAAAAGTTCAGCTTTTCCAATTCAGTAGACTCCTTCCTCAACACTTTTCGCCAGTGTCAGCCAGAAACTCTATCCACCATTTATTGCCTCTTAACACTTTTAATTCTAAGATATTTAAAACTTTGTCTTTGTTCTCCCATTAGGACACTTAGCAATAAGATTTTACGTTCATTACCTAAATTTCAAATACTTTCTCCAATTAACTGTCTTATATGAAGATATGCCACTTTATGAGTGTCATACTTTTTTAGATTTATCATACATTCAATATTCATCCTTTCATCAATGATTTACCACCGATTCATTCACATTCATCATGCTCAACATAATTTGCACTTGGAAATCTTCTGTTTGTAAAGCTAAATTATTTTCCTACATACTAAAAACAAATTCACTTAATTTTTCTACATGATATTGGAATTTTTATTCTGAATGAATATTGATTAAACTGCAAAAAGCCATTCAATTGTGTATTTTTTTTTCCTCCAGTGATTATTATAATTAACCATTGATGCTTAAAAGAAAAAAGATAAATCATTCCGCATATTGAAAACGTCTTAAAAAGAAAAACTTCCCAGTTCTTGTGTCCGTAATTATATATATATATAATATATAATATATATATATCTATATATATAATATATATTATATATATATAGTATAGATTTAAATATAGAGTAATTAAGAGATTTGATTAATTTTTATGGATACGCGCCTCGCGTTATTAGTCTATAAATACGGCTCAACGCGCAGTGATATATGCAGAGAGACTATACTGTACGGTAGACGTATCTTCGAAGTGAAAACTGCCTTTGTTTAGCAGTTGGGCGAATATGAGACGCCATTGTTGAGTAGTGTGTGAAAATGATTAATAAAGAGAAGAAAAATAATTACTTAGAGTGAACTGATTTATATATTTTATATGTGTTACTGGACCACGACATATATATATTTATATATATATATATATATAGATATATATATATATAAATATATGTGTGTTATTTTAAATAATATATTTTTATATATGTATATATTTATATATATATATAAAAATATATTTATATTGTTTATATATATATAATATTTATATATATATACATATATAAATATATATAAAATATATATATATATTTTTTATATATGTATATATATATATATAAAAATATTTATAATGTATATGTTATATAATATATATAAATATATATATTTATATATGTATATAATATATATATATATATATTTATATATATAATTAAAATCAATATATATAATATATATAAATATATATATATATATATAAATATAATATATATTTATATATGTACATATATTTATATGTGTATGTATATCTATATATATTTATAAATTTGTATGTATTTAAGATCATATATATTCGTAAAAAATATTGAAAAATGAATTTTTTCCTTAAAATTTATAAATTTATCATTAAAAAAACCGTATCTTTTTAATGTACCATAAAATTAGATACAAATGGATTAATTATGTGTGTAAAATGTAAAATTTCAAGAAATAATATCAAAAATTTAGAGATAACATGATTACATGAAAAAAAGGCACAAGTTTAAAAATGAAATTTAAGTTTTGTAAGTTTAAATTTTTTACAGTAAAACAGCTGCCAATTTTTTATCCATAATTTCTATATATTCGAATATTTTAAGCATATTGTTTAAAATGTTCAGACTGAAATACCTTTCACAGATCTTTTTCCTGAATAATCGAAATTTTGTGGATTTAATAGTCGTATGATCCCTTAAACAGGAAAATTTACTATTAAAGATCTATGAATAAAGCAGGACCACAGAAATAGAAAATCTTAAGCATGAAAACTTTAAACTGGTATCTTAAGCGATTCACTGTAATATTAGTGTGAATGAAATATACTATTTATGATCCTATGCGTCTAAAAATATTATTTAACTTTGAAGTAATATAGGCAACAGAATTCCCTCTTAGGATACTGCAGTAAGTATAGCTCACAGCAGACGTCTCGGGTATTTGAACAGAGGCACC
>CM063497.1:53583828-53586328 GCA_032207245.1 Pardosa pseudoannulata
TTTCTGACGACTGATACTTAAGCACGGGTCACGTACTAGTACGTTTTCTGAAGATTGATACTTGAGCGCGGGTCACGTACTAGTACGTTTTCTGACGACTAATACTTGAGCACGGGTCACGTACTAGTACCTTTTCTAACGATTGATATTTCAGCGAGGGACGCATACTAGTACGATTTCTGACGATTGATACTTGAGCACGGGTCGCATACTAGTACGTTTTCTGACGACTGATACTTGAGAGCGGGACACACAATAGTACGTTTTCTAACGATTGATACTTGAGCAGGGGTCACGTATTAGTACGGATTAGCATAACAACATGGTTTGTTTGTGGGTTCAAAAATAATGGTATATACAGGAAAATGAAGCCGAATGTTCTTGTCTACTGCATAGATTCTGGAATAATTTAGATAATTAAAAACTAATTTTTACTTATTAATTTTATGATTGCGCTTTTCAGTTTTCATGATGTAAAAATGTTTAGATATAACATAATTCGAAAACAATTAGAACTGTATGCTACTATTTCTATTTGATTTTTCATATTTACGATATTATTATAAATTTATCCACTAAAAATATATTTTCCATTTACCAAAAATTTTATGGTCGTTTTTTATGTATTTCTATTTATATATTTGTTTATATATTTTAATAAAAATACGATAAGTGGATTAAAAAATTAAATAATTTTTGATCTAATGAGGCTTAACTGAATAAACTAAATTTACGTTTAAAACGCTCGCTCCCGGTACAATTCCGCTGCAAAATGTACCTGCACACAATGTGTTCAAGTATTTTTTTCCTCTACTTCCAATGAAAATAACATTACTATATGTATATATATGCATATAGAATTATGTATATATATATATATATATATTTATATATATATATATATAATATATATATATATATTATATATATATATATATATATACATAAGTATATGTATATATACATATATATATGGAATATAAATATGTATATATGTTGTTGTTGTTGTTGTTGTTCTCATGCCACTTGGTCAAACCAAGTCGATTGAGCCAGCAGACTCTCGTATTAAGCCAAGGGGTGCGCCTTTTGTTTTAATGAGCACCAATAAAGTAAAAGAACGACTTCGCTCGAGTAGGTCCTCGCAATTTTAAAGCAGGGTCCAAGCAGAAGACCCACAGATATATATATATATATATATATATATATATATATATATATATATATATATATATATATATGTATATATATATATATATGTATATATATATGTATATATATATATGTATATATATATATATGTATATATATATATGTATATATATATATATATATATGTGTGTGTGTGTGTGTATGCTAATGATTATCACAAAACTATCCACGTAATCAAACAGTTCCCCTTTAAGACCCCATAATAACCCTCTAAAAACCTAACTAATTTTAAAAACGTGACATGTAAAAATAAGTCCCACACGTGTGACTTTGCTGACCAAGCGTCATCGCCAATAGCGCTTACGCTGGAACAGGGAACATCACGACTGGTCCATGGAATAGGGGGAGAGATTTCGCTGGTCAGATGAATCACAGTTTGGCATTCATCACGCCGATGGCCGTGTAAGGATACTAAGTCTTCCAGGCGAACAGTTGCTCCCTCAATGTACAGTAGGGCATACACAGGCCGGTGGTGGCGGTATTATGGTTTGGGGACGTTCTCTTGGGCATCCCTGGGAAACGTGGTTGTGGTAGAGGAGACCATGAATGCTACAGGGTATCTGAACATCATTGCGGACCAGTTGGACTCTTACATGGCCTCTGTTTCTCCATCTGGAAATGGAATGTTCCAACACGATACCTCCACTAGTCACAAGGCTAAAATTGTGTTGGAGTGGTTCCAGGAATGATGTTGAATTCCCCCCCCAGAGATACTGATTGAGAACTTGGAGGATATTGTAACAATGAGCATATTTTACGTCAACCGTCACCTCTAACGAACACGACGAATGTTAAGGCAGCTCGGGTTACGAACCAACAACCTTTCAGTTACGAGATTATTGTCTTTGTCGACTGAGCTACAGTGCATCTATGCATTTATATACATATACATATACAGGTGTGTCTCACAAATGACCGGTATATTTGAAAAATCAATAAAAGCTAAACGGACAGTCATAGAAATACACAGTTTATTGCAATATGCTTGGGACAATATTAAATTTTTAGGCACACAAACTTTCAAAATTAGTTACAATGTTCCACAACAGATGACGCTGCAGTCTGGAAAAATCTAAACAAAGATATTTTCCAGATATCCACCATGCGCAGAAATAATATGGCGTATTCTAAGCACAAAATTATCAGAAACTCATGTAAACGTCTCAGGTGGGATGGCTTCACATGCAGAACAGATGTATTGTTCCAGTTATTCAATTGTTTCTGGACAGTGGCGGAACACCTGGTCTTTTAAGAGTCCCCACAGACAAATATCGTTGTTTAGATATTTTCA
>CM063497.1:53591328-53596328 GCA_032207245.1 Pardosa pseudoannulata
TCACCCTAATGGAGCTCATTAAAAAACGAAATCACATCCATTTGCCTTAATACGAATAGCATGTGCCTCAATTGTGCTTCGTTGATCAAAGTGGCATCCGAAACAACAACAAATAATAACACAATTTATTGAAAAAAAAGGGAGGGGACAGTTTGTCAAACTTGTTGGTTACCACCTACGATTGACGTCAGAAATTTTGAACTCAAAGTTACCTGGGAAATTAAAGTTCCCATGTGTATGCATGCAATTTGAATTAACTGCATTAATGTATATAAGGAATTTGCATAAATATATATATACTATAATAAATTATTCTCTTTGTAAAAACTAACTTAATTTGGGGAGAAACTGCACTAAGGTCAAAACTTAAAAAATAAATGCAATAATTATCTTACACAAGTATTTTGAATCTTTATTTCCTTTAAAAAAATTAAAGACATAATTTTCCACTCTAATCAACCATAAATGGAAATAATTTTTAAGTAAATACAATCTTCTATTTAATTAAAAAATTTTATATATCTTTATCGTTCGTAAAAAATATTTGACAATTCCTGAGCTGATTATAAATACTAATTATATTTTTACTCAATTAGAATTTTTCTTAATCTTCTTACAATTCCAAAAACAGTTCCCATTCCTGGAGAGATTAGATCCTTTTATCCAATTAAATGTGATAAAAATATTCAATATTTCTACCAAGTCATGGAAATATAGTTCGCATTTTTCCATTATTAATGTGCATTGAAAGTTATAAAGCGCTTTCATAAATTAGTAATTAAAGATGTGTAACTTTGTACACATATAATTTGAAATATAAAATTAATCCCAACAGAAATTTTAATGCTGATAATTTTGGGAATATGTTATTGTTTTAAAAAAATGTACCTCGAGACTTAACAATTCATGCATTTTTATGTAATATTTCCTGGACATCCTGCTCTCTGTATTTGTGAAAGTGGTTGGATATCTGTATATGTATTATTATGTTCTTTGGTTGAGATGATGACACAATCAAGGGTGTAATTGACTGAACGAAAAAGGAACAGAAATATCCTAGATATAGATCTATAGTGCTCTGTTATTCTTTGACTGCTTTAGGTTAATAAATGTCTTTTGTAGAAAAATGTCTTTGTGTATTAGAAAATTGTCACCAAATTTAAGGCCAAAGAAAGAAAGATTATTTATCATTGCTGAATAAAATTAGTTATAAAACACGGAAAGAGGTGGTTTGCAAATTTTAAACTAGGAATCGAATATGATTGGCTTGTTGAACATCTGAACAAAAGAGGGATTTTGAGATTTATCATATGCTCCTTTAGGAAAATTATTTAGAAGAAACATATCTTTGTATATTAGTGAATTTATCCTTTGTATTGAAAGTCAAATTCTAGGAGATTATCTGGAAGTTCAGGGTAAAATTAAAACGAAAAAAGGCGGTTGCAAATTTTAGACTTGGAATCGAGTATGATTTGGCTTGTTGAACATCTGACCAAAAGAGGGAATTTTGAGATTTATCATATGCTCCTTTAGGAAAATTATTAGAAAGAAACATATCTTTGTATATTAGTAAATTATCTTTTGTATTAAAGTCAAATTTCTGGGATATTATCTGGAAATTTCAGGGTAAAATTAAAACGAAAAAAGGCGGTTTGCAAAATTTTAGACTAGGAATCGACTATGATTGGCTTGTGACCATCAAAACAGAGGAATTTTGAAATTAACATATGCTTTCCTTAGGAAAATTATCAGAAGAAACATATCTTTGTATATTACTGAATTATCCTTTAAATTAAAGTCAAATTCTGGAGATTATCTGGAATTTCAGGGTAAAATTAAAACGAAAAAGGCGGTTGCAAATTTTAGACTAGGAATCGACTAATTGATTGGCTTGTTGACCATCAAAACAACAGAGGAATTTTGAAATTAACATATGCTTTCCTTAGGAAAAATTATCAGAAGAAACATATCTTTGTATATTATGAATTATCCTTTAAATTAATGTCAAATTCTGGGAGATTATCTGGAATTTCAGGGTAAAATTAAAACGGAAAAAGGCGATTGCAAATTTTAGACTAGGATTCGACTATGATTGGCTTGTTGAACCATCAAAACAACAGAGGAATTTTGAAATTTAACATATGCTTTCCTTAGGAACATTATCAGAAGAAACATATCTTTGTATATTACTGAATATTATCCTTTAAATTAAAGTCAAATTCTGGGAGATTATCTGGAATTTCTGGGTAAAATTAAAACGGAAAAAGGCGGTTGCAAATTTTAGACTAGGATTCGACTATGATTGGCTTGTTGACCATCAAAAAACAGAGGAATTTGAAATTTAACATATGCTTTCCTTAGGAAAATTATCAGAAGAAACATATCTTGTATATTAGTAAATTATGCTTGATGTTAATTCAAGTTCTAAGAGATTATCCGGAATTTCTAAATAAAACTAAAACGGAAAGAGGTATTTGCAAGTTTAGATTAGGAGCCGTGTATGATTGGCTTTCTGAACACCTAACCAAAAGAGGGATTTTGAAACTTATTATATGCTCCTTTAGGAAAATTGTTAGAGGAAACATAGCTTTATATATTAGTGAATTATCCTTTATGTTAAGGTCACATTCCAGGAATTATCTGAAATTGCTGGATAAAATTAGTTACAAAGCACGGAAAGAGGCGGTTGCAGATTTTAGACTAGGAACCGAATATGACTGGTTTGATGAACACCTGACCAAAAGAGAGATTTTGAAATTTATCATATGTTCCTTTAGGAAAATTATTAGAGGAAACGTATCTTTGTATATTTAATGAATTATCCTTTATGTTAAGTTTCAAATTCTAAAAGATTATCTGGAAATGCTGGATAAATTAAATATAAAGCACGGAAAGAGGCGGTTGCAAATTTTAGACTAGGAACCGAGTATGACTGGTTTGCTGAACACCTGACCAAAAGAGGGATTTTGAGATTTAACATATTCTCTTTAGAAAATCATTAGAAGAAACGTATCTTTGTATATTAGTGAATTATCCTTTATGTTAAGTCAAATTCTAGGAGATTATCTGGAAATGCTGGATAAAATTAGATATAAATCACGGAAAGAAGCTGTTGCAGATTTTAGACTAGGAACCGAGAATGACTGGTTTTGCTGAACACCTGACCAAAAGAGGGATTTTGAGATTTAACATATGCTCCTTTTAGGAAAATCATTAAAAGAAACTTATCTTTGTATATCAGTGAATTATCCTTTATGTTAAGGTCAAATTCTAGGAGATTATCTGGAATTGCTGGATAAAATTGAAAAACGGAAAGAGGCAGTTGCAAATTTTAAAAACTAGGAGTCAGAACACCTAACCAAAAGAGGAATTTTAAAATTTAACATATGCTCCTTTAAAAAACTATTAAAGAAAACATATCTTTGTACATTACTGAATTATCCTTTATGCTAAGGTCAATTTCTAGGAGGTTAACTGGAACTGCTGGATAAAATTAGTTGTCAAACACAAAAAGTGGTGGTTCCAAATTTTAGACTAGGAGCAGAGTATCACTCATTGCTGAGCACCTAAACTAGAAAAGGGATTTTTGAAATTTAGCATACGCTTCCTTAGGAAAATTATTAAAGGAAACGTATCTTTGTATATTAGTGAATTATCCGTTATGTTACGGTCAAATTCTAAGATATTATCTGGAATTGCTGGATAAAATTATTTATAATCACGGAAAGAGCGGTTGCAGATTTTAGACTAGGAACCGAGTATGACTGGTTTGCTGAACACCTGACCAAAAGAGGGATTTTGAGATTTAACATATTCTCCTTTCGAAAAATCATTAGAAGAAACTTATCTTTGTATATTACTGAATTATCCTTTATGTTAAGGTCAAATTCTAGGAGATTATCTGGAATTGCTGGATAAAATTAAAACGGAAAGAGGTGGCTGCAAATTTTAGAATAGGAACCGAGTATTATTGGCTTTCTAACACTTAACCAAAAGAGGGATTTTGAAACTTATTATATGCTCCTTTAGAAAATTATTAGAAAAAACATATGTTTATATATTAGTGAATTATCCTTTATGTTAAGATCAAATTATAGGATATTACCTTGAATTACTGAATAAAATTGTTTATAAAGCGTGGAAAGAGGCGGTTGCAAAATTTAGACTAGGAACCGAGTATGACTGGTTTGTTGAACACCTGACCAAAACGGGGATTTTGAAATTTAGCATATGCTCCTTTAGGAAAATTATTAGAAGAAACATATCTTTGAATATTAGTGATTTATCATTTATGTTAAGGTCAAATTCTAGAAGATTATCAGGAACTGGTTTAGATTAATACTTGACCAAAATAGGGATTTTAAAATTCTAGCATATGATCCTTAAGGAAAATTAGTGGAGGCAACATTCCTTCGTATATTAATGAAATGAAATATTTTCTAGATTAAGGTCAAACTCTGGGAGGTTAACTAGCTAGAATGGTTTGATAAAATTAGTCATAAAATGCATAAAGAGGTGGTTGCAAATTTTAGACTGGGAAAAGAGTAAAACTTCTTAAGCTAACACCTGATCAAAAGGATGATTGTGAATCCTAGCATATGCACTTTATGTAGTACTAGAAAAATGAATAAATCTCGCCTAGTTGTCTGCTCAAAATTGGACTATCATATTGCAGAATGGTAACTTCTGTGCACTTACTGGAGGATGTACAACAATGAAAAACTAAGTAACTTATTTAAGGCTCAGATCCATTACAAACTCTCCCACACAGTAACTACAAATATAAGTAGTTCAGTGAAGGATTTATTTTAATAATTATTAGGAAATAAACACTCTTTCTCGGTAACCTACAATTGTTAGGTGTGCACCCTTACATATCGTGAGCAACCACTTATTCGCTATAGAAAAATTATACAGTAGGACCTCGATTATCCGAAGTAATTGTAACCAAAACTTCTTCGGATAATCGCGAATTCAACAATAATTATCTAGTTTAAAAT
>CM063497.1:53603828-53616328 GCA_032207245.1 Pardosa pseudoannulata
TTTCGTAACGGGCTAAGCCAAACCAAACCATTCATTCTCCAAGTTTGATATGGCAATAAAGGATAGTTATTAATTTTTTTTTCGTAACTCTCTAAGCCAAACCAAACTATTTATTCTCCAAGTTTGATATGACAATAAAGGACAGTTATTAAGTATTTTCGTAGCACTCTAAGCCAAACCAAACCATTGATTCCCTAAGTTTGATATGACAATAAAGGATAGTTATTAAGTATTTTCGTAACGCTCGAAGCCAAACCAAACCATAGATTCTCCAAGTTTGATATGACAATAAAGGATAGATTAAGTATTTTCTTAGCACTCTAAGCCAAACCAAACCATTTCCAAGTTTGCTATGACAATAAAGTATAGATTTTAAGTATTTTTGTAATGCTCTAAGCCAAACCAAACCATTCATTCTCTAAGTTTGATATCACAATAAATGATAGTTATTAAGTATTTTCGTAAACGCTCAAATCCAAACCAAACCATTGATTCTCCAAGTTTGATATGACAATAAAGGACAGTTATTAAATATTTTCGTAATGCTCTAAGCCAAACCAAACCATTGATTCTCCAAGTTTGATATGGCAATAAAGGATATTTATTAAGTATTTTCATAGCACTCTAAGCCAAACCAAACCATTGATTCTCCAAGTTTGATATGGCAATAAAGGATAGTTATTAAGTATTTTCGTAACGCTCTAAGCCAAACCAAACCATTGATTCTCCAAGTTTGATATGGTTTTGGTTTTGGTTTGAGTGCTACGGTCTACTTTTTGCAACACGAGGGCTAATGAGACCGATACCTACAGTTTAAAGCCGATTCCGAACGGCTATGAACAACCATGCCACAGTGGGATTCGAACCCACGAACTGTGATACCGAAGGTAGGCCCCCTAACCAATCGGCCATCGTTCGGCACATGTTTGACATGACAATAGAATAGTTATGAAGTATTTTCGCAAAGCTCTAAGGCAAACCAAATCATTGATTCTCCAAGTTTGATATGACAATAAAGGATTGTTATTAAGTATTTTCGTAGTACACTAAGCCAAACTAACCATTGATTCTCCAAGTTTGATGTGACAATAAAGGATAGTTATTAAGTAATTTCGTAATCCTCTAAGCCAAACCAAAATTGATTCTCCAAGTTGATATGACAATAAAGGATAGTTAAGTATTTTCGTAACGCTCTAAGGCAAACCAACCCATTGATTATGCATGTTTCATATGACAATAAAGATAGTTATTAAGTATTTTCGCAATGCTCTAAGACAAACCAAATCATTGATTCTCCAAGTTTGATATGACAATAAAGGATTGTTTATTAAGTATTTTCGTAGTACACTAAACCAAACCAAACCATTGATTCTCCAAGTTTGATATGACAATAAAGGATATAAGTATATTTTCGTAACGCTCTAAGCAAACCAACCCATTGATTTGCATGTTTATATGACAATAAAGGATAGTTTTAAGTATTTTCGCAATGCTCTAAGACAAACCAAATCATTGATTCTCCAAGTTTGATATGACAATAAAGGATTGTTATTAAGAATTTATAGTATTAAATTTATGAAGCCGATACAATAAAGTCTCTTATATGATAGATAAAAGAAATTTACACTTAACACATACACATGTGTAAATTTATTGTGTGCATAAATGAATGAATAAAAATTTCCAAAATAGGAAACAACAAATAATTTTCAATTAATGTTTCCACTATTTCAATCAATTTACATTGTTTAAAATTCAACGGTTTAAAGAAAAATGCTAGAAAACTTAATTTTAAAATATCTTTTTTCCTCCATTCTATTAAGTTCTTTCCTTTTAATTAATCATTTCCAGAGTACAAAAAGATATTAAAAGTAATTTCGAAATTTAATTAACCATCCCTTAAAGGAAAACATGTTGATAGAAAAAAGTACAGTTATCAACGTTAGGAATACAATGCTTTGAAGACAAATTATCTTATTATAAATATTTTTTTATTTAACGAGTTGTGTGTAACATTTTGTTAGTCCTCGAATAATTCACAATTTTTGTGATGATGCGATTCATTTGCTTGAACCATTATGTTGTTTTTTTTTATTAATATTTCTTAGCTTTTAATTAAGGTTTTTAAATGAATGGAATACTGCTGAAGTATTTGATTTATCAGAAAAATTGTAAATGTATTGAAATCCATAGGCTGTTAAGCATATCATATAAAGAAGTTTTATTAAATTATTTAATCAAATGGGAGGAATCCTGTAAACAAAATATACAATATCTAATGATAGTCATTCAAAGGACGTTTTAATGCAATTTCTACAAATATAAAGTAGAAATGAATGCATGTGAGAATCACTTATACAAACTTTCAGTTATACGATTTACTTATCGATACCGTACGAAACTTCCATAAAACGTAATAATAATGTTTGTTTTGATAAATGATTTTTGTTAAAATATAATTATTTTTTTATATTGATTTTCTTTTTATAATTTAAATAATTATTTTTTTTTAAACTTTTGACATTAATCTTAATAAGTCGTTTAAAATAATTGATTAGTTTTTCAATAAGTTATATGAGTTAATAGTGGCATTATAATTTCATTTAATGAATTAAAAAAAAAAAGTTGTAAAAAGATAAATTTTGTTTTAAAATTACGTTTTTAAATAATAGTTATTATGATGGTTAGATTTAAATAAAATAGTGTTTTAATTAATGATTAGTCTTTGTTGTTAAATAAGTAATGGTTAATTTAGTGTTTAAAAATAAATGATTTAATCTTTTTAATTTTAATTTTAGTCGTTAAAATAATTGTAATTAATTGGTAAGTTTAAAATAAAGATATATTTCTTATGATTAATATGTGTTAACGAAGAATGTGTCCCACCATTATCGGAGCCATGGGTTAATCGTGGTTAGCAGTTAACGACTTTGGTAAGATCGGCTCTTAGGGCCGGTCTCACTAAAGTCATTTAACAGCTAACCATGATTAATCTCTGTTTAAACGAAGAATTGCGTCCCACCATTGGTTGGCTCCATGGGTTAATCGTGGTTAGCAGTTAACGACTTTGGTAAGATCGGCTCTTAGGGCCGGTCTCACAAAAGTCGTTTAACAGCTAACCATGATTAATCTCTGTTTAAACGAAGAATTGCGTCCCACCATTGGTTGGCTCCATGGGTTAATCGTGGTTAGCAGTTAACGACTTTGGTAAGATCGGCTCTTAGGGCCGGTCTCACAAAAGTCGTTTAACAGCTAACCATGATTAATCTCTGTTTAAACGAAGAATTGCGTCCCACCATTGGTTGGCTCCATGGGTTAATCGTGGTTAGCAGTTAACGACTTTGGTAAGATCGGCTCTTAGGGCCGGTCTCACAAAAGTCGTTTAACAGCTAACCATGATTAATCTCTGTTTAAACGAAGAATTGCGTCCCACCATTGGTTGGCTCCATGGGTTAATCGTGGTTAGCAGTTAACGACTTTGGTAAGATCGGCTCTTAGGGCCGGTCTCACAAAAGTCGTTTAACAGCTAACCATGATTAATCTCTGTTTAAACGAAGAATTGCGTCCCACCATTGGTTGGCGCCATGGGTTAATCGTGGTTAGCAGTTAACGACTTTGGTAAGACCGGCTCTTAGGGCCGGTCTCACAAAAGTCGTTTAACAGCTAACCATGATTAATCTCTGTTTAAACGAAGAATTGCGTCCCACCATTGGCTGGCGCCATGGGTTAATCATGGTTAGCCGTTAAACTAATTTGGTGAAACCGGTGCTAAATCAAATAAACTTCTCATACGTTCTTACAAATTAGTATACTGTGGTACTCATTCGAAAATATATGTGCTCTTACATATTACAAATAAAGTCGAATCTTATTAAAAAGTCCTAATGAGACACAGCCAACCAAACACAACGAAACCAAACATAAAAGCCAACATAACCAAAATGTTAGGCATTTTTATTGGATCAGGTGATGAACTTATTCTCTCAGCATATGCAAGCAAAATTTGAAATTCATATCTTCAATATTTTAAAAGTTATTTACATTTGTCATTATGAAGCCAGAATGGTATAATCGCCTTTTTAATAAGAGTGGCTTTTTTTCTACCAGTATCATAAAGATACTATTGAATTATTTATTTCCTGACTGAATCTGAGGACTGACGAGCTGGTTATGAGTAAATGTCATCGATATTTTAAGTATGGTAATCGTAGTTCTGGGACATTGGAATTATTTTCTTAAATGGATTCTTTGGTTATCAACAATAAGATCTATTGGTAAATCTATTGGTTCAGCGAAAGCTGAAATTATCTTCTTAAAGGAGTAGTTACTACTTACTCTACTTACTTTTTGTTAGCTTTAGTTTTTGCCATGCTTGTTTTTCTTTGAATTTCCCGCCTTTAAAATACTAATGCTATTTTTATACGAAAGTACGATCTTACAAATTTTCATACACATTTTCTGCAGTATATTGGAGAAATATTCTATGGAATCAAAAATAAGATCTATCGGCAAATTTATTGGTTCTGTGAATGCTGTAATTATTTTCTTAAATGGATACTTAGTTTTGGTTAGACTTAGTTTTTTCCTCATGCTTGTTTTCCTTGAATTCCACGCCTTTAAAATGCTAAGGCTATTTTTGTATAGAAAGTCCGATCTTAAAAACTTTTATACACATTTTCTGTAAATCTATTGGTAAATCTATTGGTTCAGTTAATTATTATCAAAATTTATTATCAGAAATTATTTTCTCAAAGAGATACTTACTTTTTGTTAGCTTTAGTTTTTGCCATGCTTGTTTTTCTTTGAATTTCATACGTTTAATATCCTAAGGCTATATTTGTTATGAAAATATGATACGATCTTACAAATTTTCATACACATTTTCTGCAGTGTATTGGAGAAATATTGTATGGAATCAAGAATAAGATCTATTGGTAAATCTATTGATTCTGTGAATGCTGGAATTATTTTCTTAAATTGATACTTAGTTTTGGTTAGACTTAGTTTTTTCCTCATGCTTGTTTTCCTTGAATTCCACGCCTTTAAAATGCTAAGGCTATTTTTGTATGGAAAGTCCGATCTTAAAAACTTTTATACACATTTTCTGCAGTGTATTGGAGAAACAGTGTATGGAATCAAGAATAAGATCTATCGGTAAATCTATTGGTTCTGGGAATGCTGGAATTATTTTCTTAAATGGATACTTAGTTTTGGTTAGACTTAGTTTTTTCCTCATGCTTGTTTTTCTTTGAATTCCACGCGTTTAATATGCTAAGGCTATTTTTGTATGGAAAGTCCGATCTTAAAAACTTTTATACACATTTTCTGCAGTGTATTGGAGAAACAGTGTATGGAATCAAGAATAAGATCTATTGGTAAATCTATTGATTCTGTGAATGCTGGAATTATTTTCTCAAAGAGATACTTAGTTTTGGTTATCTTTAGTCTTTTCCATGCTTGTTTTTCTTTGCATTCCACGAGTTTAATATGCTAAGGTTATATTTGCATTGAAAGTACGATCTTAAAAACAACTATACATATTTTCTGCAGTGTATTGGAGAAACAGTGTATGGAATCAAGAATAAGATCTATTGGTAAATCTATTGATTCTGTGAATGCTGGAATTATTTTCTTAAATTGATACTTAGTTTTGGTTAGGCTTAGTGTTTTCCTCATGCTTGTTTTCTTTGAATTCCACGCCTTTAAAATGCTAAGGCTATTTTTGTATAGAAAGTCCGATCTTAAAAACTTTTATACACATTTTCTGCAGTGTATTGGAGAAACAGTGTAT
Organism: Pardosa pseudoannulata; assembly: GCA_032207245.1. Taxonomy (NCBI): domain Eukaryota; kingdom Metazoa; phylum Arthropoda; class Arachnida; order Araneae; family Lycosidae; genus Pardosa; species Pardosa pseudoannulata. The sequence goes on from CM063497.1 coordinate 53,609,620, forward strand.
GGAATCAAGAATAAGATCTATCGGTAAATCTATTGGTTCTGTGAACGCTGAAATTATTATCTTAAAGGGATACTTAGTTTTGGTTAGGCTTAGTTTTTACCATGCTTGTTTTTCTTTGAATTCCCCTCGTTTAATATGCTAAGGCTATTTTTGTATGGAAAGTATGATCTTAAAAATATTTATACACATTTTCTGCAGTGTTTTGGAGAAACAGTGTATGGAATCAAGAATAAGATCTATTGGTAAATCTATTGATTCTGTGAATGCTGGAATTATTTTCTTAAATTGATACTTAGTTTTGGTTAGGCTTAGTGTTTTCCTCATGCTTGTTTGTCTTTGAATTTCCCGCCTTCAAAATACTAAGTCTTTTTTTCATTGCAAGTGAGATCCTAAATCTTTTATACACATTTTCTGCAGTGTATTGAAGAAAAAGTGTATGAAATCAACAATAAGATCTATTGGTAAATCTATTGGTTCTGTGAACGCTGAAATTATTTTCTCAAAGAGATACTTAGTTTTGGTTAGCTTTAGTTTTTCCATGCTTGTTTTTCTTTGCATTCCACCAGTTTAATATGTTGTTATATTTGCATTGAAAGTACGATCTTAAAAACAACTATACATATTTTCTGTAGTGTATTAAACAAGAAGTGTATGAAATCAACAATACGATCTATTGTTAAATCTCTTGGTTCTGTGAACGCTGAAATTATTATCTCAAAGAGATACTTAGTTTTGGTTAGGCTTAGTTTTCTTTGCTTGTTTGTCTTTGAATTTCCCGCCTTCAAAATACTAAGTCTTTTTTTCATTGCAAGTGAGATCCTAAATCTTTTATACACATTTTCTGCAGTGTATTGAAGAAAAAGTGTATGAAATCAACAATAGATCTATTGGTAAATTTAGAATAAATGTTAGAGGTGTTCCTCTCGACTTAACTGTCTACCAGCTCTACCAAAACTAATAGCACTGTTGAATTATTTATTTGCTGAGTGAAAGACTGAAGTAATCTAATGGTTATGCGTAATTGCTTTCGAGTGTTTATATATGGTAACGGTAGTTTTGTACATGATGCAGTAATTTTTTTAAATGGGTTTTTAATAATGATTGTTTTTTTTTATTTTCACCCATTAAAAAAGCTAATGTTATTTTTGTATTGGAATTAAGATCGTTAAAATTTTTATAAACTTTTCTGCAGTGTATTGTGAATGGAATTAACAAAAAGATATATGGGTAAATTCAAAATAAATCTTATAGGCGTTACACTCGAATGAAATTTTTACTGTTCATTGGCATTAAGGGGAATCATCACTGACTCCATTTACTTTTATAAATATTTATTCAAGCACTTACAAGTAGAAACAGAAAAGCAATATGCGCTAGAGCGTAACTCGAGAGCATGTGCGTCCGAACTATACAACCCTATGTCTATCAGCTAAGCTCTGTGCGCGATAGAGTTGAGTTGTCCAAGCTGGTAAAGTTGCGTGGGAGGGGATGACTCAACATGTAGTCGCAAAGCCTGGACACCACAGCATGTTTTTAATAACTTAAGTTATCTATCTGTCTGTCTGTCTTCCAATTTATACAGCGGTTGGACCTGGAATGGATACAGGCATCCATATTGGATTCTTGAGAAGTTAAAGTTAGCAAAATTCAAAGCGAGTCCAGTTTATCCTCTCCTAAGCTATCGATCCTATTCTAAAAGAAATTTGTATAAATAGTTTCATATCACACTAAAAAATACTTTAAAACGTTCGAAATCCACCACTTCCCACCTTTTTCGTGCGTTTAATGCAATTATTTCAAGCCCTTTTTTCCCTTTTAAGAGTAGACGATTAAATTCATCAATTTATCACTTTATAAGTAGATGAAAATAGCATTTTTGTCTAGCTTTATGACGTCATTACTTTCACTATCTTATTTAAATCATTTCTTATTTTATATTATTTAAATATCATCTGCATTATGTTCATACGTTTTACCACTTAACTTAGATATTACGTAAATAATTTTCTTTTATATTAGACTCAAATAATAGATTAGGTACATATATGATGATTTCAAATTTAATCATCGATTATTTTTATACGATGAAAATTTTATCAACGGTATTAACAACAAATTCTTTTGATATTTATTAACCCGTGAAATAAACTCCTAGACTTTTATAAAAGTCTAGAAGTCTATTTCCCGGATTAATAAATATCCATCGTTTTTAAGTTATATATCTCTGAAAATTAAGAATTGTGTGTTTGTTTTCATACATAGCCACACGGTTTGCAATCGATTAGCTAAATTATGGACATCATTCATAGATATCGCCAAATAATCATTATCAATATTAAAATCTCTGCTGTTCATCCTATCATGTAATATAACAATTTAAATTAAAGTTGGAAACTAACATAAGGTCAGTAGAGATAAACAAATTATTGAGCGTGTACCAGATAATATTCAGCCAAAAAACAAAACTATTTTTTACCTGCCTTATAGGGTACTTTATAATTCTGAAAATTAAAAAATGTACTAATACCGTCATATGACGGGCTATATGCTAGTGCGCAAAATATTTTTTGACGCTTGATACTTGAAATGTTTCATAATTGCTTTAGATTTATGTGTTTATTTTAGGCATATAAATATTTTACATATTTACTTTGCAAAATTTATTTATAGAAGATATTTTTACAAATGAAAACTTTACATAACTTTCCTTAATGCATTTTTTCGACTCCTATGCATTAAAATTGTTAAGGGTAGTTTTGTATTCCAGATACAAATGCCAAAAGTTTTATACAGGTTATCTATAGGGTGTTTCAAAAATGACCGGTATATTTGAAAAATCAATAAAAACTAAATAGAAATACATAGTTTATTGCAATATGCTTGGGACAATATTAAATTTTCAGGCAGACAAAATTTCAAAATTAGTTACAGTGTTCCACAAAAGATGGAGCTGCAGTCTGGAAAAATCTAAACTATGATATTTTTCAGATATCCCCCAGGCTCAGCAGTAATATAGCGTATTCTCACAACTAAATTATCAGAAACCCTTGTAAACGTCTCAGGCGAGATGGCTTCACATGCAGAACAGTCGTACTATTCCAGTTATTTAATTGTTTCTTATTAGTGGCGGTACACCTGGTCTTTTAAGAGTCTCCACAGACAAATATCGTAGTTTAGATTTTTCCAGATTGAAGCTCCATCTGTTGTCGAATATTGTAACTAATTTTAAAGTTTGTCTGGCGGAAAATTTACTATTGTCCCATGCATATTGCAATAAACTGTGAATTTATATCACTGTCCTTTTAGTTTTTATTGATTTTTCAAATATATACTGGTCACTTTTGAAACACCCTGTACTATGTTTAGAATAAAACTGTGCATGAAATTAACAATAAATTGCCTATTTATTTTTCGTATACAACTATAAAGAAGATACTACGAAATTTCACTTTTTCCAATGCCTATTTCACTAAAATTTTTGTCAAACGTAATTTTAAAGATATCTCAAAATATAGATAATTTTGTATAAAAACCTTTGTAAAATAAATATCAAAAACATTTTGTAGCAAACATGTTAATTTTAAAAATTTCAAAAGGCTTTTAAAAAACTTTTAAATTTTATTTAATTTAAATGCTAAAACAAATATTATTTTTCTGCATATGATCTAAATTGCTTTGTAATTTACAAAACAACTACAATGTTTACTGTAACAATGAAAAAAAAATTGAAAAGCTACTGAGTTCCTTCAATTGCGTTAAAAACACTTTGAAAAGAATTAATGGAAAAACAATATAATCAGCAAAAAAAATGAAAAAAAATAAATAGCTTATTTACAAAAGGATAACTATTAAGGAAATGCATCAAATATGCAAAAGCTAAAGCTATCAATAAAACACTTTTATCCTTTAAAAAAAACTCCTATAAAAGTTCTTTAAAAATCTTTAGTGGAGGCTTTTAAAAAGGAAAAAAAATAAATATTGTTTCCAAATCTCTCTGTAATTTTTTTCTTCTTTGAGTGCACGTATTATTCATTCGTATGCTTGGCTCAAGTTTTATTTTCGTATCGTTGAGTAAATAAAACTCAAAAAATAATTTTTTTTAAAGTAAACAGATTCAAAAACGAATAAATTCTTTTACTCATTTATAGTACTTCCTTATATGTACTATTAAACTTTCCGAATATAGAGGGGAGATTTGGAATGGACGACGAATTTAGAATTATGCTTAAAACCTCGTTTTTAATTTTTTATTTTTCCATCAGATAAAGCACCCGTACTTCTTGCTTTGAATCACTTTAGTTGCACTACCTCTAAATTTATATCACAACAAACATTTTGTAACACCAAGAGAAAATAACTACTTCATTTTGAAGTTATGTTTTTAGTCTCTTTCATTCATGTTAACATAATTGCTTTGTTGTTTCATACAAATAATATTATAACTTTTTTAAATTACTAGTTAAATTAAGCCAAAAATCGACATAATTTTAGTAATAAGATGTTTTATTGAAATTCTGTGTAACAGGTTGCTTGGGGCAGTGAAGCTCAGGAAGGACGTAACATGTTCCATTCATCCCTGATATTATACTGTACTTCCATACATACATCCTTTAATAACTGTATATACATAATTACGCTGACTATGTATTAAAATATTTACCATTTTAGGTCTGTCATGCAACTTTGCTTTAGAATTGAATTTTGTAAAAAATAAAATTTACAACTTGAAATAAAAATTATATCAATTTCCATGACTTATTTAGTTAAGATTACTGTCTACACATTAAAAATTTACACCAGTAAAAAAACAAGATTTTACCAGTTACGTTTAAACCAAAAATCAATATACATTTAGTAATAATATGTTTTATCGAAATGCTGTGTAATAGGTTGCATGGGACAGTAAGGCTCAGGAAGGGATGAACCATGTCCCTTTCGTCTCTGAAACCATACTGTACATCCATCCATACATCCTTTCATAACTGTAGCTAAATAATTATGCTGACTATGTAAAAAAATTTTAACATTTTTGGTCTGTCATACTACTTTGCTTTAGAATTGACTTTTATAAAAGAAAGTTTACACCAGTAAGACAAGATTTTACCAGTTACGTTAAGCCAAAAATCAATATACATTTAGTAATAACATGTTTTATCGAAATGCTGTGTAATAGGTTGCATGGGACTGTAAGACTCAGGAAGGGATGAACCATGTCCCTTTCGTCTCTGAAACCATACTGTACATCCATCCATACATCCTTTAATAACTGTAGCTAAATAATTATGCTGACTATGTAAAAAAAAAATTTTAACATTTTTGGTCTGTCATACTACTTTGCTTTAGAATTGACTTTTATAAAAGAAAGTTTACACCAGTAAGACAAGATTTTACCAGTTACGTTAAGCACATAATCAATATACATTCAGTAATAATATGTTTTATCAAAATTCTGTGTAATAGGTTGCATGGGACTGTAAGACTCAGGAAGGGATGAACCATGTCCCTTTCGTCTCTGAAACCTATACTGTACATCCATCCATACATCCTTTAATAACTGTAGCTAAATAATTATGCTGACTATGTAAAAACATTTAACATCTTTGGTCTGTCATACTACTTTGCTTTAGAATTGACTTTTAAAAGAAAGTTTACACCAGTAAGACAAGATTTTACCAGTTACGTTAAGCCAAAAATCAATATACATTTAGTAATAACCTGTTTTATCGAAATGCTGTGTAATAGGTTGCATGGGACTGTAAGACTTCAGGAAGGGATGAACCATGTCCCTTTCGTCTCTGAAACCATACTGTACATCCATCCATACATCCTTTAATAACTGTAGCTAAATAATTATGCTGACTATGTAAAAAAATATTTAACATTTTTGGTCTGTCATACTACTTTGCTTTAGAATTGACTTTCGTAAAAAGAAAGTTTACACCAGTAAGACAAGATTTTACCAGTTACGTTAAGCACAAAAATCAATATACATTAGTAATAACATGTTTTATCGAAATGCTGTGTAATAGGTTGCATGGGACAGTAAGGCTCAGGAAGGGATGAACCATGTCCCTTTCGTCTCTGAACCTATACTGTACATACATACATACATCCATACATCCTTTAATAACTGTAGCTAAATAATTATGCTGACTATGTAAAAAAATATTTAACATCTTTGGTCTGTCATACTACTTTGCTTTAGAATTGAGTTTCGTAAAAGAAAGTTTACACCAGTAAGACAAGATTTTACCAGTTACGTTAAGCCAAAAATCAATATACATTTAGTAATAACATGTTTTAATTGAAATGCTGTGTAATAGGTTGCATGGGACTGTAAGACTCAGGAAGGGATGAACCATGTCCCTTTCGTCTCTGAACCTATACTGTACATCCTTCCATACATCCTTTAATAACTGTAGCTAAATAATTATGCTGACTATGTAAAAAAATATTTAACATTCTTGGTCTGTCATACTACTTTGCTTTAGAATTGACTTTCGCACAAGAAAGTTTACACCAGTAAGACAAGATTTTACCAGTTACGTTAAGCCAAAAATCAATATACATTTAGTAATACATGTTTTATCGAAATGCTGTGTAATAGGTTGCATGTGACGGTAAGGCTCTTGAAGGGGTGGGACTTGTACCATTCGTCTCTGAACCCATACTATACATCCATACATACATCCTTTAATAACTGTAGCTA
>CM063497.1:53622395-53627395 GCA_032207245.1 Pardosa pseudoannulata
ATTTTATCTTTTGAATTTCTATTAAAGAGAAATGAGTTTGATGTTATTTAGAAATATATGAAATAGTCATGTAGAAAATTATATTTGTATCATTATGTCTTTGAAGTTACCAAAAATATTTATGAAAATTTCTTTAAGAAAATAAAATATTTTTTTTGTTATTTTCGAAACATATTAATATATATTTTATATGTAAACTATACTAATTTAAGAATTACTTGTAGAAATTCAAAAAACAGAAACTGTATAAACAAATTATATACCCACTGAGCCAAATGTTCGTTAAAATTTGAAAATTGTATAAAAACGGAATGGATTATGATAAAGATATGCTATGTGCACGAAATGGGTAAAAAGTAAGATTGAATTTATTTACAAGCATAAAAAATTAGTTTACAAAGCTGCAGGTAGAGGGCGTGACTCGAAACACAGTGAACAAGGCGTACGGTGATGCCTTCATTTAGTCGTGTAATCTCCTATATAATAATAGCCTAAGTTATCTGTCCGTCTGTCCTCGAATTCTTAAATCGGTTGGACCTGGAATGGATAGAGGCATCCATATTGGATTGTTGATAAGTTAGGGTTAGCAAAATTCAAAGCGAGTAAAGTTTATCGTTTCCTAAACAATAGATCTGATTCTAAAATAAATTGATATTAATATGTTTCATATTACAGGGGAAAATACTGTCATTTATAAAACGTTCGAAATCCACCCTTCCCCACTTTTCGTGCTTTTAATGCCATTATTTCAATCCCTATTTTCCCCTGTTAAGAGCAGGTGATTAAATTTATCAATTTATTACATAATAAGTAGGTAAAAATGAAATTTTTTCTAGTATTATGACGACATTCCTTTAACCATCCCATTTAATACTTTCTTATTTTAAATTATTTAAATATCGTCTGCATTATTTTCATACGTTTTGTCACTGAACTTAGATATTTCGCAAATAATTTTGTTTTATATTTAGCTTAAATGAAAGATTAAAATTGAAATTGAATCATCGATTACTTTTTTGTTTCAAATAAACCCTACCTTTATCACTTTTATCACCGGGATTAACAACAAATTATTTTCATAAAAGTCTAGGAGTCTATTTCCCTGACAAATAAATATCTAACGTTTAAGTTATATATCATTGAAAATTAAGATGTTTGTTCTTTTGTGAGTTTATTTTCTATACATAACCATACTGTTTGGAACTATCGATGGCATTCAAACCGTCCCACCGCTGATCGACGTATCACTAATCTAGCTGGCTCACTGTTTGGGAATTAACTGTACTCCTCTCTATTTGACATCACCTTCCGAGTATCGCTGTTGAACTTCGAAAAACTTCGGAAGCTTTTCTTCTAAATCGATGGCATTCAAACAGCCCCATCGCTGATCGCTGTATCACTAATCTAACTCACTCACTGTTTGGGAATTAACTGTACTCCTCTATATTTGACATCACCTTCCGAGTATCGCTGTTGAACTTCGAAAAACTTCGGAAGCTTTTCTTCTAACTCAATCTTTCAAGCAATTACATTCCACGGTCATCAAAAAACATGGAATTGATAGATGCATCCATATTGCATTTCTGACGAGTTAGGGTTAGCAAAATTTTACTGATCCCGTCATATGACGGGCTATATGCTAATAATAAATGTTCAGGCTCCGAACTCGCAACCCTTAATTTACGAGAGCTTTTCCTTTGCCGACTGAGCTAAAGTGATTCCCTCTAGATCTTTGGACATGTCAAATACATTTATAAATCAGCAACTTTCGTATATTTTAATATAGTACAAAATCATACTTCAATCCGACTGACTTATTTATCTAAGTAGAAGACTTGATATCCTCAAAATCCCTAATTCAGTTACAATTACAGGAAGGAGGACTGGAACAATTGCAGGAAATTTTCACAGTCTTCTTTAACGAACTTCTTAGGCCGGCTCCGGCTCCGAACCTACAACCCTCCATGTACGAGAGCTTTGCCTTTGCCGACTCAGCTACCGCGACTCCCTCTAGATATTTAGGCAGATCAAATACATTTATTATATCAGCAACCTTCGTATATTTCAATATAGTATAAAATCATACTTCAATCCGAATGACTTATTTATCTAAGTCTTAATATCTAAGTCTTATTTATCTAAGTCTTATCTAAGACTTAATATCCTCAAAACCCCCAATACAATTACAATTGCAGGAAGGAGGACTGGGACAAATGCTGGAAATTTTCCCAATCTTCTTTAACGAACTTCTTATTCTGGCTCCGGCTTTGAACCCTCCACGTACTAGAGCTTTGCCTTTGCCGACTGAGCTACCACGATTCCCTCTAGATCTTTAGTCAAGTCAGATACATTTATAAATCAGCAATCTTCGTATATTTCAATATATTATAAAATCATACTTCAATCTGAAAGACTTATTTATTTAAGTAGAAGACTTAATACCCTTTGTACCCGAATAAAATTACAATTGCAGGATATTGCCCCAGTCGATGGCATTGCCCCAGTCATCCTTAATGAACACGGGTAGATCTTACGCCAGCTCGGGATTCGAACCTTTATTTACTAGAGCTTTGCCTTTGCCGACTGAGCTACCGCAAATCCCTCAGGATTTTTAGACATGTCAAATACATTTATATGCCGTTTTATTTAATACGTAAATTATCTCAATCTATAATATATATATATATATATATATATATATATATATATATATATATATATATATATATATATATATATATATATATATATATATATATATATATATATATGTATATATATATATATATATATGTATATATATATATATATATATGTATATATATATATATGTATATATATATGTATATATATGTATATACATATATATACATATATATATATATATATATATATATATATATATATGTATATACATATATATACATATATACATATATATATATATATATACATATATATACATATATATACATATATATATATACATATATATATATATATATATATATATATATATATATATACATATATATATATATATATATATATATATATATATATATATATATATATATATTTATTTATATGTATATATTTATTTATATGTATATATATATATATATATATATACATTTTTTAAATCAGCAACCTTTGTATATTTCAGTAAATTATAAAATCATACTTCAATTTGAATGAATTATTTATCTAAGTAGATGACTTAATGTCCTCTAAACCCCAAAAAAATCACAATTACAGGAAGATTGTCTGGAACAATTGCAGGAGATTGCCCCAGTCACAATTAACGAACAAGGCGGATCTTAAGCCTGCTCGGGATTCGAATCTATAACCCTGCATTTACTAGAGCTTTGCCGACTGAGCTACCGCCACTCCCTCTAGCGCTTCAGACATGTCAAATGCATTTATTGAATCAGCAACCTTCGTATATTTCAATATATTATAAAATCATACTTCAATCCGAATGACTTATTTATCTAAGTAGAAGACTTAATATCCTCTGAATCCCAATAAAATTACAATTGCTGGAAGTCTCGTAAAATAACAAAAATAAATAAATAAATAGCATTTCAAAACGTTTGAAAAGTTTTCTCTCCTTTATTGCTATTGTCTGAATTAAGAATGGATTAAACCTGTTTCATATTTCATGACTCTGCTCCGAAATGAGTTATTTTCCCTTTTTTTTTAGTTTTTATAGACTTTTGTAAATGGAAAATTTGTTTTTCCATTAAGAAACTGTCTGTCATTTATCCTTCAATAGTTAAAACTACAAAATCTAGAAATTGTATTTAAAGATATATTGTTTTTATCAAACGTAAATTTTCTTTTTATTTGTAATAAAAACAATTTAAGGTATTAGCTTAAGGGAACATAGTACTTTTTGAGGATTAAATTATTAATATATTTTTTCCATCTGTCAAAAATATTTTTTATTCATTTTTTTAATGTTTGTTACAAGATCTTTAGTAATACTAAAGCTTTAAAAGTTATTTTAGTTCTGTATAAATTTAGTATTTTTTAGAATAGCATAAATAATATATACCAAACGGGAACAAATTAATTTCAGGTATCTTTAAAATAACTTTTGAAATATGTACAAAACAAATCAAAGGTTTTTAGGATTAAACTATTAATATATTTTTCCATCTATCAAAAAATAAATTTTTGTTCCTTTTTTCAATGATTTGTACAAGATCTTAAGTAACACTAAAGCTTTAAAATTTGCTTAGTTCTGTATAAATTTAGTATTTTTCCTAATAGCATAAATAATATATACCAAACGGGAACAAATTAATATCAGGTATCTTTAAAATAACTTTTGAAATATGTACAAAACAAATCAAAGCTTTTTGAGGATTAAACTATTAATATATTTTTCCTATCTATCAAAAAATACTTTTTTGTTCCTTTTTTTAATGATTTATACAAGATCTTAAGTAACACTAAAGCTTTAAAATTTGTTTAGTTCTGTATAAATTTAGTATTTTTTAGAATAGCATAAATAATATATACCAAACGGGAACAAATTAATTTCAGGTACCTTTAAAACAACTTTTGAAATATGTACAAAACAAATCAAAGCTTTATGAGTATTAAACTATTAATATATTTTTTCCATCTATCAAAAAATAATTTTTTGTTCCTTTTTTCAATGATTTGTACAAGATCTTAAGTAACACTAAAGCATTAAATTTGTTTAGTTCTGTATAAATTTAGTACTTTTTAGAATAGCATAAATAATATATACCAAACGGGAACAAATTAATTTCAGGTACCTTAAAAACAACTTTTGATATATGTACAAAACAAAACAAAGCTTTATGAGTATTAAACTATTAATATATTTTTTCCATCTATCAAAAAATAATTTTTTGTTACTTTTTTCATGATTTGTACAAGATCTTAAGTAACACTAAAGCTTTAAAATTTGTTTAGTTCTGTATAAATTTAGTATTTTTCATAGTAGCATAAATAATATATAA
>CM063497.1:53634895-53637395 GCA_032207245.1 Pardosa pseudoannulata
ATATATATATATGTATATATATATATATATGTATATATATATATATATATATATATATACATATATATATATATATGTATATGTATATATATATATATATATGTATATATGTTATATATATATATGTATATATGTATATATGTATATATATGTATATATATTATGTATATATATATATATATATATATATATATATATATATATATATATATATATATATATATATATATATATATATATATATAATATTACATATATATATATATACCATATATATACATATATATATATATACATATATATATATATATATACATATAGATATATATATACATATATATATATATATATACATATATACATATATATATATACATATACATATATATATATAATTTCGTAAGCATAAAAATAAAACTTCTACAATCACATCATTATAATTAAATTAATTATTATTGAAAGAATGTTTAGAACTATATAGTTCTTTATAAATTATTTATACGTTTGTGTAGTAACATATATTTACACAACAACAGAAATCATACGCAAATATATTTAAATGTGTGTACAACATGTATATGTTCAGACATACACACACACACATATATATATATGTATATGTACATGTATAAATCGATATGAACATATATATATATATATATATATATATATATATATATATATAATTTCGTAAGTATGAAAATAAAACTTCTAAAATCACATTATTATAATTTGGGTATAAGAATCTTATTACAAAAAGAGTGTTTTGAACTATATAGTTCTTTATAAATTATTTATACGTTTCTATAGAAATATATATTTACACAACAGCAGAAATCACACTCAAATATATTTAAATGTGTGTACCACATGTATATGTACAGACACACAAACACACATACACACACACACACACACACATATATATATATATATATACATCCACACACATATATATATATACATATATATATATATACACACATATATATATATATATATATATACATCCACACACATTTATACTTTCGTACATACAACTTGTAACTATAAAAGCATTTTTAAGATATAAAATCAAAAATAAGAATGTTTTTAACTGTTTACCATATATTTTCTATAACAGCTCTATCAGTGTTTTAAGTAAACTTCATTATATTATATTATAATGAGCTTGCAAGGTAGTCAATTCTTCTTGATGTTAAAATAAGTTATCTTTAAGTTTGCATGACTACATTAAGTCCAAAGCATGCATTTTGTATATGAATAATTGATTCTATTCCTGCCAAGAATAGAGGCGATTGCTGTGAAATTTATCGCTCGCATGGAAGTGAACAATGAATGGCCATGGAGAATTTTGTGGACAAAAGCAATCTATTTCCACCTTCACGGATTTGTCAATACAAAATTGCAGGTTATAAGAAAAGGAAAACCTATTTGCAACTGCATCATTACCGATGCATTAGCCAAAGGTAACTGTGTAGTGCTGGTTGACAGTATCATATATGGTAGGGCCATTTTAGTTTGAGGAGACAGGGTCCTGTTGCCTGTACCGTTAATGGTAAGCGATATACGAGTCTTTTGAGCAGATAGATCATTCCAACACTTCAACAGCGTGCATAGAATGGATAGAATCATTTTCATGCAAGATGAGGCTTCTCCGCACATTGCAAAGCCAGTTATGCAACTGCTTAAGAGGCATATCGGAAATAATGGACTTATCAGTCGTAATTGTTCAACAGTCTGTCTTCCAAGATCACCAGACTTCAATCCTTGGGATTTCTAGCTGTGGAGTTATCTTAAAAACTAGTATATAGCCCGTCATATGACGGAATGCTTAACTTTTTTAATTTTCTTTAAATGTAAAGTACTGTACGAGGCATGTAAAATAATGGTATGTTTTTTGGATGAGAATTATATGGACATGCTGAATAATTTGATTATCTTCACACTACTCTAAAGTCTATCGATACTGTGAATGTAGTTTAGAATCAAATTGAATTCATTTTGGAAGATAATTCAAAGTTTTCTTACTTACGTCGAAATTATTGTTAAGTTTTTCCCAATTTTTTTCCACAGTAATTAATGGAAGTAAAGGAATGAAATTACCATTTCCACTACATCTTGGAGGTAGATAGAATTTGTTGTGAATACCTGTGATAAAATGCAACAAAAATAATCGATGATTCAATTTAAAATTATCACATATAAACCTCATCTATTATTTAAGCCAAATACAAAAGAAAATTATTTACTTAATATCAAAGTTCAGTGATAAAACGTATAAAAATAATGCGGGTGATATTTAAATAGTTTAAAATAAGAAATGAAATGAAATAGTTAAAGGAATAACGTCATAATGCTAGAAAAAATTTCATTTTTACCAATTTATTATGTGATAAATTGATAAATTGAATCGCCTTCTCTTAACCGGGGGAAATAGGGCTTTAAATAATGGCGTTAAATGCTAGATAAGGAGGGTTTGGTTTGGAGCGCTACGGTC
>CM063497.1:53639895-53642395 GCA_032207245.1 Pardosa pseudoannulata
CTTTGTAAAGGTAAGAAGTAAATCTGGTGAATACAGTATTCTTCATCATTTGAGAAGTGTTTTTACAAACATTTCTAAAAATATTTACTTTTGATTATGAAGAAGTTTATAAATTATAGCTTTTACATGTCAATTCTAATGTTATTTCCGTTATAGCTTGATAAAGTAACATTTTTTACTTTAATAAATTCTTATTTGTAAATAAATTTTGTTCTATTAAAATAATCTCGTAAACTTTTGTCATAAAAGGCACTTTTCCGTTAGTTAGTGCACGGATAAATCACTACATTTTCCTAAATATAATTATTTTAATTTTTGAGACTATATTTTTTACTTAATGGTGATAATTAAATTTATATGAATGTGTTGAACCTTTTACCGTGAGTTCCCTTATTTTTGAAGTTGCAATTACTGTTAGTGTAATATAATCTAAACATTATTTCAATTTTGAAAGAAATATAATCTTTATGTAAAAGACTAGTCCGATTAAATTACCTAAATCTAGGTTTGACGGTAATAGCTAGTCAATAAATTTTGGTACACATGAATTATGTATTTTAAAGTTATAAGACTCAGTTTGGAGAGCTACCGCCTATTGCAACAAAAGAGCTAATGAGACCGGTCTTACTATTTAAAGCCATGTAGTACTTGCAACCAGCCACCCACCAGAAGTCGGGTGTAGAGTGTTGGGTTGCTAGTTTGGTCTCACTGTCTGGCAGCATTGAGTTACGCAGGCGGCCAAGGCAGAATTACAACCTTATAATTAAAACAACAAATCCCTAACCATTCCACCAACTTTCAGCTAAACTTATATAGATGAGCGTAAAAAAATTAACTTGCCCCTTCCCTCCCTTCTTGGAACGGGGCGGAGTAGAACTATTTATCTATCTATCTGTATATATATATATATATATATATATATATATATATATATATACAGGGAGTCCCGAAAGTCCGTGTACAAACTTGGAGGGGAGGTAGAGAACTTCGTGAGGAGTCATAATTACATAGGAAAGTATAGGCGGAAACGTAACCCTTACGAGATAAAGAGACATAAATACAATAAGGACACACACACAGAATGTAGTGTAAAACGCTTTATTATACAAAAAACAACAGTAATTGATAAAAAGTATTACAGGAGGTGTTTGAAATTCCTGCCATTGGCATGAATGCACGCACAACACCGACGCGACATAGTTGGAGGACATTTTCTAAAATGCTGGCCGTTTCACGGATAGTAGAAGCAGCAATGTATATTCATGCCACCAGGCCCATTGCAGAATTGACGTGTCATACACAAGGCTCTTCATGGCATCCCAGAGAAAAAAAATCCAAAACAGATACATCAGGGGATCTTGGAGGCCAAGCGACTGGTCCACCACGCCCAATCCACCTGTTTGGAAATCTCCGGTCCAAATGATCACGAACACACAATCTTCAAATACGGGTGTTCGTGATATTCGTCGCCGTCCAGAACGTTCAATTGTGGCTCTGACGGATCCATGATCCTCGAGGTCCTGATGCACAAGGGCGAACATTTGATGATTCGGTTGCCGCCTCGTTGGATACCTTTCCCGAAACAACTGAACAGCAGCACGTCCATTTCCGTTGGCTACACCGTAGATGAAATGGATATCTGCCAACTCGGCGTTCGTAAAGTTATTCACGTTCATCGCCCGCTGTCTGTGTCTGAACTGAGGAAACCACACGCGCCGATCTTGAGAGGTCGCGTATAGCGCCACCTATTGATTTCCACCCATGCTTTCCTATGTCATTTTGGCTCCTAACAATGTTCTCTACCTCCCCTCCAAGTTTGTACACGGACTTTCGGGACACCCAATATATATATATATATATATATATATATATATATATATATATATATATATATATATATATATATATATATATATATATATATATATATATATATATATATATATATATATATATATATATATATATATATATATATATATATATATATATATATATATATATATATATATATATATATGTATATATATATATATATATATATATATATATATATAAATATAATATATATATATATATATATATATATATATATATATATATATATATATATATATATATATATATATATATATATATATATATAATATATATATATATATATATATATATATACATATATATATATATATATACATATATATATATATATATATATACATATAATATATATATATGTGTGTGTGTATACATCTTTATGCATATATATATATATGTATGGATGCATACAGATATATATACATATATACATACATATATATATAGATATACGTATATATATATATATACATATAAATACATATATGTATACATATGTATATGTATATATATATATATATATATATATATATATATATATACATATATATATATATATATATATATATATATGTATATATATTAATATTTATAATAATATATTATGTGTGTGTAAGTAATG
>CM063497.1:53649895-53657395 GCA_032207245.1 Pardosa pseudoannulata
AGTTCCTTATACTTCTTGTGCAAATTTTTTGTTTAATACATATAAGAAATATAGTTTATTCTGTAAGGGCTTTGAAACGATATACTGTAAAATACTAATGCAGGAAATTATATAACTGTGCTCTAGTGTCTAAGAAATATATCTCTTTCATTCAGCACAAACATTACAGTTCAGTTAATTACACAATTTTTCTGTGAACCCCATAATCACAATAATTTTCTTAGATGCATTACACAATTTTTTTTTTGTGTAGGACATATAATTTTAACCTATAAGAGCTCGGATATGACTTCCTGTAAAAGACAAATACAGAGAAATATAAAAGTATGCTTTAGAATCTGAAAAAAATCTCTCTTATATTCAGCACAAACATTGTGTTGATTACACAATTACCCAATTTTACTATGTGTTACATATAAGAAATACGTAATTCATATACACAATGGGTACCTTATATCTGTTGTGCAATTTTTTGTTTAATACATGTAAGAAATATATTTTATTCTGTAAGAGCTTCGAAACGACATTCTACAAAAGACAAATGCTCAGAAGTATGTATTAATTCTATGTAATACATGTAATAAATGGGTAATACATAAATGTGCTTTAGATTCTGAAAGAAATCCTTTTATTCAGAACAAACTTTGCGTTGATTACACAACTACCCAATTTTACTATGTGTTACAAATAAGAAATACGTAATCCATATACACAATGCGTTCCTTTTATCTCTTGCGCAAATTTTCTGTTTAACACGTATAAGAAACACGGTTTATTTTATTAAATCTTTGAAACGACGTACTACAAAAGGCTAATGAAGAAAATTATATAACTGTGTTCTAGAAACTAAGAAATATCTCTCTTTTATTCAGCACAAACATTACAGTTCGGTTAATTACACAATTTTTCTGTAGAATACATAATTACAATAATTACCTTATATGCATTACACAATTTTTTAGTACATAGGAGTTTAATCTATAAGAGCTCGGGAATGACTTCCTCCAAAAGACAAATACAGAAAAATGTAAAAGTATGCTTTAGAATTTGAAAAAAAATCCCTCTTTTTTTCAGAAGAAACATTGTGTTGACTACACAATTACACAATTTTACTATGTGTTACTTATAAGATATACGTAATTCATATACACAATGCGTTCCTTATATCTCTTGTGCAATTTTTATTTAATACATAAGAAATAAATTTTATTCTGTAAGAGATTCATAACGACATGCTGCAAAAGACAAATGCAAATAATTATCTGTTAGTTTTATGTAATACGTATAAGAAATGTGTAATACATGAACACAATAATTTCCTTTCATGCATTACGAATTTTTCTGCGTATTACATATAAGTTCATCCTATGACACATCCAAAACGACTTCCTGTAAAATACAAATAAAGAGACTTATAAGTAAAATATGCTTTAGTTTCCTGCAAAACAAAGAAAAAGCTCTCTTTTATTATTCTCTTTTATTAAACATTACAATGAAATTACACGAATCTCCAAAAAAAAGAGTTTTATATTTATTTTCTAGTGATCAATAGTACAATTAAGAATAAAAAACATCTAAAGATCTCACAAAGAATTCAAAGAGAATTCCAATGTTTTTTTTTCTCGTGGTCCGGGAGAAAGTAATTGAGCGTTGGCAAACAAACAGGATCTTGGGAGTCAATTCTTTCGAATTTTTAAGGATATCTCTGAAAAGAAACGACATCACGAAATAGCCAGTAATAGTGTTAAAATAAATTGAAAATAAATCGAAATTCGTTTAGAAAAGTAATTGAGTCTTTTTTATACTGGCTGTATCCTCCTTGTATTTTTACGTGCCCCAAAAAATTTTTGTTTTCCGAAATTATTTTACAATTATTACTAATAAGGAAGTTTTGTACATTTTAGTAATACTTATATATTTTTTATAATTTACCTTTTCGTGTGCTATTAATTTCTCTTTTAAGTAAATGGCAGTTTTTGTAATTTTTACCAACTAAAAAATATTATATAAAAAATACATGCATGGAACCCATGTTGACTTTTTGTGGTGATCTGCTTCGGTTTGATAGCCATGTTTCTTATCAAAACTCTTGCTTGCGTTTTCCATTAAAACAAAATTTTAATCTTAGTGATGACATGTCAGTTTTACCCCATTCCTTTTAGCCATTAACCAAAGTCTGTTCAATGAATCGACAATTCCGAAGGCTCATTTTAATAAATCAATACACCAATTGTCCACTGAGAAGCATTAAGCGATTTTTGTTAATAACATTGTATATAACTTAAACAGCTTAAACAGTGTATATAGAAGCTCGTTCACACTTATGGAATAGATTTTAATTGAGACGCGTAGCTCATTCGTAAAAACACAACTCTGTTGACTGAGAGTTTGCGGGTTTAGAGCCAGATTCTGCTTAATATCTGCCGTGTTCTTTAAAAGTAACTCACAAAATATGTTCGTGGTCACAATTTAGTTCAATTAATACCTTTGGGGTGACAGCCAATTGGGTCTTCTGCTTGATTCCTGCTTCAAAATGACGAGGACCTACTTGACCGAAGTCGTTCTTTTACCTTAATTGCTCATTAAAACGAAAGAAGCACCCCTTTTTCCTATTGCGAAAGCCTGCTGCTATCGTGTTAGTTTTTGACCAAGTACAAAAACAACAACAACGATATATATATAATATATTTATTTATATATATATATATATATATATATATATATATATATATATATATATATTATAATATATATATATATATGCGTGTATGTATGTGTGTGGTGTGTGTGTGTCGTGTGTGTAATACAGAAGTAATTATTTCCTGTGGTCACAATAAAATATTGTATCCCCTAATTATTACTGTAAGTATTTTAAGGCATATTTTAAAAGTAATAGTTTATATATATATATAATAATATATATATATAAATATATATAAATATAAATAAATATATATATAATATATATATATATAAAAATATAATATATATATTGTGTGATGTGTGTGTGTGTGTGTGTGTAATGAGACTGACTTCTCGATTGCAGTCATGGCCATAAAAATGATACCGTTTCAGCTATAGACCTTTATTAAGATAACTTTGAAGGACGGGTTCCCACTTCATCATAGAGACAAAATGAAGGGTCACTAGCATTAGTTATATGTACAAGACACGTAACACCTGGGTCAACATCTGTGTGAAAATATCTCTAGAAAAATCTGTCTCCGCTAGCGTGTATCTCCTTTTTATTTGGAAATTTCCTAAATTGTCCGCTAGGGCCATGTAGGTTTATAATTGGCCAGGCCCCTTCTTTGAGGGCGTAACCTGTAGCCCCAGTGGTCAATTTAGGTTAGGGGTTAAAAAGGGGAATGGAAAATGACGCGGGAATTTTTACCCTTGATTTAAGTTTTGAAAACCCCTGAGAATTTTCTTTACAATATCCTCCTCGGGCAAAATGAAAGAGGTGAACGATTGAGAACCTTTCGGTTAACATAAAATTTTACAAAAATGTTAAGTAACAAAATAAGTAACTGATGATTCATACATAATTATACACAAAATAAAAATACATAGTATACGTTTTGTAGCAATAAATACAGATTACAAAGACATAATACATGTGATAATAAATAAAAGAAAATTGGCAAGTTATTTACATTAATACGCTGGAAAATTATTGAAACTGCAATATGTATATCTCAGTTTAATTTAAAGGTTAAATAGCAAACGAGGTCAAGTCTATGGGTCTTCTGCTTGGTCCCTGCTTCTAAATACGAGGAACCACTTGAACTTAAGTCCTACTTCACCCTAGTGATGCTCGTTAAAACGAAGGTCTCAACCATTTCTTAATACAAGTAGCAGATGGCTTAATCCTGCTTGCTTTGACCTAGTGGTATCAGAAACAACAACATGATTTTGATAGTTGATATTTATGTATAAAAGCTATATTTTTGCTGAAATTTTCTTTTAAGTGATAGCCATGCTTTTTAACGATGGCTCTAGCTCAAATTTTCCATGAAAATAAACATTTAGTGCTGACATGTCATTTTTACCAATTATCCTTGGAAAGTTTTCCAAAATCTGTTCCATGATCAGGGATCCCCATTTCTTAAGGCTCATTTTAGTAAATCAAAATCACAAATTGTCCACTGGAGAAGCATCAGGGGATTTTACAGGTTTTTAGCTTAAACAGTGTATACAGAAAGTCATTCACACTTTATGGAAATGATTTTAAGAGAGCCGCGGTAGCTCAGTCTGCAAAAGCATCACTGTCTTGACTAGAAGGTTGCGGATTTGGAGCCTAAGGTCTGCCATGTTAATTAAAGGTAACTGGGGATGAATTGTGTTCGTAGTCCGAATGTCCTCTAAGTTGTCAATCGATACCTCTGGGGTGTCTATGGGTCTTTTGCTTGGTCCATCCTTCTAAATTCAACAGATTCACCTATATAAAAACAAAAAAAAGATAATTTTTACTTTTTTATATGTTTCATTAATATATTTAAGAATATAAATACATTTTTTGAAACCTCTAGGAAAATGTAAAGAAATACCCAGGGCGTATATTAGCCTAGGAAGAATGTTTTAGTGTTTAAATAAGATCTTTTTTTCTACACCACAAGGAGTTAATTACAAAAGTATCTCAGTTAAAAGAACGCTGTTATATGGCTGCTTTATCAATACTACTAAATCAATACTACATACAGAAGAAAAGGTAATATCACTGTGGAAGAAATCAGAGAAAATAGAATGTTTGCTATGTTAAGAACATTAATTAACTTTAGGAAAAGCATAATCACTCAGAAAAAATATATTATATATATATATATATATATATATATATATATATATATATAATACAGAAAGAGATGTATTATTAATATATATGTATGTATTCTACACACATATATAAGAGATACATATATAAGATCTGGAATGACATTATGTAAAGATACAACCAGGAAGAAAATTAATAAATAGAAAAGAATGTTCAAAAAGTTTAAAAAACCTCAATCGTTTTCCTTCTGAATCCGACAAGAAGTTAATTACAGAAAATCATGAGTAGAAAAAGAACAGAAAGATATAAATACTTTTCTTAATTAATTATACTTAGAGAAAGAATGATATTATATCCCTATAAAAAAGAATACATATAAAAAAGATTTTTGCGCTGGTTGTAAGAAAGTAAATTAGCTTTTCCACATGATCGATTGAAATTAAACATTAACAATCCTCGATGTTTTTAAAACCTCATTAATAAATACACACATAAAAAAAAATTTGAAGAGTGCCTAATACTTTTGTATTTATCTGTACATATGTGTCTATATTAAAAACATGTTCTATGAGGGCTACACAAGCTGAAAAGTAACGAAAAACGAAGGAAGTAAAATGAAAAACCGTATTGATTAAGCATATTTATGGTAGTGCTATAAAAGGTAAATAGTAAAAAAAATATTTATGACCAGGCATTGTATAGGACTTGAGGTACTTACTGCAAGATGGAAGACAAAAAGCAGTGACGAAAAGCAGTATTCTCCTATTCTAGGATTCATCACAGCCGCGGTAGCTCAGCTGGCAAGGACAGCGATCTCGTAACTGAAAAGTTGCTTTATCGGGACTAGAACCGACGTATCGGGACGTATCGGGACGTAAGATCCTCCACGTTTGTTATGGGGGACTGGGGTACATAAAATATGTCCGGGGTCACAATGTCCTCCCCGTTTTCAAACGATACCTCTGAAGATAGCAATCCAAGACTGGGAGATCTTCTGTATGGTCCCTACTTACGAGGACCAACTTTGAGCAAAGTTGCTTTTTCACCCTAACAGTGCTCTGCATACAAAAATAAAGGCCAACCCCTTTCCTTAATCGAATAGCCTATGGCTCAGTACTTCTCCAAGAGGCATAAGTAAAAACGACAACAAAATAGCAGTATTCATCAGATTGTCGAACGGAACGGGGGAAAACTTCTGGTTGTTCTGAGAATTTTTCATCGGTCATCTTCATCAACATTTCTCCTTCTTTTCTATGTATTTAGCCGAACGATGGCCGAATGGTTAGGGTGCTGGCGTTCGGAACCGGAGTTCGTGGGTTCGAATCCCACTATGGCATGGATGTTCGTAGCCGTTCGGAATCGGCTTTAAGCAGTAGGTCCCGGTCTCATTAGCCCTCGTGTTGCAAAAAGTAGACCGTAGCTCTCAAAAACCAAACCAAACCAAAACCAAACCAAAATTCTATGTATTTATGTACAGTGGACTCCTCTTAATTTGATCTCGGTTAATGCTATCAATCCTTTATTGCTATTGAAATCACTTGGTCCCGATTTTCTCTATTTATTTAAATGTTAAAATCATAGCTTTATGTAATCGTTACATCGATTAATGTTATCAGTATTCGAACCTTTGAATTTTCGAGAAATCTCCCTCTCTCACCTAGGGAAATGGGGATTGAACAAAGGAATGGGGTATTACACGTTTCTGAAATTTTTCAGAAATACCCACACCCTGCTGGTGTTTAGTGGTTGTCAGATAAGCAGAAAGCAACACATTCTTATCGGAACTAAAAATGAAAGTATTAATATTTTATGCATTGCTTGTTTAGATACAGCTTGTCGACGTGGAACCAGGGCTTCGAACCGGAACTGAACCGAAAACCGAAAACTGGAAAAAACCGTTATTTTGGTCGGAACGAAAACCGGAACTGAACCGAAAAAAATATCGGTTTATTTCGGTTCGATATATCTTTCAGTCATTTTGTTACTGTTACCAACTTATCAATATTTTCTAATTTAACGTCAACTTTATAATTACATATCCGCACTTGTATAAGATTGCAATGGTGGTTTTGGCAGCTCCAGCTACACAAGTTAGTGTTGAAATTTATTCTCCGAGACAACAGAAGTAATCTCAGTGAAACCACGTTAGAAGATATATTAATAATTAGAGGCAATTTTCATATGTTAAATAAATAATATATTTTTACATAATTATTGCAAGGCCAAGTGCACGATGTGAGAGTCAAACGACGAATGTGGGTAATCATGAACCTAGTTGTCAAATGCGATTTTGATAATGGATAACAATGCCAATGCTCGCCGCTCTTATCGTACCTGCTGTTTGTATCAATTCACATAGTGTACCAATTAAAAAAAGAATAAAATCTTCTAAATTTTGATAGAATTACATTTTTTGTTTATGATAGAATTATATTTTAGTACAAATAAGAATATACATAAAATGAAATTATTCATTTGGAACTGAAACGAAAACAATTATTTTTGGCGGAGCGAAAACCGGGACTGAACCGAAAACCGTTATTTTCGGCGGAGCGAAAACCAGAACTGAACCGATATTAATTTTTTAGTTTAACCGGAACGAAAACCGGAACAAAAAAAATTACGGTTCGAAGCCCTGCGTGGAAGCCAGAAAGCGAAATGATTTAACATTAAAACAAAAGATCTAAATTTTAAATAGTTACGAGAGGTTGATTATGATTACGAAC
>CM063497.1:53677395-53679895 GCA_032207245.1 Pardosa pseudoannulata
CCCCTAATTATTACTGTAAGTATTTTAAGGCATATTTTAAAAGTAATAGTTTATATATATATATATATATATATATATATATATATATATATATATATATATATATATATATATATATATATATATATATATATATATATATATATATATATATATAGATATATATAGATATATATATATATATATATGTGTGTGTGTGTGTGTGTGTAATGAGACTGACTTCTCGATGGGGGGTTGCAGTCATGGCCATAAAAATGATACCGTTTCAGCTATAGACCTTTATTATGATAACTTTGAAGGACGGGTTCCCACTTCATCATAGAGACAAACTGAAGGGTCAACTAGCATGTAGTTCTATGTACAAAACACGTAACACCTGGGTCAACATCTGTGTGAAAATATCTCTAGAAAAATCTGTCTCCGCTAGCGTGTATCTCCTTTTTATTTGGAAATTTCCTAAATTGTCCGCTAGGGCCATGTAGGTTTATAATTGGCCAGGCCCCTTCTTTGAGGGCGTAACCTGTAGCCCCAGTGGTCAATTTAGGTTAGGGGTTAAAAAGGGGAATGGAAAATGACGCTGGAATTTTTACCCTTGATTTAAGTTTTGAAAACCCCTGAGAATTTTCCTTACAATATCCTCCTCGGGCAAAATGAAAGAGGTGAACGAATTGAGAACCTTTCGGTTAACATAAAATTTTACAAAAATTTTAAGTAACAAAATAAGTAACTGATGATTTCATACATAATTATACACAAAATAAAAATACATAGTATACGTTTTGTAGCA
The DNA here is from genome assembly GCA_032207245.1 of Pardosa pseudoannulata. NCBI lineage: Eukaryota > Metazoa > Arthropoda > Arachnida > Araneae > Lycosidae > Pardosa > Pardosa pseudoannulata. Next base: position 53,678,183 of record CM063497.1, read on the forward strand.
ATAAATACAGATTACAAAGACATAATACATGTGATAATAAATAAAAGAAAATTGGCAAGTTATTTACATTAATACGCTGGAAAATTATTGAAACTGCAATATGTATATCTGAGTTTAATTTAATGGTTAAATAGCAAACGAGGTCAAGTCTATGGGTCTTCTGCTTGGTCCCTGCTTCTAAATTACGAGGAACCACTTGAACTTAAGTCCTACTTTCACCCTAGTGATGCTCGTTAAAACGAAGGTCTCAACCATTTGCCTTAATACAAGTAGCAGATGGCTTAATCCTGCTTGCTTTGACCTAGTGATATCAGAAAGAACAACAACATGATTTTGATAGTTGATATTTATGTATAAATGCTACATTTTTGCTGAAATTATCTTTTATGTGATAGCCATGCTTTTTAACGATGGCTCTAGCTCAAATTTTCCATGAAAATAAACATTTAGTGCTGACATGTCATTTGTAAAAATTCCCCTTGGAAAATTTTTCCAAAGTCTGTTCCATGATCTTGGATCAACATTTCTTAAGGCTCATTTTAGTAAATCAAAATCACAAATTGTCCACTGGAGAAGCACCAGGTGATTTTACAGGTTTTTATCTTAAACAGTGTATACAGAAGGTCATTTATGGAAATGATTTTAAGAGAGCCGTTGTAGCTCAGTCTGCAAAAGCATCACTGTCTTGACTAGAAGGTTGCGGGTTTGGAGCCCGAACCGGCCTAAGGTCTGCCATGTTAATTAAAGGTAACTGGGGATGAATTATGTTCGTAGTCCGAATGTCCTCTAAGTTGTCAATCGATACCTCTGGGGTATCAGGTCAAGTCTATGGGTCTTTTGCTTGGTCCATCCTTCTAAATTCAACAGATTCACCTATATAAAAACAAAAAAAGATAATTTTTACTTTTTTATATGTTTCATTAATATATTTAAGAATATAAATACATTCTTTAAAACCTCTGGAAAAATGAAAGAAATAACCAGGGCTTATATTAGCCTAGAAAGAATGTTTCAATGTTTAAATAAGATCTTTTTTTCTACACCACAAGGAGTTAATTACAAAAGTCTCTCAGAAAAAAGAACACTATTATAAGGCTGTTTTATCAGTACTACTTAATCAATACTACATACAGAAGAAAAGGTAATATCACTGTGGAAGAAATCAGAGCAAATAGAATGTTTGATATGTTAAGAACATTAATTAACTTTAGGAAAAGCATAATCACTCAGAAAAAATATATTATATATATATATATATATATATATATATATATATATATATATATATATATATATATATATATATATATATATATATATAATACAGAAAGAGATGTATTATTAATATATATGTATGTATTCTACACACAGAGATAAGAGATACATATATAAGATCTGGAATGACATTATGTAAAGATACAACCAGGAAGAAAATTAATAAATAGAAAAGAATGTTCAAAAAGTTTAAAAAACCTCAATCGTTTTCCTTCTGAATCCGACAAGAAGTTAATTACAGAAAATCATGAGTAGAAAAAGAACAGAAAGATATAAATACTTTTCTTAATTAATTATACTTATAGAAAGAAGGATATTATATCCCTGTAAAAAAGAATACATATAAAAAGATTTTTGCGCTGGTTGTAAGAAAGTAAATTAGCTTTTCCACATGATCGATTGAAATTAAACATTAACAATCCTCGATGTTTTTAAAAC
>CM063497.1:53702395-53714895 GCA_032207245.1 Pardosa pseudoannulata
TAAAAAATATAACAACACAGAAAAAAGAAACATAAATAGCTCCAAATTAGCAAATATCTCCAAATCACGCCAAAGGGGCTTGTAATACGTCTGTACTTGAAAGAGTTGTATAATTCACAAAGACTAGTTCTTTTATTTACAACAACAATAGTGTAAGAGGAGGGATAAACCAGTTATTCATGATATTTTTCATAAAGGTGGTACAAAAATAGGTATATCCACAGATATTCACAAAGGAATTTGTACAAATTAACTTCACCACTTTTATTTATTGCACAAACAGTTCATTAAAAACCGTGGTAGCTCACTGAACCACTTATGTTTGTAGTTACTGTGTGCGAGTGTTTTTAATAGATCTGAGCCTTAAATAAGTTACTTAGTTTTCCTTTGTTGTACACACTTCAGTAAGAACACAGAAGTTACCATTCTGTAATATGATAGTCTAATTTTGAGCAGACAAGTAGGCGAGCTCTATACATTTTTCTAGTACTACATAAAGTGTATATGATAGGATTCACAATCCTACTTTTGGTCAGGTGTTAACTTAAAAAGTTATACTCTTTCCCCAGTCTAAAATTTGCAACCGCCTCTTTATGTGTTTTATGACTAATTATATCAAGCCCTTCTAGCTAGATAACCTCCCAGAGAAAAGGCAGCGATCTCGTAACTGAGGGATTGTTTGTTCGGAGCTGAAGCTGGCCTAAGATCCGCTGTGTTTGTTAAAGGTGACTGGGGAAAGCAAAATATGTTAATGGACACAAAGTCCTCCAAATTCTCAATAAATACCTCTGGCTGGGTATGGCAGGTGAAGTCTATGCATCTTTTGCTTGGTGCCTGCTTCAAAATTACGAGGACCCACTTGAGCAAAGTCGTTATTTCACCCTAATGGTGCTCATTAAAAAACGAAATCGCATCCATTTGCCTTAATACGAATAGCATGTGGCTCAATTGTGCTTCATTTATCCAATTGGCATCCAACAAACAACAACAAATAACAACACAATTTATTGAAAAATGGGCAGAGATCAGTTTGTGAAACTTGTTGGTTACCACCAGACGTCAGAAAATTTTGAACACATAGTTAGCTGGGAAATTAAAGTTCCCATGTGTATGTATGTATGTATGTATTTTGAAATAACTGCATTAATGTATATAAGGAATCTGAATTAATATATATACGATAATAAATTATTCTCTTCTGTAATCAGTTAATTTGTGACGAAACAGATTTGAGGTCAAAAGGTTAAAAAATAAATACAATAATTATATATATGTATGTATATATATGTATATATATATATATATATATATATATATATATATATATATATATATATATATATATATATATATATATATATATATATATATATATATATATATATATGTATGTATGTATGTATGTATGTATGTATGTATGTATATATATATATATATGTATATATATATATATATATATATATATATATATATATATATATATATATATATATATATATATATATGTATATATATGTATATATATGTATATATATATAATATATATATATATATATTTATATATATATATATATATATATATATATATATATATATATATATATATATATACATATTTATATATATATGTATTGTCGTAAGAAATTTTTGAACACAAAGTTAGCTGGGAAATTAAAGTTCCCCTGTATATGTATGTGTGTACTTTGAAATAACTGCATTAATGTATATAAAGAATCTGCATTATTATATATACGATAATAAATTATTCTCTTTTGTAAGCAGTTAATTTGTGAAGAAACACTATTAAGGTCAAAAAGTTAAAAAAATAAATGCAATAAGTATCTTACACAACATTTTGAATCTTTATTCATTTAAAAAATTAAAGACATAATTTTCCACTCTAATCAAGTTTAAATTGAAATTTAAGTAAATACAATCTTCTATTTAATTAAAAATTTATATCTCCTTATCGTTAGTAAAATATTTTATAATTCTTCCTTGCTTCGTTGATTCAAGTAGCATCCGAAACAGCAACAAATAACAACACAATTTATTGGAAAAAAAGGGCAGGGAACAGTTTGTGAAACTTGTTGGTTACCACCCACGATTGACATCAGAAATTTTTGAACACAAAGTTAGCTGGGAAATTAAAATTTCCATGTGTATGTATGTATGTATTTTGAAATAACTGCATTAATGTATATAAGGAATCTGCATTAATATATATATATATATATATATATATACGACAATAAATTATTCTCTTTTGTAAGAAGTTAATTTGTGAAGAAACAGTATTAAAGTCAAAAAGTTAAAAAATAAATGCAGTAAGTATCTTACACAATATTTAGAATCTTTATTCATTTAAAAATCAGACATAATTTTCCACTCTAATCAAGCTTAAATTAAAATTTAAGTAAATACAATCTTCTATTTAATTAAAAATTTATATCTCCTTATCGTTCGTAAAATATTTGACAATTCTGAGCTGATTATAAATACTAATTATATTTTTACTCAATTAGAGTTTTACTTAATCTTCTTACAATTCAAAAAATGTTCCCATTCCTGAGAGATTAGATCCTTTTATCCAATTAAATGTGATAAAAATATTCAATTTCTAACAAGTCATGGAAAATTAGTTTGTATTTTTCCCTTAATAATGTACTGCGTGAACGTTATAAAGTAGTAATTATAAAGTTATATTATTATAGTAGTTATAAAGTATAAATTAGTAATTAAAGATGTGTAACTTTGTACACATATAATTTGAAATATAAATTAATCCCAACAGAAATTTTAATGCTGATAATTTTGGGAATATGTTATTGTTTTAAAAAAATGTACCTCGAGACTTAACAATTCATGCATTTTTATGTAATACTATTAAGTGTGCTTGTGCTTCGCTACGGTGAACTTAATGTATTACTTTTAAACAAAGATTTTTTTTCTTGAATAACTCTCTAAATTCGTCATAGTTCAGTTCGAGTCATTGGCATATTTATATATTTCTATCATAAGCGTATTATGAGATTATTCAGTTTTTTAAATCGAATTTGTGTCTTGTATTAAATTTACTCAAACTTTTTTATGGCAACATATAAGTTTAACCCTAAATTGCATTACTGTATTACTACTGTACGTTGATTAGCAAAATTAACAGATCTTGCCATATTAGAATAGGAAGAGATTTTGACAACAACAGTGCTAATTTGGGTGGTATAAATAAATCTTGTCCAAAATGAAGAAAATTTATGACAAACCACATGGTTTTGTGTAAAACAGAAACACACATTCATATTGACAACCATATGAATATGAAGATAACTATATAAAATGATAGGTTTTACTTGTCCACGAGAGTCACTGAAATTTGTACTTTTTGTTGTTAGAATATTGTTAATAAACATTTCATTGTAACATAAAAATTAACCAGGAATTTAAATTAAAATGAGTTCTTATATAAAATTGCTATAATTTGCGTCACATGGAAATGAAAGTTAATCGCTATATATCTAAATTTCCAGGTCAAATCGAATGGATACAACACAGACGATGTTTAAATAATTTAAAATAAGAAAGGAATAAATGAGATATTTAAAGGAATGAAGTCATAATGATAAAAAATATCATTTTGACCCATTTATTATGCGATAAATTGAAAATTTTAATCTCCTGCTTTTAACCGAGGAAAATTGCGTTTAAAACAATTACTTGGGATGACGTCACATTGCTAGAAATATTGCTTCTTTCCCTTAGTTATGATGCGATAAATTAAAAAATTGAATCTTTTGCGTTTAACCGGGGAAAATAATGCTTGGAATAATGACATGAAATGCTTGAAAAGGGGGAAGGAATGGATTTCGAACGTTAAAAATTTACAAAAACCTTCCCAGGGATATACCTAAACATTTCCCAAATTTTCACGGCGATTGGATGCATAGTTTTTGAGTCTATTGAGTACAGACAGACAGACACAAATTCATTTTTATATATATAGATTTCCTAGATATCCTACTCTCTCTCTGTATTTGTGAAAGTGGTTGGATATCTGTATATGTATTATTATGTTCTTTGGTTACATTGGTGGCAATGAAGGGTCTAATTTACTGAGCAAAAAAAGGAACAGAAGATTATATAAGATAACTCTCTATCATCCGTGACTGCTTTAGGATGAAAAATGACTTTGTATATTAGTAAATTATCACCAGATTTACGGCAAAAGTTTGAGAGATTATCTGGAATTGCTGAATAAATTTAGCATGAAAACATGAAAAGATGAAAAGGGGCATTTAAACATGAAAAGAGGCAGTGGCAAATTTTAGACTTTGAGACGAGTATGACTTAGGCTTGCTGAACACCTGACTTAGAAGAAACATATCTTTATATGTTAGTGAATTATCCTTATTGTTAAAATCAAATTCAGAACACCTGATGAAAAGATTGATTTTGAAATTTAACATATGATCCTTTGGGAAAATTATTAGAGGAAACATATCTTACTATATTAGAGAATTATCCTTTATATTAAGGTCAAATTCTAGGATATTATCTGAAATTGCTGGATAAAGTCAGTTATAAAGCCTGAAAAGAGGTGGTTGCAAATTTTAGATTAGGAGCCAAGTATAATTGGCTTTCTAAACACCTAACCAAAAGAGGGATTTTGAAACTTATTATATGCTCCTTTAGTAAAATTATTATAGGAACCAGATCTTTGTATATTAGTGAATTATTCTTTATGTTAAGGTCAAATTTCAGGATTTTATCTGGAATTGCTGGATAAAATTAGTTACAAAGCACAGAAAGAGGCGGGAGAAAAGGCGGTTGCAAATTTTAGACTAGAAGCCGAGTATGACTGAGTGACTTGTTGAACATCTGACCAAAAGAGGGATTTTGAAATTTAGCATAGCTCCTTTAGTAAAATTATTAGAAGAAACATATCTTTGTATATTAGTGTATTATCTTTTATATTAAAGTCAAATTTTAGGAGATTATCTGGAATTGCAGGGTAAAATTAAAACGGAAAGAGGCAGTTGCAAATTTTAAACTAGGAACCGAATATGACTGGTTTGCTGAACACCTGACCAAAAGAGGACATTTGAAATTTAGCATATGTTCCTTTAAAAAATTATTAGAGAAAACATATCTTTGTATATTAGTGAATTATCCTTTATGTTAAGGTCAAATTTCAGGATTTTATCTGGAATTGCTGGATAAAATTAGTTATAAAGAACGGAAAGAGGTGTTTGCAGATTTTAGACAAGGAACTGAGTATGACTTGCTTGCTGAACACCTGACCAAAAGAGGGATTTTGAAATTTAATATGTGCTCTTTAGGAAAATTATTAGAGGAAGCATATCTTTGTGTATTAGTGAATTATCCTTTATGTTAAGGTCAAATTCTAGGAGATTATCTGGAATTGCTGGATAAAATTAGTTATAGAGCACGGAAAGAGGCGGTTGCAGATTATAGACTAGGAACCGAGTATGACTGCCTTGCTAAACACCTGACCAAATGAGGGATTTTGAAACTTATTATATGCTCCTTTAGGAAAATTATTAGAGGAACCATATCTTTGTATATTAGTGAATTATCCTTTATGTTAAGGTCAAATTTCAGGATTTTATCTGGAATTGCTGGATAAAATTAGTTATAGAGCACGGAAAGAGGCGGTTGCAGATTATAGACTAGGAACCGAGTATGACTGCCTTGCTAAACACCTGACCAAATGAGGGATTTTGAAACTTATTATATGCTCCTTTAGTAAAATTATTATAGGAACCAGATCTTTGTATATTAGTGAATTATTCTTTATGTTAAGGTCAAATTTCAGGATTTTATCTGGAATTGCTGGATAAAATTAGTTACAAAGCACAGAAAGAGGCGGTTGCAGATTATAGACTAGGAACCGAGTATGACTGCCTTGCTAAACACCTGACCAAATGAGGGATTTTGAAACTTATTATATGCTCCTTTAGGAAAATTATTAGAGGAACCATATCTTTGTATATTAGTGAATTATCCTTTATGTTAAGGTCAAATACCAGGATTTTATCTGGAATTGCTGGATAAAATTAGTTATAGAGCACGGAAAGAGGCGGTTGCAGATTTTAGACTAGGAACCGGGTATGACTGCCTTGCTAAACACTTGACCAAAAGAGGGATTTTGAAACTTATTATATGATCCTTTAGGAAAATTATTAGAGGAACCATATCTTTGTATATTAGTGAATTACCCTTTATGTTAAGGTCAAATTCCAAGATTTTATCTGAATTGCTGGATAAAATTAGTTATAATGCACGGAAATTGGCAGTTGCAAATTTTAGACTAGGAACCGAGTATGATGACCTTTCTAAACACCTGACCAAAAGAGGGATTTTGAAATTTAATATATGCTCATTTAAAAAAATTATTAGAAGAAACATATCTTTGTATATTAGTTAAATATCCTTTATATTAAAGTCAAATTCTAGGAGATTATCTGGAATATCAGGGTAAAATTAAAACGGAAAGAGACGGTTGCAAATTTTAGACTAGAAGCCGAGTATGACTGAGTGACTTGTTGAACATCTGACCAAAAGAGGGATTTTGAAATTTAGCATAGCTCCTTTAGTAAAATTATTAGAAGAAACATATCTTTGTATATTAGTGTATTATCTTTTATATTAAAGTCAAATTTTAGGAGATTATCTGGAATTGCAGGGTAAAATTAAAACGGAAAGAGGCAGTTGCAAATTTTAGACTAGAAGCCGAGTATGACTGAGTGACTTGTTGAACATCTGACCAAAAGAGGGATTTTGAAATTTAGCATAGCTCCTTTAGTAAAATTATTAGAAGAAACATATCTTTGTATATTAGTGTATTATCTTTTATATTCATATTCTAGGAGATTATCTGGAAATTGCAGGGTAAAATTAAAACGGAAAGAGACGGTTTGCAAATTTTAGACTAGAAGCCGAGTATGACTGAGTGACTTGTTGAACATCTGACCAAAAGAGGGATTTTGAAATTTAGCATAGCTCCTTTAGTAAAATTATTAGAAGAAACATATCTTTGTATATTAGTGTATTATCTTTTATATTCATATTCTAGGAGATTATCTGAAATTGCAGGGTAAAATTAAAACGGAAAGAGACGGTTGCAAATTTTAGACTAGAAGCCGAGTATGACTAGTTTGCTGACCAAAAGAGGACATTTGAAATTTAGCATATGTTCCTTTAAAAAATTATTAGAGAAAACATATCTTTGTATATTAGTGAATTATCCTTTATGTTAAGGTCAAATTTCAGGATTTTATCTGGAATTGCTGGATAAAATTAGTTATAAAGAACGGAAAGAGGTGTTTGCAGATTTTAGACAAGGAACTGAGTATGACTTGCTTGCTGAACACCTGACCAAAAGAGGGATTTTGAAATTTAATATGTGCTCTTTAGGAAAATTATTAGAGGAAGCATATCTTTGTGTATTAGTGAATTATCCTTTATGTTAAGGTCAAATTCTAGGAGATTATCTGGAATTGCTGAATACAAATAATTTTAAAACACGGAAAGAGGTGGTTTCAAATTTTAGACTAAGAGCCTGGATGATTGAATAGATAAACACCTAACCAAAATTAGGGATTTTGAAATTTAGCATATGCTTCTTTAGGAAAATTATTAGAAGAAACATATATATTTGTATATTAGTGAATTATACTTCATGTTAAGGCCAAATTCTAGGAGATTATCTGGAATTGCTCGATAAAATTAAAACAGAAATAGACGGTTGAAAATTTTAAACTAGGAGTCAGTTATGACTTGCTTGTTTAACACCTAACCAAAAAAGGGATTTTGAAATTTAACATATGCTCCTTTAAAAAACTATTAGAGGAAACATATCTTTGTATATTAGTGAATTCTCTTTATGTTAAGGTCAGATTCTAGGAGATTACCTGGAATTGCTGTGTAAAATTAGAAATAAAACATGGAAAGAGGGGGTTGCAAAATTTAGACTAGTAGCCGAGTATGACTTGTTTTCTGAACACCTGACCAAATGAGGGATTTTGAAATTTAGCGTATACTCCTTCAAGAAAACTATTAGGGGAAACATATCTTTGTATATTATTGAGTTATTCTTTATGTTAAGATCAAAATCTAGGAGATTATCTGGAATTGCTCGATAAAATTAAAACAGAAATAGACGGTTGCAAATTTTAAACTAGGAGTCAGTTATGACTTGCTTATTTAACACCTAACCAAAAAAGGGATTTTGAAATTTAACATATGCTCCTTTAAAAAACTATTAGAGGAAACATATCTTTGTATATTAGTGAATTCTCTTTATGTTAAGGTCAGATTCTAGGAGATTACCTGGAATTGCTGAGTAAAATTAGAAATAAAACATGGAAAGAGGCGGTTGTAAAATTTAGACTAGTAGCCGAGTATGACTTGTTTGCTGAACACCTGACCAAATGAGGGATTTTGAAATTTAGCGTATACTCCTTCAAGAAAACTATTAGGGGAAACATATCTTTGTATATTATTGAGTTATTCTTCATGTTAAGGTCAAAATCTGGGAGATTATCTGGAATTGCTCGATAAAATTAAAACAGAAATAGACGGTTGCAAATTTTAAACTAGGAGTCAGTTATGACTTGCTTGTTTAACACCTAACCAAAAAAGGGATTTTGAAATTTAACATATGCTCCTTTAAAAAACTATTAGAGGAAACATATCTTTGTATATTAGTGAATTCTCTTTATGTTAAGGTCAGATTCTAGAAGATTACCTGGAATTGCTGAGTAAAATTAGAAATAAAACATGGAAAGAGGCGGTTGTAAAATTTAGACTAGTAGCCGAGTATGACTTGTTTGCTGAACACCTGACCAAATGAGGGATTTTGAAATTTAGCGTATACTCCTTCAAGAAAACTATTAGGGGAAACATATCTTTGTATATTATTGAGTTATTCTTCATGTTAAGGTCAAAATCTGGGAGATTATCTGGAATTGCTCGATAAAATTAAAACAGAAATAGACGGTTGCAAATTTTAAACTAGGAGTCAGTTATGACTTGCTTGTTTAACACCTAACCAAAAAAGGGATTTTGAAATTTAACATATGCTCCTTTGGGAAAACTATTAGAGGAAACATATCTTTGTATATTAGTGAATTCTCTTTATGTTAAGGTCAGATTCTAGGAGATTACCTGGAATTGCTGAGTAAAATTAGAAATAAAACATGGAAAGAGGCGGTTGTAAAATTTAGACTAGTAGCCGAGTATGACTTGTTTGCTGAACACCTGACCAAATGAGGGATTTTGAAATTTAGCGTATACTCCTTCAAGAAAACTATTAGGGGAAACATATCTTTGTATATTATTGAGTTATTCTTCATGTTAAGGTCAAAATCTGGGAGATTATCTGGAATTGCTCGATAAAATTAAAACAGAAATAGACGGTTGCAAATTTTAAACTAGGAGTCAGTTATGACTTGCTTGTTTAACACCTAACCAAAAAAGGGATTTTGAAATTTAACATATGCTCCTTTAAAAAACTATTAGAGGAAACATATCTTTGTATATTAGTGAATTCTCTTTATGTTAAGGTCAGATTCTAGGAGATTACCTGGAATTGCTGAGTAAAATTAGAAATAAAACATGGAAAGAGGCGGTTGTAAAATTTAGACTAGTAGCCGAGTATGACTTGTTTGCTGAACACCTGACCAAATGAGGGATTTTGAAATTTAGCGTATACTCCTTCAAGAAAACTATTAGGGGAAACATATCTTTGTATATTATTGAGTTATTCTTCATGTTAAGGTCAAAATCTGGGAGATTATCTGGAATTGCTCGATAAAATTAAAACAGAAATAGACGGTTGCAAATTTTAAAACTAGGAGTCAGTTATGACTTGCTTGTTTAACACCTAACCAAAAAAGGGATTTTGAAATTTAACATATGCTCCTTTAAAAAACTATTAGAGGAAACATATCTTTGTATATTAGTGAATTCTCTTTATGTTAAGGTCAGATTCTAGGAGATTACCTGGAATTGCTGAGTAAAATTAGAAATAAAACATGGAAAGAGGCGGTTGTAAAATTTAGACTAGTAGCCGAGTATGACTTGTTTGCTGAACACCTGACCAAATGAGGGATTTTGAAATTTAGCGTATACTCCTTCAAGAAAACTATTAGGGGAAACATATCTTTGTATATTATTGAGTTATTCTTTATGTTAAGGTCAAAATCTAGGAGATTATCTGGAATGGATTGATAAAATTAAAACAGAAATAGACGGTTGCAAATTTTAAACTAGGAGTCAGTTATGACTTGCTTATTTAATACCTAACCAAAAAAGGGATTTTGAAATTTAACATATGCTCCTTTAAAAAACTATTAGAGGAAACATATCTTTGTATATTAGTGAATTCTCTTTATGTTAAGGTCAGATTCTAGGAGATTACCTGGAATTGCTGAGTAAAATTAGAAATAAAACATGGAAAGAGGTGGTTGTAAAATTTAGACTAGTAGCCGAGTATGACTTGTTTGCTGAACACCTGACCAAATGAGGGATTTTGAAATTTAGCGTATACTCCTTCAAGAAAACTATTAGGGGAAACATATCTTTGTATATTAGTTGAGTTATTCTTTATGTTAAGATCAAAATCTAGGAGATTATCTGGAATGGATTTATAAAATTAGTTATAAAACTAGAAAAGAGACTGTTGAAGATTTTGGAATAAGAGTGTGGTGTAATTGACTAGATGAACAACTAAACAAAAGAGGGATTTTGAAATCTAGCAAATGCTCCTTTGAGAAATTTATTCGAGAAAACATGCCTTCGTATATTTGTGAGTTATTCTCTATGTTACGGTCAAATTCTGGGAGATTATCTGGAATGGTTTGATAAAATTAGACATAAAACAAGGAAAAAGCAATTGCAAATTTTACACTAGGAGCCGGGTAGGACTGGTTAGATTAATACTTCAAAAGAGGGATTTTGAAATCTAACATATGATCTTTAACGAAAATTAATGGAGACAACATTCCTTCGTATATTAGTAAATTATTTTCCAGGTAAAGGTCAAACTCTGGGAGGTTATCTAGCTAGAAGGGCTTGATATAATTAGTCATAAAACACTTAAAGAGGCGGTTGCAAATTTTAGACTGGAAAAGGAGTATAACTTTTTAAGTTAACACCTGACCAAAAGTAGGATTGTGAATCCTATCATATACACTTTATGTAGTACTAGAAAAATGTATAAAGCTCGCCAACTTGTCTGCTCAAAATTGGACTATCATATTACAGAATGGTAACTTCTGTGCTCTTACTGGAGTGTGTACAACAAAGAAAAACTAAGTAACTTATTTAAGGCTCAGATCCATTAAAAACTCTCGCACACAGTAACTACAAACATAAGAGGTTCAGTGAATGATTTATTTTACCTATTATTAGAGAATAAAGACTTTTTCGGTAACGTACAATTATAACGTGTGCACCTTTACATAACTTGAACAACTACTATCAACGCTATAGGGAAAATATACAGTAAAACCTCGAGTATCCGATGCAATTGGGACCAAGCCTCCTTTGGATAATCGAAATTTTTGGTGAATGAAGAATTCATCAATAATCGTATAGTTGAATCGTCATTGATGCAATAATATGCGATAGTTGTGGGACTTGGTAGTATGATCTTCAAAATTTCGAAGTGGGGTAAGTTTTTGTTTAGAACCGGAATATTTGAAAGTGGGAAAGAGTGCAATCATACCAAGAATTGTGCTTGCGAGAAGGAATTCTGAAAAAGGGAATTCCAAAATATTTGTCGTAGTTTGGAAAGGACGATTTGCATACAAAAGTAATGTGAGAAAAAAGAAAACTTTAAAAATGCAAGTTTGTAAAGAGAACATTTTGGATGATAGTAGAAAGGGAGAAAAGTGAAGAAAAAACCGACTTCGGCTAACGCTAAGTTTCCGTTAATCGTGGTAATACCCTTTATTATATCTTTATTACATCTTTATTGGATTATTGCATCTTTATTTTATAGTTATAGAAACATCCTAATAACATATTCAATAAGATCATTCGAAAATGGCAGCAAGAAAAAGCATGATTAAGTAAGCGATATTCTTTACTTAATAAAGAGTAGAAAAGTGAGAGAAACATCCCAAACAACAAATAATTTACGGTTTTATTTTTGTTTAAAGATATTTATTTAAAAAATATATTTTATCTGTAATTATGGAACAACAGTTAAATATTGTTAGTTTGAACTCTCTGCATTAAACATGGAGTTAGGACAGCAGAGTAATCTGTACGCAGTATACATTTCTGATAAGAAAGCAAGATAACTTATATCTTTATAACATGGTCTTCATTATTTAGAATATAATATTTAATTTTTTTTTTGTTGCATTTAAATATTATTTATTACATACCTACTTATCTTTGTGCAAGGAATTAAAAAAATGCATCCCAAGTTGCTTTCCTTAAAAACGATGAGTTAATAAAACTTGTTATTA
>CM063497.1:53722395-53724895 GCA_032207245.1 Pardosa pseudoannulata
AGAAGTGAATTGAAAAAGGCTCAACTAAATTATTTACAACCACTGGTTAGGTAACCACTCGATGGCAATCAAACTATTAAAGGTCGGTATCACCAAAGTCAGCCGGACGATGGCCGAATGGTTAGGGTGCTGGTCTTCGGAACCGGAGTTCGTGGATTCGAATCCCACTATGGCATGGATGTCCGTACCCATTCGAAATCGGCTTTAAGCAGTAGGCCCAGGTCTCATTAGCCCTCGTATTGCAAAATGTAGACCGTACCTGCAGTGTATAGAAGGAAACTGTGAATGGAATTAACAAAAAGATATATGGGTAAATTCAAAATAAATCTTATAGGCGTTACACTCGAATGAAATTTTTACTGTTCATTGGCATTAAGGGGAATCATCACTGACTCCATTTACTTTTATAAATATTTATTCACACACATAAAAATAGAAATAAAAAAGGAATATGCGCTAGAGCGTAACTCGAGAGCATGTGCGTCCGAACTATACAACCCTATGTCTATCAGCTAAGCTCTGTGCGCGATAGAGTTGAGTTGTCCAAGCTGGTAAAGTTGCGTGGGAGGGGATGACTCAACATGTAGTCGCAAAGCCTGGACACCACAGCATGTTTTTAATAACTTAAGTTATCTATCTGTCCGTCTGCCCTCCAATTTATACAGCGGTTGGACCTGGAATGGATAGAGGCATCCATATTGGATTCTTGAGAAGTTAAAGTTAGCAAAATTCAAAGCAAGTGAAGTTTATCTTCTCCTAAGCTATCGATCCTATTCTAAAATATATTGGTATAAATAGTTTCATATCACACTAAAAAATACTTTAAAACGTTCGAAATCCACCACTTCCCACCTTTTTCGTGCGTTTAATGCAATTATTTCAAGCCCTTTTTTCCCTTTTAAGAGTAGGCGATTAAATTCATCAATTTATTGCATTATAAGTAGATAAAAATAGCATTTTTGTCTAGCTTTATCGCGTCATTCCTATCACTATCTCATTTAAATCATTTCTTATTTTAAATTATTTAAATATCGTCTGCATTATTTTAATACGTTTTATCACTTAACTTAGATATTACGTAAATAATATTCTTTTATATTAGGCTTAAATAATAGATTAGGTATATATGTGATAATTTCAAATTTAATCATCGATTATTTTTTGTGACAATGAAAATTTTATCAAAGGTATTAACAACAAATTCTTTTGATATTTATTAACCCGTGAAATAAACTCCTAGACTTTTATAAAAGTCTAGAAGTCTATTTCCCGGATTAATAAATATCTACCGTTTAAGTTATATATCTCTGATAATTAAGAAGTGTGTTTGTTTGTGTGTTTGTTTTTTATACATAACCACCCGTTTTCCAATCGATTTGCTAAATTTTGGACATCATTTATATATACCGACAATTAATCGCTGTCAATATTAAAGCCTCTGCTGTCCATCCTATCACATAATATTGCAAGGTAAATAAAAGTTGCCATACTAACATACGGTCAGTAAAGATAAATAAATTATTGAGCGTGTACCAGATAATTTTCAGCTAAAAAAACAAACCATTTTTTTTACCTGCCTCATAGGGTACTTTAAAATACTGGAAAATTAAAAAAATTACTTATCGCGTCATATGATAGGCCATATGCCAGTGCATAAAATATTTTTTGACGTTTGACACTTGATATATTGTATATATGCTTTAGATTTATGTGTTTATTTTAGGCATATAAATAATTTGTATATTACTTTATAAAATTCATTTATAGAAGATATTTTTACAAATGAAAACTTTACATAACTTTCCTTTAATACATTTTTTCGACTCCTATACATTAAAATTGTTAAGTGTAATTTTGTATTCCAGATACAAATACTAAAAGTTTTATACAGGTTATCTATAGGGTGTTTCAAAAATGACTGGTATATTTGAAAAATCAATAAAAACTAAACGGACAGTGATGGAAATACACAGTTTATTGTAATATGCTTGGGACATTACTAAATATTTGGCAGACAAACTTTAAAATTAGTTACAATGTTCCCCAACAGATGACGCTGCAGTCTGGAAAAATCTAAACTATGATATTTTTCAGATATCCACCATGTGCAGCCATAATATGGCGTATTCTCAGAAAGAAATTATCAAAAACGCGTGTGAACGTCTCAGGCGGGATGGGTTCACATGCAGAACAGATGTAATGTTCCAGTTATTCAATTGTTTCTAGATAGTGGTGGTACACCTGGTTTTTTAAGAGTCCCCACAGACAAATATCGTAGTTTAGATTTTTCCAGACTGATGCGCCATCTGTTGTGGAATATTGTAACTAATTTTAAAGTTTGTCTGCCTGAAAATTTATTATTGTCCCAAGCATATCGAATAAACTGTGAATTTCTATAACTGTCCGTTTGGTTTGTATTGATTTTTCAAATATACCGATCATTTTATAAACACCCTGTACAATGTTTAGAATAAAACTGTGCATGATACTAACAATAAAT
>CM063497.1:53729895-53742395 GCA_032207245.1 Pardosa pseudoannulata
TTTAAGTCGAAATCACTCCTTTGATTAAGACATTTAGAGACTGGGAAAAAGATTTTCAGGAAAATGTTAAAGAGGTTCTTAAGGAAATATTAAAGTTAAATAATTTTGTTTTATAACATATCTATATTTTAACTTTTAATTTTTAATTTTTAATTTTAATGTATTTAATATATCATTTATATAAATTTAATTTTTTTAATTTATTTACATTTCTTAAATTAAATTTATTTAAGAAATATGAATAAGAAAAACTTTAAGAAATGTAAAATTTTAAATTTATTTACATTTCTATTGCACGACTAAATTGAGAGTTTTATTCACTTAACCCATAAAATCCAGTTTCTTTACAACTTTATTTAAACCTCTGTTTGTTTATATTTACTTTTCAAGCAAATCCAATTTTCAGATTTATTGATGGCATAAATCATGTTAGTGTTTATATTTACCTGAAAAGATCAATCTTTTTTAAAATCACATGACATGTACATCACTTTGCTTTAGTATTTTAAAGATAAAATTGGTAATTCAACTTAAAAAATTATAGAATTTCTAAAATCGAAGCTCAAGGAGGGACATGTATCTAAAAGTGAGGCAATTTTATTGTCGAATAACTCTCTCTAAATGAGAAAATAATGACAAAATCGATAAATTGTTCTAAAGGAATTGCGGACTAGCATTCAATTTTGTACTTTACATAATAGTCTTAAAGCTATAAGTCTCAAGAAACTATATAAAAATGACCTTTTCATAATACGAAACGACATTTTGGAATAATTTATCAACGTAAATATATAAGTTATGTCAGGTATTAAAAATAATCTCAGAAAGAAAAGTTAACAAAGAGAAAAGTTGTTTAAATAATAAAAGAAAATTTTAAAAATGTCTCATTTGCAATATGAATTTATTTTTACATTTTCTTGCTTCAGTTATGGTTAATTAATCAGAACAAAGGTTGATTAACGGTTTAACAAACATCGTATAAAATACATGTATTCTCATTTATACTAATAACAATGCAAATTACAAATTACCCTACGATATTCTAACCAGGTATTAATTTAAGACCATATGTCTTATCTTTATTGCACATCTCAGAAATAACTTCATGCCGATGTTAACGAAACATTAGTAAAGATATATTTTCAGTACAATTTTCTTGATGGATTTTCATTGCCAAGTACATATTTCTGTATCATATAATCTTAATGGATTGTCATTAGCCAAGGAAGTACATTTTTCTGTATCATATAATCTTAATGGATTGTCATTAGCCAAGGAAGTACATTTTTCAGTATCATGTTTACTTACTAGATTGTCATTAGCCAAGGAAGTACATTTTCCATTATCATATTACTTTAATGGATTGTCATTAGTCAATGAAGTACATTTTTCAATATAATGTTTAATTAATAGATTTCATTAGCCAAGGATGTACATTTTCCATTATCATATAATCTTAATAAATTATCCTTAGCCAAGGAAGTATATTTTTCTGTATCATATAATCTTATTGGATTTGTGATTAGCCAAAGAAGTACATTCTTCAGTATCATGTTACTGTAATAGATTGTCATTGGCCAAGGAAGTACATTTTTCAGTATCATGTTTACTTACTAGATTGTCATTAGCCAAGGAAGTATATTTTTCTGTATCATATAATCTTATTGGATTTGTGATTAGCCAAAGAAGTACATTCTTCAGTATCATGTTACTGTAATAGATTGTCATTGGCCAAGGAAGTATATATTTCTGTATCATATAATCTTAATGGTTTGTCATTAACCAAGGAAGTACATTTTTCAGTATCATATAATCTTAATGGATTGTCATTAGCCAAGGAAGTACATTTTCAGTATCATATAATCTTAATGGTTTGTCATCAACCAAGGAAGTACATTTTTCAGTATCATATAATCTTAATGGATTGCCATTATCCAAGGAAGTATAATTTTCAGTATCATATTACTTTAATGAATTGTCATTAGCCAAGGTAGTTTATGTTTCTGTATCATATAATCTTAATGGATTTGTCATTAACCAAGGAAGTACATTTTTCAGTATCATATAATCTTAATGGATTGTCATTAGCCAAGGAAGTACATTTTTGAGTATCATATAATCTTAATGGATTCTCATTAGCCAAGGAAGTACATTTTTCAGTATCATATAATCTTAATGGATTGCCATTATCCAAGGAAGTATAATTTTCAGTATCATATTACTTTAATGAATTGTCATTAGCCAAGGTAGTTTATGTTTCTGTATCATATAATCTTAATGGATTTGTCATTAGAAAAGGAAGTACATTTTTCAGTATCATATAATCTTAATGAATTATCATTAGCCAAGGAAGTAATTACACAGGAAGTACATTTTTCATTATCATATTACCTAATGGATTATCATTAGCCCAAGGAAGTACATTTTTCTGCATCATATTACTTTAATGAATGTCATTAGTCAAGGTAGTTTATGTTTCAATCATATAATCTTAATGGATTTGTCATTAGCCAAGAAAGTATATTTTTCAGTATCATATCATCTTAATGAATTGTCATTAGCCAGGAAGAATCTACATCATATAATTTTAAACATTAACCAAGGAAGTACATTTTTGAGTATCATGTAATCTTAATGGATTGTCATTAGCCAAGGTAGTATATTTTTCTGTATAATATAATATTAATGGATTCTCATTAGCCAAAGAAATAGATTTATCAGTATCATATAATCTTAATGGATTGTCATTAGCCATGGAAACAGTTTTTTAAATATAATAATAACCCCCGTTTCTGTTCCAAAAATCTCATGAGTAACACCTAATAGATAAGGATCGAAGGGCAGCAATCCCATGGGCAGTGACCACTAAAAGGAAAGTTCGCAGGACTACCACTGCCATCCGAGTAATATACCTGATCCTGATGATAATATACCCAATAGTTGAATGGGTGAAACGACTTTATGCAACAAATCGGTATCCCGGGCTTTTCAGTATATTTTCAGTATCATATAATCTTAATGGACTGCTATTAGCAAAACAGCCTCAAATGAAAAAAACCAAAGCAACTTTTTCATGTTCTTTTTTCTGTGACTGCAGTAATAAGAATAATATTTAGCAGTGACTATCTTATCAAGGTTTAAAAATAAGAGAAATACAAAGAGCTAAATTTACATAATATGCTGTGGGGGGAACATTGGATTAAAAGGAGGCTAATTAATTCATTAATACCAATTTTTTCATGATTTTTTTATGTTTTCAAACATAAGTAATTAGCAAGAAATATGTATAAAATTAATTAAAATAATTATTATTTTAAGACGTACCAAATTTTTAACATGTATATAATGGTTACGTGCATGATTAAAATCAATTTTTTATTAATCAAAACCTTTAACATTTTCAACACGAACTCTAAAATATTACAGAGCCTTAATGAACTTAAATCTTAGATGTTATGACAAAATTCTTATTATTTTCACCAGCAGATATATATTTCATTTTTGCTTTTTAATCATATTTATTTGACTTAATAATTTTAATGTGATATATTCCTTATAGTTTGTATATACTTGCACACTGGCATTAATCAGTTTATCCAATAAACAAACAACGCATAAAATAGATGTATACTTATTTGATCTAATATCTATGATAATTACAAATTACCTTTCAATATTCATTAGATTGGTTCAATAATTTAAGACCATGATTCTTATCTCAGTAGCACATCTCACAAATAGCTCTATATTGATATTACTGGAGAGTATTAAAGTATGTATTTGTATTACATATTTCGTATCATATCATCTTAACGGATTGTCATTAGCCAAAGAGGCTCATTTCAAATACAAAGCAGTATTTTCATGTTCTAGTTTCTAAAACTGTAGTAATAAGAAAATCATTAAGCAGTGACAGTCATAGCGATGTATAAAAGTAAGAAAAATACAAGAAGGTAAATTTACGTAACATGTCAAGAGAAAACCGAAGACTACCGTAACTGAAGGCGTTAATGAATAACACCCTGATTAAATGCTAGTTAACTTACACAAAGATATTTTCTTTTCAAGCATAATAACTAATTTGCAAGAGAGCATTATAAAATTAATAAAAATTAGAATTTTAAGGGATGTAAAATTTTTAAATCTCAAGATTTATATAACGCTTACGAGCATGATTAAAAAATTCCTTGTGAAAAAAAAATTGGATTTTTAACATAAATTCTAACAAAAATTCATAATGTTACAAAGTATTAATGAACTAAAATCTTAGGAAATGCTGCAAAATTTCTATTTTCAGACATATTAACATCATGGGGAACTGCAATAATAAGAAAAGCATTTTGCAGTGACAGTCTTAGCAATGTTCAAAAGGACTATAAACTTGCAAAAGTATAAGCATATTAATATGATGGGGAACTGCAGTAATAAGAAAAGAATTCCGCAGTGACAATCTTAGTAATGTACAAAAGTAAGAGTTAAGATGTAAAAGCATGCAACAGTACAAGCATAATAACATGATGGGAAACTGTAGTAAAAAGAAAAGCATTTCGTAGTGACAATATTAGCAATGTACAAAAGTAAGAGTTAAGGAGTATAAGTATGCAACAGTATAAGGATATTAATATTATGTGGAACTGCAGTGATAAGAAAAGCTTTTTGCAGTGATAATCTTAGCAATGTAGAAAAGTAAGAGTTAAGGAGTATAAGTATGCAACATTATAAGCATATTAACATCATGGGGAATTGCAGCAGTAAGAAAAGCATTTCTCAGTGACAATCTTAGCAATATAGAAAAGTAAGAGCTAAGGAGTATAAGCATATTAACATGATGTGGAACTGCAGTGATAAGAAAAGATTTCGCAGTGATAATCTTAGCAGTGTACAAAAGTAAGAGTTAAGGAGTATAAGCATGCAACAGTATAAGCATATTAACATGATGGGGAACTGCAATAATAAGAAAAGATTTCGCAGTGATATTCTTAGCAGTGTACAAAAGTAAGAGTTAAGGAATATAAACATGCAACAGTATAAGCATATTAATATGATGGGGAAATGTAGTAATAAGAAAAGATTTCGCAGTGATAATCTTAGCAGTGTACAAAAATAAGATTTAAGGAGTATAAGCATGCAACAGAGTATGCATATTAACATGATGGTTAACTGTAGTAGTGACAATTTTAGCAATGTAGAAAAGTAAGAGTTAAGGAGTATAGGTTGTATAATGAACAAGGAGTTAAAAATATATATGTTAAGGGGGCACATAAGAGAAACCCGAAGCTACCATAACTGAAAAAGTTAGTCCATGATAATCAGATTACATGCTAATTAATTAATTTACATCAGTTTTTTTACCCATTTTATGAGACTTTCTCTTTTTGAACAGAACAATTAATTTTTTAAGATGCTAAATTTTTAAAACTCAGCATATAACTTACCCAGATAATAAAAACAATTCCTTATAAACAAAACCTTTTTTATTTTGAACAAAAATTCTAGAATGCTTCAGAGTCCTTATGAACTAAAATCTTAGAAGCGTTATATATTATATATGTGTGTGTCTGTAATATATCAAAATTATTTCGCTTTAATGTCTTATACAAATTCTTCTCTCTCCTATTATATTTCCTTAAAATCTATTCCCTCAGCCAAGAAATATTATAATTAAAGAAGCGTCCACAACTTGAAATTCTTCCAACACATTTCCCAAACCTTTCAGTGTAATAGATGTAAATTTTCTGTAATAGATGTAAATAGTAA
This sequence comes from Pardosa pseudoannulata, assembly GCA_032207245.1. Classification (NCBI taxonomy): domain Eukaryota; kingdom Metazoa; phylum Arthropoda; class Arachnida; order Araneae; family Lycosidae; genus Pardosa; species Pardosa pseudoannulata. The sequence goes on from CM063497.1 coordinate 53,735,653, forward strand.
GTATATTCAGTATAATAGATGTAAGTGTAGGATTCAGTGTAATAGATGTAAGCAGTGTATTATTCAGTTTAATAGATGTAAATTTCCCAGTTGTCGCTGGCAAATGGCTCAGTTTTTCCCATCCAATATAAGTTAATTTTATTTTAAAATTCCCCGACTAAGTTACTTTCTCTGGGAAACATTTCGTCTCCGTCTCGTTCTGGGGACCAACCCTGTTCCAGCATGAGTTTTCATTATCATTTTCTCTTCTGCCGCTAACACAAAATGGCACGACTGCAGCATATTCATTAGTCTAATTCCGTAGGCTTCTCCTTGCCGAGTAAGCCCAGACAAGTAAAAACAATAGGATCTGATAATAATTTATTGTGGTTGCAAGGGTTGGTTGGTTGGGAGCACTACTGTCTACTTTTTGAAACACAAGCGCTAATGGCCATCTTTCAGCCGAACAATTTATTGTGACCGAAGTTCAAAAATCGACTTGTTTACATATATATGTGTGTGTATATGAATGTACATAGAATATATATAAATCAGAAAACGGAACATTTCTTACAGTAGATGAGACAATATTTACCATGAAAGTAAGGCTGCATAATAGAAATCATTCGCGTAAGTTCAATGATCTATAAATTTATCTATATTTTTTTCTAATAACTATCCAATATTGTCGAATTATTATACCGTAATCACAATAATAATTTTACATTTAATAGCACATCTTTACAAGACTTACAGATAGATCTAAATCAAACTTTCTTAGGTGAAATATTATATAAATTAACGCCTCTTTGATTACTTGATTAAACGCGATACGTATGAAATAATGTATTAAATTATATTAATTAAATTTTCTAAGAATTTATGCTGTTAACAATAAAAAAAATGTACATAAATTTTTACATGTACACACACATGCATACTTGTTCATCCTTTAAAAGTTCAATAAATTATAAATTTATCATTTTTTTTCTAACAACCATACAATATGTTTGAAATTATTACAAACAAATCAGAATAATAACTTTGTACAAAACTAACACATATTTAGGGTACTGAAAGAGGAATCTATAGCAAACTTTTAGTTAAAAAATCTATTTAAATGAACGTCTCCGTAATTTTTTCAATCAACGCACAACGTATAAAATAAATATATTCTAATTTATAAGCATTACAAAAGAAATCACAATTTATTCTACATTATGGAACACGACAAGTAATTTTCGAAATTCATAAAACTCTTATCTCGGCAATGATTCCTAGAAGTAATTTGATACTAATATAAATGGAAAGCATGATATGATGACATATTCACCGTAGTTTTTTTTTCTCTTATTATAGAATCTTAATGGAATGTCATTAGCCAAAGATGTATTACAAAGAAACATTTAGGAAAAAGAGTGTCATAACTCCAATAAGGCGAAAATCATTCAACAATAATTTTAACGACGTATAAAGTAATAAATGAGTTTGAAGATTTATTTTCATACAGTTTAAAAAAGTTTTACTGTCACACTGATACATATATTACATTATGTGATGGAATTTATCACTTACGTGTCACAGTAAATATAAATTTACAGGAATTAAACGAAAATATGAAAGTAACACGTCAGTTGCACGTTAAAACGTAATTTTATTCTAGCTTTAACTTTTCTTTAAAAAACATTTTCTGGTTGAAACATTCAAAATATGGCATGTGGGACATTTCCAATACTCTGAAGTATGAAATGATAATACATGGAAACACTTACATATGTAGAAGAAAAGGGAAAACTGTAGTACGTAATATAGACTTCTAATAATCATCCAATATGTTTCGAATTATTATAGTTAAATCAAAATAACAATTTTATACTTTATGACATATATTTATGGGACTAAAAGAGGAATTCATACCAAATTTTTAGTTGAAAAATCTATGTAAATGAAGGTCTCTGTGATTTTTTTAATAAACTCTCCGATTATAAAACGAATGTATTCTGATATGTGTGCATTTCAACAGAAGTCATGATTTATTCTAGATTATTTAGCATGACAAGGTAATTTTCCGAGTTCTGAAATTTCTTATCTAGAACATGATTACTAGAAATAATTAGATACTAATTTAATAAAAGCACTAAATGATTACATATTACAGAGTTTGGACGAAAATACGAAAGTAACGCGGAAGTTGCACACTAACATGTAAATATTGATTCTAGCTTTAACTTTTCTTAACAAAAAGATTACCCTAGCCGAGTCATTCAAAATATGGCATTTGTTAAATCTCCAGTATTAAAACAAATCTAAAGCATGAAATGATAACGCATCAAAAGTACATATGTAGAAGAAAAATGAAAACACTAGTTCGTAATATAGATTTCTAATAACCATCTAGTAACTTTCGAATTATTATAGCCGAATCAGAATAATAATTTCATACTTTATAATACATATTTAAGATATTGGAAGAAGAATCTATACTTTTACTTGAAAAATCTAGGTATATGAACGTCTGTGATTTTTTCAATACACGAGCCGCTTATAAGATGAATACATTCTGATTTATATGCATTTCAACAAAAGTCTTAATTTATTCTACATTATTCAACACGACAATGTAATTTTCCACATTCCTAAAACCCTTATCTCGACCATGAGATAAGGGTTAAATCAAAATAACAATTTTATACTTTATGACACATATTTATGGGACTGAAAGAGGAATTTATACCAAATTTTTAAATGAAAACTCTATGTAAATGAACGTCTCTGTGATTTTTTTAATAAACACTCCGATTATAAAACGAATGTATTCTGATATATGTGCATTTCAACCAGTGGCGTGTGGTAGTTTTTCATGCAGGGTGTGCAGAGAACATGGATTTTCCAATAAATCTTTAATTATTGAGACATCCGAGTTCTCCATTCTGAAACGGGTTAATTATTATGTATATAAATTTAAAGATTACAATAAATAAAATATTTACCTACGAGTAGTCGAGTTATAACTATAAAAACAGCTAAACTTATGAGAATTCTACTAGCACTGAAGCAAAAATCATGTCTTTTGTTGTATGGTATCATATCGGCGTCGAAAAAGCAACGCTTCGGGCTTCTACGAAAAACTTTTATGTTCAGCAAACGTAGCACCACATGGCGCCCGCCGCTGCGGTGCCGACAAACCGAACGTCTATTCCACGTGCAGAGGATTTCGCTGCACGCTGGCACAATAGAGCGAACTGTTTCTTGTTCGGTCAGTGGATTAAATTATATTTATTAATTGTTTTTAACATTTGGAAATCATATATTCTGCGAAAAACATCTTGACAGTTTTTAAAAACAAATCCAGGGATATGGTGTTACATAATATAACTTATATACTGTCTGTAAGACACAATGAATGGTAAAATTTGGACTGTTCTGTTAAAATTAGTCTCTTTAAAACAAAACAACATTATTTTTCAGCTAATTATTTCAATAAATATAATACATCACCGAAATTAATTTACCACACTAAAACATTTCACTTTATATTGATGAAATACTTCTTTTATATTTCCATGAAAACAAAATCTTACAATATATAAATTTAAAAATTAACCGTCTGCAAAATCGTATGGCCAGTTAATCAGTTAAAATACCAAAAAAAAAAGTCCCCGCTCTAATACAAAGCTTAATAAACCGTACCTTCGAATGATTCTAAATGCCAAGTGCAGGAAAAATAGCTGCACTTGCCTCAGTGCCATAGTATGCTGTTCTTCTCCAGTAGCCCATACATATAAAGCGTGATTTTCAATTTAGTGCGCAGTGCGTACACATCAGAACTTCCTATGTTCGTTTGCGCGCTACGTGGTGCAGCACCTAGTACCGCACGCACTGCGGGAATACAAGCAAGCAAATCAACATAATATTTGAATATATTATAAATAATATTTATTGTATATCATATAAAGATAGGTAGACATAGGTGCAGAAAATTATTGTCCCTCATAATTTTGCCAGGGTGTGCAGTGCACACCCTGCACATATGGACCGCATGCCACTGATTTCAACAGAAGTCACAATTTATTCTACATTACTTAGAATGACAAGGTAATTTTCCAAATTCCGAATATTCTTATCTAGAACATGATTACTAGAAGTAATTAGATACTAATTTAATGAATGCACTAAATGATTACTTATTACAGGGTTTGGACAAAAATACGAAAGTAACGCGGAAGTTGCACACTAACATGTAAATATTGATTCTAGCTTTAACTTTTCTTAACAAAAAGATTACCCTAGCCAAATCATTCAAAATATGGCATTTGTTAAATTTCCAGTATTAAAACAAATCTAAGGCATGAAATGATAACGCATGAAAAGTACATATGTAGAAGAAAAATGAAAACACTAGTTCGTAATATAGATTTCTAATAACCATCCAGTATGTCTCGAATTATTATAGCCGAATAAGAATAATAATTTTATACTTTATAACACATATTTAAGATATTGAAATAGGAATCTATACTTTTACTTGAAAAATCTAGGTAAATGAACGTCTGGGATTTTTTCAATACACGAGCCGCTTATAAGATGAATGCATTCTGATTTACATGCATTTCAACAAAAGTCCTAATTTATTCTACATTATTCAACACGACAATGTAATTTTCCACATTCCTAAAACCCTTATCTCGACCATGATTACTAGAAGTAATTTCATACTAATTTAATGAAAGCATTATATGATTACATATTACAGGGTATTGGACAAAAATACGAAAGTAATGAGTCAGCTGCACTTTAAAACATAATTTTATTTGAAGCTTTAACTTTTCTTTAAAAAACTTTACACTGCCTAAATCATTCAAAATACGGCATTTTCGAAGTTTCCAATATTAAAACAAATCCAGAGCTTAAAATGATAATACATGACAAGTACATGTGTAGAAGAAAAAAGAAACATTAGTTTGTAATATAGATTTCTAATAACTATTCAATACATTTCGCATTATTATAGTCAAATCATAATAATCATTTTATACTTAATAACACATATTTAGGATATTAAAAGAGGAATCTATAGCACCCTTTTACTTGAAAAATCTATGAAAATCTCCATGATTTCTTTAATAAACGCACCGCTTATAAAATAAATGAATTTTGATTTATATGCATTTCAACAAATGTCACAATTTATTCTACATTATACAATACTACAAAGTAATTTTTCGAATTGCTAAAACCCTCATCTTGGCAATCATTTCTAGAAGTAATTTGATATTAATATTAATAGAAAGCATGATATGATGACATATTTGTAGCAGTTTTTTCCCTTATCATAGAATCTAAATGGAATATCATTAGCCAAAGATGTATTACAAAGAAACATTTAGAAAAATAGGGTGCCATAACTCCAGTAATGAGAAAATCATTCAACAATAATTTTAACGACGTATCAAGCAATAAATGAGTTTGAAGATTTAATTGCACACAGTTTAAATAAACTTTTACTGTCACACTGATACATTATATTATGGGATAAATTTATTACTTAGCTGTCACAATATATATAAATTTACAAGTCTTGGAAAAAAATATGAAAAAACGCGCCAGTTGCAAATTAATGTAAATTTTGATTCTAGCTTTAACTTTTCTTTAAAAAAAACATTACTCTGACCGAATCATCGAAAATATGGCATTTGCTAAATTTCCAGTATTAAAACAAATCTACGGCATAAAAGGATAACACATGAAAAGTACATATGTAGAAGAAAAATGAAAACACTAGTTCGTAATATAAATTTCTAATAACAATGCAGTACGCTTCAAAGTATTATAGTCAAATCAGAATAATAATGTTATACTTTATAACACATATCTCGGATATTAAAAGAGGAATCTATAGCAAACTTTTAGTTGAATAATCTATGTAAAGAAACTTTCTGTGATTTCTTCAATAAACTTGCCACCTTTAAAATAAGAGTATTCTGATTTATATGCATTTCATCAGAATTCACAATTTATTATACATTATTCAACACTACAAGGTAATTTTCCGAATTACTAAAACTCTCATCTCGCCAATCATTCCTAAAAGTAATTTGATACTAATATAAATGGAACGTATGATATGATGACATATTTGCAGCAGTTTTTTCTCTTGTCATAAAATCTTAATGGAATGTCATTAGCCAAAGATGTATTACAAAGAAACATTAGAAAATAGGTGTCATAACTCCAGGAATTTAAAATCATTCAACAATAATTTTAAAGACATATAAAGTAATATAAGATTGAAAATTTAGATTCATACAGTTATAATGTTACTGTCACACTGATACATTATATTACGTGATGAATTTATCACTTAGGTGTCACAGTAAATATAAATTTACAAGGATTGGACAAAAATAGGAAATTAACTTATCAATTTCGTTAAAACGTAATTGATTTTTACTTCTACTTTTCTTTAAAAAATGTTACTCTGGAAGAAACATCAAAATATGATTAGTGAATTTCTAATATTAAAACAATTCTGAAATAAAAACGATAATACATGTAACACGTACATATGTAGAACAAAAGAAAAAAAGTAGCTCTTAATATAGATTTCTAATAACCATTCATGCGTTTCGAATTATTATAGTCAAATCAGAATAATAATTTTATACTTATAATATATTTAAGATATTAAAGAGAATCTATAGCAAAGTTGAAAAGTCTATGTAAATGAACGTATTTTTTCAGTAAATGCTCCAATTATAAAATAA
>CM063497.1:53747395-53752395 GCA_032207245.1 Pardosa pseudoannulata
ATGTATGTATATGGATGTATATATATGTATATATATGTCTATATATATGTATATATATGTATATACATGTATATATATGTATTTATATATGTATATATATGTATATATATATATATATATATATATATATATATATATATGTCTCATTTATATATATATTATATATATATATATAGTATATATATTATATATGTATATATATTATATATGTATATATATATATATTGTATATATATATATATATGTATATATATATATAATATGTATATATATATATATATGTATATATATATTATGTATATATATATATATATATATATATTTATATATATATATATATATATATATATATATTATATATATGTATGTATATATATATATATTTAATACTTTGTATTATACATATGTATATATATATATATGTATATATGTATATATATATATATATATATATATATATATATATATATATATATATATATATATATATATATATAATATATATACATACTCTCTAGTAGATTCATATCAATACTTAATATTAAAATAGATAATTAAATAATAAAATAGATAAATAAACAATACTAGATAATTAAAATAGTTCGACAGAAGTGTAATTCATCTATTTGTATAGTAGAAAATAAACTTTTATATTATAATTCCAACATAATAAAAGATATGTCTTTAATTGTACAAAGTTAATTTCATACTTGACCTCTCATATTTAAAAGTCGAAATTCAAATATAAACAAACTTCAAGAAAATGCTTAATTACAGTGTCACGTATGAAAAAAAAGTGCATTTGCTCTTAAAACTTTGTTTTACTTCGTTTTCAGGACATCCAATCGAATTACAAGACATGTGGGAAAATGAAATCTTAAATCTTTTAGTTATAATTTGATTTTCCCTTCCTTCCCTACGTATTTACTTGAAAGAAAAGAAATATAACATCAAGTATGAAATCGAAAATTTCGTAATTCTATTTGATTCAGTGCTTTCGCAATCAGACGGAATCTTATTTAAAGAAAATTCGTTAACTCTAAAAACATAAAATAAATCAATACTTTTGAACACCGTGTTCCAATCACATTGCCGTGAGGTTTAATGAATCCAATATTTATTTTGGTGTAAACTATTGCAGCATATTGCTGATATGTCTCTTAAAGATTTTTCAACGTAAGATTTGGAATTTAAAGCAAAACGTTAAATTTTCATTGCATGATAAAAGGCATTTACTCAGTTTATTTATTTCAAGATTCTAACAGCGAAGAAATAATGAAACTACCTGATTATGTCATTACACTTAAATTTCGTAGACCTAGAGACACTACCGTACTTCTATCTTACATAAACCGATCGCAAGATCACATTGCCGTGAGGTTTAATGAATCCCATATTAAGTACTATATTGCTCGATAAGAAGCATATACTCCTGAAAATATAATTTTTATATTTTGTGGCCTACATAAACTAAATCTTCTTTATTAACCCGTATTGTATTATTTACTACTTTATCATTTTAATTTGAATTTTTGTTATTTTTAAGAACAATACTGGTCGGTAAACAATTATATACTCCTGAAAAGTAAAGTTTTTATATTTTGCGGCTTACATAAACTAAATCCTCTTATTGTGATATTTATAGTACTGAATCATTTTAATTTTAATTTTCTAATATTTTTAAGTACTATAATGCTCGATTAATAATTATATATTCCTAAAAAGGAAAGTATTTATATTTTGCGGCTTACATAAACTAAAACTTCTTTAATGTCCCATATTGTGTTATTTACACTACTTGATTATTTTAATTTTAATTTTATTATGTTAAATAATATACCTCCCAAAAAATAAACATATACTCCTGAAAATAAAGTTTTTATATTTTGCAGCTTACATATATTTTGTGGCTTACATAAAATAAATCTTCTTCCTTGTCCCGTATTTTGTTTTTTACGCTAATTAATCATTTTAATGTTAGTTTTATTATTTTTATTTGTTTTACTTTATTTTCAGGACATCTAATCGAATTACAAGACATGTGGGAAAATGAAATCTTAAATCTTTTAGTTATAATTTGATTTTCCCTTCTTTCCGAATTTCTACTTGAAAGAAAAGAAATATAACATCAAGTATGAAATCGAAAATTTCGTATTCTATTTGATTCAGTGCTTTCGCAATCAGACGGAATCTTATTTAAAGAAAATTCGTTAACTCTAAAAACATAAAATAAATCAATACTTTTTAACACCGTGTTCCAATCACATTGCCGTGAGGTTTAATGAATCCAATATTTATTTAAGGTTGTAAACTATTGCCATATGTGTTGACCAATTTTACGGATTTTTCAACATAAGATTGGGAATTTAAAACAGCAGAACGTTATTTTCATGGCATGATAAAAAACATTTATTAACTTCATTTAATTTCAAGATTCTAACAACGAAGAACTAATGAAACTGCCTGATTATGACATTAAAATTACATGATCATAAGCCTAGAGGACATTACCGCACTTCCATCCCATATAATACTCGAAAAATAATTATATACTCCTGAAAATAAAAGTTTTTATATTTTGTGGCTTACATAATCTAAATCTTCTTTATTGTTCCGTAGTGTGTTATTTACACTACTTAATCATTTTAATTTTAATTTTATTATTTTTAAGTACTATACTGCTCTATAAACAATTATATACTCCTGAAAAGTAAAGTTTTTATGTTTTGCAGCTTACATAAACTAAATCTTCTTTATTGTCCCGTATTGTGTTATTTACACTACTTAATCATTTTAATTTTAATTTTATTATGTTTAAATAATATACCACTTGAAAACATTTTACTCCAGAAAAAAATGTTTTAATATTTTGTTGCTTACATAAAGTAAATCTTCTTTATTTTCCCGTATTGTGTTATTTACATTACTTGATCATTTTAATTTTATTTTATTATTTTTAAGTACTATACCACTCGATAAATAATTATATACTCCTGAAAAGAAAAGTTTTTATATTTTGCTACTTACATAAACTAAATCTTCTTTATTGTCCCGTTTTCTGTCATCTACACTACTTAATTATTTTAATTTTAATTTTATTATTTTTAAATAATATACTGCTCGAAAAACAAGCATATACTCCTGAAAAGTAAAGTTTTTATATTGTGTGGCTTAAACAAAATAAACGCCGAAGGATGGCCGATTGGTTAGGGTCTGGCCTTCGGTACCGTAGTTCGTGGGTTCGAATCCCAAAGTGGCATGGATATTTCTAGCCGTTAGAATCGGCTTTAACCTGTAGGTCCCCGGTCTCATTAGCCCTCGTGTTGCAAAAAGTAGACGTAAGCACTTCCAAAACCAAACCCCAAAAAATTAATCTAAATAAATCTAGATCTAGTTTAGAAAGTAATCTAGTTTCCATGAGAAAATATATTGAGTATGAGGTCTGGGTATGAAGCTGAAGAGATTAAGTATACAACAATCTTTCATTTATAATGGCTATTAATTTACCAGAACGGGAATTAATCGAGAAACTTTTACGTAAACCATAGAAATGCTTTTGCAGCACTTCGTGAATTTCATCTTTGAAAGAAGTTGCAAAAGGAAGCATAATACAAAAACTTTCAACAGTTAACACCTCCAGACATTATGACAATTAAGACTGTTGTTTTGTTTTTTGAAGAAGGACAATTGGGGCATTTCAAGTGAAGAAGAAAATAATCTAGTTTTCATGAGAAAATATATTGAGTATGAGGTCTGGGTATGAAGCTGAAGAGATCGAGTGAACAACAATATATCATATAATGGTTCTTAATTTACCGGAAAGAGAATTAGTAGGGAAAATTTTTACATTTACTAACTCAAGTGGCCGAGAGCTGGCTGAATGGTTAGGGTGCTGGTCTTCGGTACAGATGGGTTCGAATCCCACTGTGGCATGGACGTTCGTAACCGTTTGGAATCGTCTTTAAGCAGTAGGTTCCGGTCTCATTAGCCCTCGTGTTGCAAAAAAGTAGACCGTCGAACTCCAAACCAAACCAGACTAACTCAAGTGAGCAGGAAGGATTATATTAATACGCTGCGAACTTTTACCAACTTTACATACATCAAAACTAAAAAATATGCGAATTTCAACACCATAGTGTTGTTAATAGTTAATTTATTTATAATCACATATATCACATATTTTATCAGATTCTACGTCCTATTCTCGTATTCAAAATTTTCCATTTCTGTCCCATAGAAAAATGATATATTTATACTCTGCTGAATATATTACATTGATAAAAAAATATAATTAATTAGTTTTGAATCCTTACAATCGCCATAAGAAGTAGTTGAATGTTATCACGGGGGCGGTGAGTTATCTTGAAAATTATTCTTCTATTAAAATAAGTTTGTTCTAACAAATAAGTATCAGTATAAGATTATTAAGATTACATTTTTAAAGTAAACCTTTAGATCGATATTATAATTAAAGTTATCGATGAAAACTTCATAAATGTGACACAAAAGAAATATTCAGCAAAAGTTTTGAAATTTTCATTATCGAAAATCTTGGTTGTTATAGAAACCAAACACACTAAATTTCATTACCTCAGAATCAAGAATGGGAGAGATTTCAAGAGATTACCAAATATAAATAATTAAGGTAGATGTGGAAATAAGTTTTGATCAAAATTAAAAATCCATTTATATTATTAATCTTTTTATGCAGAATAAAAATTTAAGACTATAGTAAATTTTCATGCTAGTGGATTAAGAATTTCTAAACTTGATTTTCAAAATTTACTGAATAAAATTTTTGCACCCAAATATCAATTCATTTTTATTATCAATATAGTTTTTTTTTTTGCTATGATATTTATTATTAGTCTATTTTTATATGTTACTTGAGACACATCTCTCTCTCTTTCACCTATCACTCTCTGTCTTTCTATCCATCCTATCTATCTCCTTCGGTCTATCTATCTTCTTCTCTCTTTCACTTCTCCCACTCTCCTACT
>CM063497.1:53759895-53764895 GCA_032207245.1 Pardosa pseudoannulata
AAGATCAGTCAGAAGTCTTTATAGAGAAATATTCTGATGAACGCATGTCAATGTATCCACTGGAACCAGAAGGTGGAAAATAGCGCGTAGAGATGTACTCATTTTGTAGAATATGATTTACAGGCAATTAATGCGAAGAATTGAAGGCCAAAAAGATCAGTCAGTAGTTGTTATAGAGAAATCTTCTGATGAAGGCACTAGGCGGTATCCACTGAAACCAGAAGGCGGAAAATAACGTGGTAAATATGTACTTATTTGGTAGAGAATATGATTTACAGGCAATTAATGAGAAAAATTGGAGACCAAAAAGATCAGTCAGAAGTCTTTATAGAGAAATCTTCTGCTGACGGCATTGGGATGAATCCAGTGGAACCAGAAGGCGGTAGATAGCATGATAGATATGTACTCATTCGGTAGAATATGATTTACAGGCAATTAATAAGAATTGAAAATCAAAAAGATCAGTCAGAAGTCGTTATAGAGAAATCTTCAGATGAAAGCACTGGGCTGTATCCACTGGAACCAGAAGGAGGCAAATAGCGCGGTAGATATGGACTCATTTGGTAGAAGAATATGATTTACATGTAAATCATGAAAAGAATTGGAGATCAAAAGGTAAATCAGAAGTCATTATAGAGAAATCTTCAGATGAAAGTACTGGGCTGTCTAGCCATCTACAATGATAGCTATACGTATGAAATCTATTGCTCTTAAGTAAGTATGGTAAAATAATTGTATAAAAAGTACTCTTTAAAAGTACATCAAATAGTTTTTGAATACTAAATTTTTCTATTTGTTGTATGAAACCAATATCTAAAAAGTATGTTCATCCGAATTATGTATACATGTAATTAGTCTTTTCGTAATTTTTCTACGCTTCATTTTTATTCTTTGAATAAAAATACTTCACCCTTACATATTTTGCTAAAGAATGTGTCTGTTAAAGTAAAAAATATATAATTAGTTTATTCGCAATTTGGCTTGAACTTTTCATCTTTAACTGTAAATATTTAATACATGAGACTTCCAGCGACATTTTAACATTTCCAAAACGATTAATATTTAATTTTAATCGCATTTACGAAATTCTGAAGCCTTAACATTGCGACTTCAGGATAATAAATAATTCAAGTCAGTCATCAAATATTTACTTTTCCCTTAATATTTTATTCATTTTATTTGAGTATTGCCGTTTCTTTATAATATATGAATGCATTAACATAAGCTAATGCATTAAATGTAAAATGGGTTTCATAGTTGTTGCAAAATGTATATTGCAAATTGTCTAAATACAAATCTTCTCCCAATTAGTTATCTTTAATTTCTTCCCGCAGTAAAATACACTGACACTTGAGAAAAGCCAGCTTGCAAGTATGAGGCTTATATTTCATGTGCTGTGCGTCATACGGAGTTATGTTTACTATCTGTATAAACTTTTCCGTATCCATTCAACATATCAAGTTTCAGTTTTAATTTCAAGTGTAGATAAATATTTCTGGTAGACTAGCACATAGCCCGTCATATGACGGCATCAGTCAAATTTTTAATTTTCCAGAATTGTAAAGTACCCTATAAAGCAGGTTAGAAAAATTTTGTTTTTTGCTGAGAATTATCTGGTACACGCTCAATCATTTGTTTATCTCCATACTCCTCTAAAGTATTTCGATAATGTGAATGCAGTTTAGAATCACGTTGAATTCCTTTAGAAAGTTATTTCAAATTTTTCTTAGCTAGGTCAAAATTATAGTTACATTCTTCCCACTTTTTTTTGACAGAGTAATTAATTCAAGTAAATTAATGAAACTATCATTTTCACTACACCCTGGAGGTAGATACAATTTGTTGTTAATACCGGTAATAAAACTTTCATTGTAACAAAAAAATAATCGATGATTAAATTTAAAATTATCAAATATATGCCTAATCTATTATTTAAGCCAAATATAAGAGAAAATTATTTACGTAATATCTAAGTTCAGTGATAAAAAGCATGAAAATAATGCAGACGATATTTAAATACTTTAAAATAAGAAATGGTTAAATTAGATTTTTAAAGGACTGACGTCATGATGCTAAAAAAAGATTTTTTACCTATTTATTATGTGATAAATTGATACATTTAATCGCCTGATCTCAACCAGGGAAAATAGGGCTTGAAATAATGGCATAAAATACTAGAAATGGGGGGAGGGGTGGATTTCGAACTTTGCTAACCCTAACTGAACAAAAATCCAATATGGATGCCTCTATCCATTCCAGGTACAACAGCTTCATAAATTCGAGGACATACGGACAGATAACTTAGAATATTATTACATTGGGGATTGGTTTAGTAGATTTTGCTATTCATTACTTCATAGAGACATTAAGAGAAACATGATAAACTTTTAATCTTTCAACTTTTACTGTATCTATAATATCTGTATAAACTTAAGAATAGTTTTCCCCATCAAAGAAGGTAGGAGGAAGAAAAAAATCATTCATTAGGGAAAACGGAAGTCTAGACACTATCTACATGGTGTTTCCATAACAACATATTGAACAAACCTGCTACATTATAGAAGTGAATGCATAAATAAAGGCAAGTGCTCGCTTATCAGGAAAACAGGCATCAAACCATCTTCTGATAAAATATAGACGGGTCTTTTGTTAGCTATTTGGAAAAGCAACGCATATTAAGAAACAAAATATATTTATATGCCAAAGAACTTTTCATATATTTGTGATAACTTTTCCTCAATCCACTAGGGTCGTACAAGTAAACAAGTTCTAAAAAATACTACAAAAGGCATGAAATTCGATGATAAAAGCCGAGTAGAATGTGGGCTTGTATATCATAGTGGTTTTAAAACCCCAATCTCTCATATCATAGTAGTTATCTAAGTTGTTTCCTTACCCTTCTCCTCTCGCCGACAGTTTTTGAACTCACAGAAAGTAGCACCAATCGAAATGAGTCACAGTTGTGTTTAGTATGTGCATGAGATATAAAGAAGATTTTCTTTTCAAAGGTAAGCAATATATTAAGAACTGCGATTGTCCTGTGATTCCAAATTTTCAACCTCTAAGTGACTTTCACTTGTTCTTGTAGCTGAATAACCACAAGTCGGGTAAATTATAAATTTGGATATTGTAAATAGCAGTTGTAAATTCCCGATCACTTATATTAATTTCATTGCAGAGTATTATAGATAGTATATTCAATCTTTTTATAATCAACTATAATTTTTAATTTAAGACCACCAGTTTTATTGTAAGAACTACTATGTTAAACCATAATAAATTATTAAATTATCTTAAAACCAATCTTTAACCATTATATATAAATAATTTGCCCTTGACTACGAGAATGCTGATAGTAACTCTTCGTAACTAAATAACATCAGAATTATTGAAAAATTAGTATATTGAATTATTAAACTTTTAACTTCATTTTTTCCAATTTATATTGATGTTATTCATAGTGAAGAACATACACCAAGCTGACACATGCTGACATTGGACAGCTATACATGCTGACCAAGCGTCATCGCAAGTGTGCCTACGCTGGACCCGGGAACATCGCGACTGGTCCATGGATTAGTGGGAGAGAGTTGCCTGGTCAGATGAATCACGGTTTGTCATTCATCACGCCGATGGCCGGGTCAGGATGCTTTGGAGGACGTTCTCTTGGACGTCTCTTGGATCTCTTGGACCTGTGGTTGTGGTAGAGGAGACCAATAATGCTACAGGGTATATGAACATCAATGCGGACCAGTTGCATCCTTACATGGCGTCTATTTTTCCAGCCGTAAATGGAATGGACAACTCCCCATGTCACAAGTCTAAACCTTTGCTGGAGTGGTTCCAGGAACATGATGCTGAATTCAATTAAGTTCGTGACCGCCTAACTCACTGGATCTCAATCCGATAGGACACATTTGGGATGCCATGGGACGGCAGCTCAGAGTTCAAAGACCACCAATTCACAATATCTTGGATTTGCGTAACCGTTGCTTAAACATCTGGTACAATCTGTCTCCGGCCATCTTCCAAGGACTTGTAGCATCCATGCCAAAGCGAGTTGAAGCTGTGTTGCGCGCCAAATTTGTACCAACTCGTTATTGAAAGGTGGTTATAATGTTTTGGCACTTGATGTGTGTGTATAACGTGTAATACTAACCTTCGCCCGCGAACTTATTCTCGTGCCTAATTGATTATTACTCTGCCTTGTGGTTTTATTGCATCTTTTATATGATTTATAAATAAAATATTCTAACTCATTTTTCTGATTTTTTTCTTCTAACCATTTCATTCAAATCGCAAAATGTATACTTATATCCCAAAAGTTTATGAACAAACTTATTTGAGAAATAGAGAACATCATTAAAAGTCATTTTTTCGGATTTTTTTCTTCTAACCATTTTATTCGAATCGCCAAGTATATACTTATATCCTAAAAGTTTATGAACAAATTTATTTGAGAAATAGAGAATATCTAGAATTCATACACATATAAGAATATTAAACGAAAATGACTAGATGGAGCTGTTCGTGACCTCTCAAGGTCAATAAATATGCTCTTATATCTTGTGAAATCAGCACAACAAATAATTAAAAGCTTTACCATTTTTGTCATTTTAAATTCAACAAAAATCTAGGAAAAAATCAATGTGTAGAGAGATTTGCAAAATTAACAGCGTTGAGCAGACTAAGCCTACATCAAGAGTGCTAACATATAAGAATCTTGGGCAAAAATGGATAGGTGAAGCTGTTCGTGACCTCTCAAGGTCAGTAAATATGCTCTTACATCTTATGAAATCAGCACAACAAATAATTAAAAACTTTACCCTTTTGGCCATTTTAAATTTAACAAAAATGTAAGAAAAAATCAATGTGTAGAGAGATTTGCAAAATTAACAACGTTGAGCAGACTAGGCCTACATCAAGAGTGCTAACATATAAGAATCTTAGGCGAAAATGGCTAGGTGGAGCTGTTCATTACCTCTCAGGGTCAATAAATA
>CM063497.1:53772395-53787395 GCA_032207245.1 Pardosa pseudoannulata
TTTTATTATTTTTATCAGTTTTAATGGTTTTTAGAATCTGTCTTAGAGAGTATAAGAGTTATACACTTTTATTGAGTTATCCCTCTTCCATAGTAATTATTCATACTAACAACCCTAACAGCTCGTGGTTTATACAAGTGGAGGGTCACAAAACTGTTTTATCTCATTCTTTTAGTAATAATCAAATCTATACGATTACGAGATCCCGTCATATATGAAATATTAGCGCAGTACAAAATTTTCTTAAATTTTGAAATACAATAGACATCTTTTATCCAATCATATCTTTTGTGGTACTAAACTTAAAAAGAAATGCTCTAATAAAAATAGAAGTATATTGTAAAATCTTCATTTGATTATAAAACCCACGAATCCAAAAGAGTGTAAGTTCCATTCATCATAACATTCTGTGTTTTCCTAAAGGAAACAACGAACCTTGATACTCTGCAAATATCGAAGAAAACCATCTCAATAATAGAGAATTATGAGATGTCGTAAATCTCTCCGGGAAAGTGTATGACTGTCAACAAAAATTTCCTATTAATCATATTATAATCAAAATCGATAGGGTACTGATCTAGAAAATGCCTGGGGCGTTAGAAATGTCCAAACAAGAAGTTCAAAGATGAGGAGATAGATGTGAGATGTCAACAGATGGTGTATTATTTCTATTATTAGCGCAGTCTATTATTTATTTGCTATTATGAGCGCAGTTAAAGATTTTTTCAGATATTGAAATACAATAGACTTATTTTACCCAATCATATCTTTTCTGGTACTGAACTTAAATAGAAATGCTCTAAAAATAACCTAAGTATAATCTAATAAATATTCATTTAATCAAAAAACCCACGTATAATTTATACGATTACATAATACTCTCATACGACATATCAGCACAAAATTATCTTAAATATGAAAAGATGATAGAAATCTTTTTCCAATCATATCTTTTCTGGGACTAAACTTATCGAGAAATGCTCAAATAAAAATACAAGTATACTAAGAAATCTCCATTTAATAATAAAACCCACGAATCCAAAAGAGTGTAAATTCCAATAACAGTTTGTGTATTCTTAAAGGAAATACCGAAATTTGATATTGAGCAAATATCGAAGAAAAAATCCCAATAAATAACATAAATAGAAATGCTCTAATAAAAATTCAAGTATATTCTAATAAATATTCTTTTATATAAAAATCCATGAATCCAAAAGAGTGTAAATTCTTATAACATTCTGTTTTTTCAAAAGAAAACACCGAACATAAATACTGAACAAATATCTAAGAAATAAGCCCAGTGAAACATCATCTAATTACTATCATATTATGAGATGTAAATATCTCCGTTACATATATTACTGAAGATACAGATCTAAAAAATGTCTGGGGGGTTAGAAATACCCACCAAAGAAGTTCAAAGATGAGGAGCTGTCAACAGTATATCATTTTTATTATTAGAAATTTTTCATTATTTTTTTTATTTTTATTATTTTTAGAAAGATTGCGAGATCCCGTCGTAT
Organism: Pardosa pseudoannulata; assembly: GCA_032207245.1. Lineage (NCBI taxonomy): Eukaryota > Metazoa > Arthropoda > Arachnida > Araneae > Lycosidae > Pardosa > Pardosa pseudoannulata. Next base: position 53,773,919 of record CM063497.1, read on the forward strand.
ATGAAATATCAGCGCAGTACAAGATCTTCTGAAATATTAAAATACAATATACCTCTATTTTCTAATCATATCTTTTCTTGGGCTAAACTTTAATAGAAATGCTCTAATAAAAATACAAGCATATTCTAATAAATATTCATTTAATCATAAAATCCATGTATAATCTATATACGATTACATAATAATCAAATACGGAATATCAGCACAAAATTATCTTAAATATTCAAATACAATAGACATCTATTATCAAATCATATCTTTTCTGGCACTAAACTTAATTATAAATGCGCAAATAAAAATACAAGTATACTAAAAAATCTCCATTTAATCAAAAAACCCACGAACCCAAAAGAGTGTAAATTCCAATAACATTCTGTGTATTCCTAAAGGAAGCACCAAACTTTGATACTAAGCAAATATCGGAGAAACAATCCCAATAAATACCATAATTAGAAATGCTCTAATAAAAATAAAAGTATAATCTAAGAAACATCTATTTAATTAAAAAATCCATGAATCTAAAAGAGTATAAAACACCGAAAATAAATGCTGAGCAAATGTCTGAGATATAAGACCAATGATACATGATCCCATTAATAGCATATTATAAGATGTCGTAAATCTCTCCGAGAAAGTATATTACTGTCAACAAATATTTCCTGTTATACATATCATAATCGAGATCGAGAAGATACAGATCTAGAAAATGGTTGGGTAGTTAGAAATGCCCACACAAGAAGTTCAAAGATAAAGAGATAGATGTTAGATGTCAAGATATTTTTATTAGAATATTTTATTATTTTTATTAATTTTAGAATCAGTCTTACAGAGTATAAGATTATACATTTTTCTTGAATTATCCTTCTCCCGTAGTAATTATTAAAGCTAACAACACTAAAGGCTATGGGTTTATACAAATGGAGGGTCACAAAATAGTTTTATCTAAATTATTTTTAGTAATAATCAAAATTGCATGGTTGTGAGATCCCGTCGTGTATGAAATATTACAGCAGTACAAGATGTTCTTAAATATTGAAATACAATAGACATCTATTATCCAATCATATCTTTTCTGGTACTAAACTTAAATAGAAATGCTCTAATAATAATGCAAGTATATTCTAATAAATATTCATTTAATTATAAAACCCTTTGAAAAGTAAAAGGTGTAAATTCCAATAACAATATCTCTATTCCTAAAGAAAACATGGAACCTTGAGTAAATATTGAAGAAACAAGCCCAATAAAACATGTGACCATTAATAGCATATTAGATGTCATAAATCTCTCCGGGAAAGAGTATTATTGTCAAGAAAAATTTCCTATTCAAAAGATACAGATCTAGAAAATACCTAGGTAGTGAAAAATGACCAAGCAACACCTTCAAAGATAAGGAGATGTTAGATGTCAACAGATGGTTTATTATTTTTATTATTAAAAGGTTTTATTATTTTCTTATTTTTAATATTTTTAGAATCACTTCTACAGAGTATAAAAGTTATACATTTTTGTTGATGTTCTCGTCGTCCATAGTAATTATTCCTGCTAACAACACTAATAGCTCGTGGTTTATACAAATGAGGGTCACAAAACAGTTTTATCTAAATTATATTTAGTAATAATCAAATCTATACAATTACTAGATCGTGTAGTATATAAATTTCAGCTCAGTACAAAATTTTCTTAACTATTAAAATACAATAGAATCTTCTATCTAATCATATCTCCTCTGAGTCTAAACTTAAATAGAAATGCTCTAATAAAAATGAAAGTTTATTTTATTAAATATTCATTTAATTATAAAACTCAAGAATCAAAAAAAGTATAAATTCCAAATGCATTCTGCGTATTTCTAAAGAAAACACCGAACCTAAATACTGAGAAAATATCTAAGATCAAATATATAATCAATCCCAATAAAACATGATCCTATTAATAACATATTATGAGATTTCGTAAATCTCTCAGGGAAAGTATATTTATCTCAAGAAAAATTTCCTATTAATCATATCATAATCGAAATCGAGAGGGTATAGTTCTAGAAAATTCCTGGGGCATTAGAAAAGCCCACGCAAGACATTCAAGAGAAAGATGTAAGTTGAAAACAAATGATATATTCTTATTATTATGAACAATGGAATTATTTAATATGCCCGCCCATTTACTGTATTTTACATTTTGTGGAAATCTGCTTTGATAGTGAAATTAATTTTGCTTAACACAAACTTCAGGTACTCATTTAAGAAAATATTAGAATTTCTATATTACGAATAATTATTATCTATCGTTTTTCTGCTAACAAAAATTTAGTAACATATTATGCATATGTGTACGAAATATTTTGTTTAAACAAAATATGTTATCACAAACAGTTAATGAAATTTTCCAATTCTCTATATCTGCACATCGGAAATAAATGGCACTACGTCCATTTTTTTAAATGGAGATTTTTGTATATTCGTGTATAATTTATACTCTTCTTTTATATGATAAAATCATTACTTCCATTTCCTTAAAGTGAGAGATTTAGTGAATTAGAACAAGCACTGTGTACCAACATCATTTTATGGTAATGGCCTCTTTTGGACACTTCTTATTTCTAGTATTTTTGGATATTTACAGTTACTAAGCCGTTCTTTTCACATCAAAGATGTCTATAGAGCCTTTCTCTTAAAAGACCCAACTCAAACAAAACTGTAAGAAGATTTTCTAATGCTCTGAAGTAGAATCTTAAATTTTTGACATAGTGACCTTTATTAATGAGGAAGGTATACGGTATTTATGCTAATCTGTTGGGGTAAATTTCATGGATGTTTATTCGTCCAGATCGAAAGACAAAAAAAATATATACAAGGCATTAAAAAATCAAATTTAAGAAAGCATTTTTAAACATAGTACGTCGATTTTGCTTACAAACATATTTATTAACATCAGAATAAGAGACAAGGCAAAAGCACGGCAAGCCCTGAACCTACCGAGGAAGTTAATTTATATTATGACTGACTCAATATATTTCCATAAAATGAAATGCGGTTACGACCGAAATAATTTGTATCGATATTTTCTTTTTATCGATGAACCATTCCAACAGAATCTAATGCGCCATCGAATCTAATGTGCATCCCCATTTTAAAACTAAATAATAAAAAAATATTTGTCGGCGAATGTAATGCGCATCAATGGTATGAGGAATTTATTGAATCTTATTTTATACAACAATGGTTTTGTATACAAACTATCAATCAATGGTAGGATAATTTTATTTAAATTTAGATACCATATTTTATACAACAATGGATTTATACATAAAGTAGCGTCCAGACAAATCATTGATGGTGGATTAGAGAGCCCACCTGAACGGCGTTCCCATACATTTCGGAGCTAGCAGATTGTATCTTCTATGCAGTAATGTGTCAATGATAAATGTAACGGCAAATGTAATCGAGAAATACAGTAATCCATTGTTACGATTTAAATTTGGTTGAAGTCATCGGCGAACTGCTGACGCACTCGAATTTGCACTCCAATTTTGAATACTACATTTGGCCAAAAAAGATTCGCATTAAATTCTCGTAAATACGGTATACAAAAAGCGTAATTATGTTGTAGAACAATGAGGAGTATTTCTACATTCAAATGGCAATGACTGTAACGATCGGTGTAAAGTTAGGAGCAATCTGTGATTTGCAATATTCTACCATGTTCTTTACATATGCATTGTTTGTATCGAATTGCTTATATTCATGAAAAAGAAAATTTAAGTAATGATTAGAAATATTTTCCTGTTTTTTAACTTTTCATTGTTTATTGTGAGACAATAATAGTTACATTTTTAAATCATGGTGCTTTAGGATCAGTCTTATAGAGAACTTAGCAACAGTTAAACATTTTTGCTAAGCTCTCCCTAACCCATAATAATTATTCATGCTAACAACACTAGCAGCTCGTGATATGTATAAATTGAGGGTCACAGTTTCATCAAATTATTTTAGTAACATTCAAATCTGTATGATTACGAGATCCCGTTGTATATGAAGTATTAGCACAGCACTAGATTTTCTTAAATATTGAAATGCAATAGCCATCTTTTAACCAATCATATCTTTTCTGGTACTAAACTGAAATAGAAATGCTCTAATAAAAATAAAAGTATATTCTAAAAAAATATTCATTTAATTATAAAACTCATGAATCAAAACGAGTGTAAATTCCTATAACATTCTGTATATTCACAAAGAAAATACAGAACATAAATACTGAGCGAATATCTAAGAAAAAAACCCAAATGAGACATGATATCATTAATATCATAATATGAGATGTAAATTTCTCCGGGAAAATTTATTACTGTCAAAAAAAAACGTTTCTGTTAATCATATCATAATCGAAATCGACAGGGTACAGATCTAGAAAATGCCTGCGGAGTTAGAAATGCCCACGTAAGACGTTCAAAGATGAGGAGATATTACTTTTATTATAAGAATTTTTTAATATTTTTATTCGTTTTAATGGTTTTTAGAATCAGTCTTAGAGAGTACAAGGGTTATATAATTTTGTTACGCTCTCAATCGTCTATAGTAATTATTCATGCTAACAACACTAACATCTCGTGTTTTGTACAAATGGAAGGTCACAAAACAGTTTTATCTAATTTTTTTTTAGTAATAATCAAATCTATTCGATTACAAGATCCTGTCGTATATGAAATATCAGAGCAGTACAAGATGTTCTTAAATATTGAAATACTATAGAAATGTATTATACAGTCATATCTTTTCTGGTTTTTATCTTTTTCTAAATTGAAATAGAAATGCTCTGATAAAAATAGAAATATATTCTAATAAATATACATTTCATCATAAAACCCACGAATCGTAAAGGGTGTAATTTCTAATAATATTTTCTGTATTCCTAAAGGAAACACGGAACCTTGAGTAAATATCGAAGAAACAATACCAGCAATACATGATCCCATTAATAGCATATTATGAGATGTCGTAAATATCTCCGGGAAAGTATATTACTGTCAACAAAAATTTCCTATTAATCATATCATAATCGAGATCGAGAAGATACAGGTCTAGAAAATGGTTGGGTAGTTAGAAATGCCCGCGCAAGACGTTCAAAGATAAAGAGATAAATGTTAGATGTCAACAGATGGTATAATATTTTTATTATTAGAAATTTTTTATTATATTTATTATTTTTAATATTTTTTAATTAGTCTTACAGAGTACAAGAGTTATACAATTTTATTGAGCTCTCCTTCTCTCGTAGTAATTATTCATGCTAATAACACTAACGGTTCTATTTATACAAGTGGATGGTCACAAAACATTTTTATCTAAATTATTTTTAGTAATAATCAAAACTGTATGATTGTGAGATTTCTTTGTATAAGAAATATTACCGCAGTACAAAATGTTCTTAAACATTTAAATACAATAGACATCTATTATCCAATCATATATTTTCTAGTACAACATGTAATAGAAAGGCTCTAATAATAATACAAGTATATTCTCATACATATTCATTTAATAATAAAACCCACGAATCATAATGAATGTATATTAGCACTGAACCTTCATACTGAGTAAATATCTAAGAAACAAGCCAATAAAACATGATCCCATTAATAGCATATTAAGAGATGTCGTAAATCTCTCCGGGAAAGTGTATTACTGACAAAATATTTTCTATTAATCATATCACAATTGAGATCGAAAAGATACAGATCTAGAAAATGGCTGGGTAGTTAGAAATACCCAAGCAAGACGTTCAAAGATAAGGAGATAAATTTTAGATGTCAAGAGATTGTTTTTCTTTTATTAGTAGAATATTTTATTAGGTTTATTATTTTTAGAATCAGTCTTACAGAGTTCAAGACTTATACAATTTTGTTGATATCTCACTCGCTTATAGTAATTATTCCTGCTAACAACAATGTGACTAGTGGTTTATACAAATGGAGGGTCAAAAAACAGTTTTATTTAAATTATTTTTACTAATAATTAAATCTTTACAATTACGAGATCCCGTAGGATATGAAATATCATAGCATCACTAGAATTTCTTAAATATTGAAATACAATAGACATCTTTTATCCAATCATATCTTTTCTGGTACTAAACTTGAATAAAATTGCTCTAATAAAATTACAAGTGTGTTCTAATAAATATTCAATTAATCATAAAACCCATGTATCGTAAAATATATAAATTCCGATGGCATTTTGAGTATCTCTAAAGAAAACACCGAACTTTAATACCGAGCAAGTATCTAAGAAATAAGCCCAATATAATATGATATCATTAATAGCATATTATGAGATGCCGTAAATTTCTCTGGGAACGTGTATTACTATCAAAACAAATCTCCTATTAATCATATGATAATTGAAATCTGAAAGATACAGATCTAGAAAATGGCTGGGTAGTTAGAAATGCCCAAGACGTTGAAAGATAAAGAGATAGATGTTAGATATTAACAGATGGTATATTATTTTTATTATTAACATGTTTTATTATTTTACTATTTTTTTATTTTTATTATTTTTAGTATAGGTCTTATAGAGTATAAGAGTTATATAATTTTGTTGAGCTCTCCCATAGTAAGTGCTTCCCTATAGTAATTATTCATGCTAACAACACTAACTGCTCGTGGTTTATACAAAAGGAGGGTTACAAAACAGTTTTATCTAAATTATATTTAGTAATAATCAAATCTATACGATTGCGAATTTCAGTCATATATGAAATATCATCGCCGTACAATATGTTCTTAAATATAAAAATACAATAAGCATTTGTTATTCAATCATATCTTTTCTGGAACTAAACTTAAATAGAAATGCTCAAATAATAATGCAAGTATATTCTAATAAATATTCATTTAATCATAAAACCTACGAATCATAATGAATGTAAATCCCAATAACATTTTCTGTTTTCCTAAAGGAAACACTGAACGTTCATACTGAGTAAATATCTAAGAAACAAGCCAATAAAACATGATGCCATTAATAGCATATTAAGAGATGTCGTAAATCTCTCAGGAAAGTGTATCATTGACAAAAAATTTCTAATAATCATATCATAATCAAGATCGAAAAGATACATATCTAAAAAATGGCTTGGTAGTTAGAAATGCCCACGCAATACGTTCAAAGATAAGGAGATAGATGTTAGATGTAAAGAGATTGTTTTTTTTATTATTAGAATATTTTATTATTTTTAGAATCAGTCTTAGAGTAGAAGAGTTATACAATTTTCTTGAGCACTCACTCGGCTGTAGTAATTATTCATGCTAACAACAATAACGGCTCGTGGTTTATACAAATGGAGGGTCACAAAACAGTTTTATCTAAATTATTTTTACTAATAATCGAATCTTTACAATTACGAGATCCCGTAGGATATTAAATATCATAGCAGCACTAGAATTTCTTAAATATTGAAATACAATAGACATCATATATCCAATCATATATTTTCTGGTACTAAACTTAAATAGAATTGCTCTAATAAAAATACAAGTGTGTTCTAATAAATATTCAATTAATCATAAAACCCATGTATCGTAAAATATATAAATTCCGATGGCATTTTGCGTATCTCTAAAGAAAACACCGAACTTTAATACCAAGCAAGTATCTAAGAAACAATCCCAATATAACATAATATCATTAATAGCATATTATGAGGTGCCGTAAATTTCTTCGGGAAAGTATATAACTATCAAAACAAATCTCGTATTAACCATATCATAATTGAAATCTAAAAGATACAGATCTAGAAAATGGCTGGGTAGTTAGAAATGCCCGCGCAAGACGTTCAAATATAAAGACATAGATGTGAGATATTAACAGATGGTATATTATTTTTATTATTAAAATGTTTTATTATTTTACTATTTTTTAATTTTATTGTTTTTGAATAAATACTGAGCAAATATCTAAGATATAAACCCAGTGAAACATGATCTCATTAATATATTATTATGAGCTGTAAATTTCTCTGTTAAGTATATTACTGCCAAAAAATATCCTATTAATCATATCATAATCGAAATCGAGAAGATACAGATCTAGAGAATGTCTGGGGCGTTATAAATGCCCACGCAAGGAATTCAAAGATTAGAAGATAGATGACAGATGTCAGCAGATGGTATATTATTTTTATTATTAGAATGTTTTATTATTTTTTATTATTTTTAATAGTTTTTAGAGCGCTACCTCGATCATAGTAATTATTCTTGCTAATAACTCTGACGGCTCGTGATTTATACGAATGGATGGCCACAAAATAGTGTTATTTAAATTATTTTTAGTAATAATCAAATATATTCGATTGTGAGATACAGTCGTATATGAAATATCAGGGCAGTACAACATGTTCTTAAATATTGAAATACAATGGACATCTACTAACACAATAGACATCATACCTTTTCTAGTACTAAACTTAAAAAGAAATGCTCTAATAAAAATAGAAGTATATTGTAATAAACATGCATTTCATCATAAAACCCAAGAATCTTAAAGGGTGCAAATTCCAATAACATTCTCTGTATTCCTAAAGGAAGCACGGAACCTTGATACTGAGTAAATATCGAAGAAACAATCCCAATAAAGCATGATCCCAATAAAAGCATATTATGAGATGTCGTAAATCTCTCGGGAAAATTGCATTACTGTCAACAAAAATTTCTTATTAATCATATCATCATCAAAATCAAAAGGGTACAAATCTAGAAACTCCTAATGCATTAGAAATAAATGCCCACGATTCAAAGATGAAACCTTAAATTATGAGGAGATAGATATAATGTGTCAAAAGCTGATATTATTTTTATTACATATGATGAAATTGTTTAATATGTACGCCTTTTTTACTATATATACATATGTACTCACATTATATTGAGAAGTGTCTTGACAGTGAAATTATTTTCGTAGGATGCAAGCTTCCTATACCTATTTAAGTGATTATTAGAAATTATATGTTTAACATAATTATTATATATTCATTAGCTTCTAAATTGTTTTTCGTAATAATCAAATCTATACGATTGCGAGATTTCGTCGTATATTCGTCAGAGCAGTACAAACTGTTCTTAACTATTGAAATACAATAGACATCTATTATCCAATCATATCTTTTCTGGTACTAAACTTAATTAGAAATGCGCAAATACAAATACAAGTATACTAAGAAATCTCCATTTAATCCACGAATCCAAAAAAGTGTAACTTCCAATAACATTCTGTATATTCCTAAAGGAAATACCGAATATTGATATTGAGCAAATAATCAAATATCGAAGAAACAAGTCCAATAAATAACATAAATAGAAATGCTCTGATAAAAATTCAAGTATATTCTAATAAATATTCTTTTATATAAAAAAAAATCCATCAATCCACAAGAGTGTAAATTCTTATAACATTCCGTGTTTTCCTAAAGAAAACACCGAGCATAAATACTGAGCAAATATCTAAGAAATAAGCCCAAATGAAACATGATCTCATTAATAGCATATTATGAGATGTAAATTTCTTCGTTATGTATATTACTGTCAAAAAATATCCTATTAATCATATCATAATCGAAATCGAGAAGATACAAATCTAGAGAATGTCTGGGGCGTTATAAATGCCCACGCAAGGAATTCAAAGATTAGAAGATAGATGACAGATGTCAGCAGATGGTATATTATTTTTATTATTCGAATGTTTTATTATTTTTTATTATTTTTAATTGTTTTTAGAATAAGTCTTACAGACTATAAGAGTTATACAATTTTCTTGAGCGCTTCCTCGCCCATAGTAATTATTCTTGCTAATAACTCTAACGTCTCCTGATTTATACAAATGGATGGTTACAAAACAGTTTTATTTAAATTATTTTTAGTAATAATCAAATATATTCGATTGTGAGATACAGTCGTATATGAAATATCAGGGCAGTACAACATGTTCTTAAATATTGAAATACAATGGACATCTACTAACACAATAGACATCATACCTTTTCTAGTACTAAACTGAAATAGAAAAGCTCTAATAAAAATAGAAGTATATTCTAATAAATATGCATTTAATCATCAAACCCACGAATCGTAAAGGGTATAATTTCTAAGGAAACACGGAACCTCGATACTGAGTAAATATCGAAGAAACAAGCCCAAAAAAACATGATCTCAATAAAAGCATATTATGAGATGTCGTAAATCGCTTAGGAAAATTGCATTACTGTCAACAAAAATTTCTTATTACTCATATCATAATCAAAATCAAAAGGGTACAAATCTAGAAACGCCTAGTGCATTAGAAATAAATACCCACAATTCAAAGATGATACGTTAAAGGATGAGGAGATAGATATAAGATGTCAAAAGCTGGTATTGTTTTTATTACATATGATGAAATTGTTTAATATGTACGCCTTTTTTACTGTATATACATATGTACTCAAATTATGTTGAGTAGTGCCTTGACAGTGAAATTATTATCGTAGGATGCAAGATTCCTATACCTATTTAAGTGATTATTAGAAATTATATGGTTAACATAATTATTATATATTCATTAGTTTCTAAATTGTTTTTCGTAATAATCAAATCTATACGATTGCGAGATTCCGTCGTATATCCGTCAGAGCAGTACAAACTGTTCTTAACTATTGAAATGCAATAGACATCTATTATCCAATCATATCTTTTCTGGTACTAAACTTAATTATAAATGCGCAAATAAAAATACAAGTATACTAAGAAATCTCCATGTAATCCACGAATCTGAAAAAGTGTAAATTCCAATAACATTCTGTGTATTCCTAAAGGAAATACTAAACTTTGACATTGAGAAAATATCGAAGAAAAAATCCCAATAAATAACATAATTAGAAATGCTCTAATAAAAATTCAAGTATATTCTAATAAATATTCTTTTATATAAAAAAATCCATCAATCCACAAGAGTGTAAATTCTTATAACATTCCATGTTTTCCTAAAGAAAACACCGAGCATAAATACTCAGCAAATATCTTAAAAATAAGCCCAAATGAAACATGATCTCATTAATATTCCATTGTGAGATGTAAATTTCCTCGTTAAGTATATTACTGTCAAAAAATATCCTATTAATCATATCATAATCGAAATTGTGGAGATAGAGATCTAGAAAATGTCTGGGGCGTTATAAATGCCCACGCAAGGAGTTCAAAGATGAGGAGATAGATGACAGATGTCAACAGATGGTATATTATTTTTCTTATTAGAAAATTTTATTATTTTTATTATTTTTAATGGTTTTTAAAAAGCTTTCTCGCCCATAGTAATTATTCTTGCTAATAACACTAACGGCTCGGGATTTATACAAGTGGATATCCACAAAATAGTGTTATTTAAATTATTTTTAGTAATATTCAAATCTATACGATTGCAAGATCCCATCGTATATGAAATATCAGCGCAGTACAAGATGTTCTTAAATATTGAAATACAATAGACATCATATCTTTTCTAGTACTTAACTTAAATAGAAATTCTCTAATAAAAATATAAGTATATTCTAATAAATATTCATTTAATCATGAAACCCACGAATCGTAAAGTGTGTAAATTCCAATAACATTCTTCTTATTCCTAAAGGAAAAACAAAACCTTGATACTAAGAAAATATCGAAGAAACAAGCCCAATAAAATGTGATCCCAATAATAGCATATTATGAGATGTCGTAAATCTCTTGGGGAAAGTGTATTACTGTCAACAAAATTTCCTATTAATCATATCATAATCGAAATCGAGAGGGCACAGATCTAGAAAAAGCCGAGGGCGTTAGAAATGCATGCAAGATGTTTAAAGATGAAGAGATAGATGTAAGATGTCAACAGATGGTATATGTTTTTATTACGAATAATGAAATGGTTTAATATGTACGCCATTTTAGTGTACACCACATTTTGTTGAGAAGTACCTTGAGAGTGAAATTATTTTCGTAAGATGCAAGCTTCCAATGTCTGTTTAAGCGATTAATAGAAATTATATATTTATTATTATTATATATTCATTTGTTTCTAACAAACACAACATAAGATAATAAGTATCTCTCAAAAACTATGTTAACAATAAAGGATGTTATGATAAAAATAATTAGCAAAATTTTGCTAACTCTTTAAAACTTAGCATTTCATTTTTGATACCGATAAGAAATAGCTTGTAGAATTTTTATATTATCTTTTTCCTTTTGAGTATAGACATAGGGCAATCTGATAAACAATTTTCAAAATTTTCAAGTATTATGAATTATTTATAAATTTTCTATTTCGATCGATACTTTATGGTTTTTTCTAATAGAGCATTTAAATTTACTTTGTGGGAAGTACATAGACGGAAATAGATGTTGCCTAGTAACACTTCAGCCTGTTTAACCAAAAATATTGTATACAAAGAAATATTTAAAATTTACATGTATTACAGGTAATATATTATTTTCATTCAATATAACATCTGTGTAGCAATGTAATAAATTGTGCCAACCTGGAAAAAATGTACATTACATCCATTTTCGGAACGTTTTTGGAGGTCGAAAATTGTATGTTTTGAAGTCATCATTGGTTTGGCGGAATTGTACGTGCGAACCGCTTAGAGGGTTAATTATTATATTTAATTGATAAGTTTTACATTCTAAGTTTTAAAAATGGATGTTGCCTAGTAACACTTCACTCTATTTAACCAAAAATATTGTATACAAAGAATTTTTTTAAATTTACTTATATTAGAGGTAATATATTATTTTTATTCAAAATAACTTCTTGTGTAGCAATATAATACATAGTACCAACCAAACCAACCAACCAATTATTAAATGTAATCACAATTTATTATAATTGTTTATTTATTCATAACTATTTATTAAGTGCGTATATATTTCATTCAGATTATAGAGGCTTTTTAACTAGTACATGTGTACTATTTTGAAGGACTTTTATTTTTTCCATACTAGACGACCAGACACACGTTTTCTTTTTTTAACTCTCTAAATCAAAAAATTGTAAAATTTTTTTTAATTATAAATTGGACTGTTTTCATAGAAAAGTAAGGGAAAACATTATTTTAAAAATATTTGATGCCTCCACACAAACAGTCATCACAATCATAATTGGGTAAAATTAAAATTCCCACTTCGCCAGTTTAAAGTTTCCATCCTGGGTCTAATCGTACTGAAGACCGTTGCTTTGACCACTTCGCCAAAGATTTGTTGGCGGGGATGGATTTCAATTGGCATTATAATAATCTCAATAATCAAGCTATTCTGGTTTGGTTTTTTTTTGTTTTTGTTTTGGGGGAGCGCTACGGTCTACTTTTTGCAACACGAGGGCTAATGAGACCAGGACCTACTGCTGAAAGCCGATTCCGAATGGCTACGAACATCCATGCCATAGTGGGATTCGAACCCACGAACTTTGGT
>CM063497.1:53794895-53804895 GCA_032207245.1 Pardosa pseudoannulata
GACAGCCAATCAGAATTGAGAATCAATGAAAAGTTGTCATATCTGACATAATAATAGGGTGTGAAACAACAAATGATGTAATGGCATTTTTGCACCATATTTGAGGCTTTATCAGCACTGCATTCCTTTTTATAGCTATCTCGCCCTCTTGTGGCAACAACTTGAATTTATAGTTGATTGGTTTATAAATATTAACTGGTTATAACAGTTTGGCTACTCAGTATAAACAATGTGGTTAATATAAATAAAATTTCTCAGTTAAAATTTTTCTAACTATAAAAACTTAAAAGCTAAAGATTATAAAGTTTTATGCCTTTCATTGTTGAAAACATTTCAGTTCTCTTTAAGCTAAAAATTTCTTTTCTTTTAAAATCTTAAGCCAGTTTAATAATTAACTTCAAATGAACTATTCACTTTAATCCATGCTGCATTACAACCTTTGAAATTTTCATGTCTGATGGTTTCTTAATCCGAAGACAACAAGTATCTCGAAAAGCTTCTCAATAATTAATAATTATTCACGTCATACTACGATAATCTGCTCCTTCAAATAATTGAGTTTTCGTGTTTTATTTATCATCGTGTCATAAGGGAATTATAAGATATTCTCTTTTGACATCGACATATTCGATGATTAAAATTTTCCATTTAGTTAATAACTTCCTTACCAAGTACTTTATGTATAGCAGTATATCATCTACAGGAACTTTCGTTCTTTGTAAAAATCTTACATTGGGGAAACTTCTATTAGTGCATTAGTTAGGATGAATTGAAAAAAACTTAGTAGAGCTTAATGTAGAAAATGGCTGGAACAAATTCGTCCGGACACATAAAATATTCAACAGCAGGATTCAGCTGTGGAAACATAAAAACATTTATAAAAGAATTGGAAGTAAATGATATAAGGAAAGTACTTAATGCTGTTCGAATAGATAGGGTTTTGCCTTGTGGTAATGAATTCTGTGGGGTTAAACTGGTAACGTGCATAAAGTTTCATAACCATTTGGTTTAGAAATCGGTATGAATCAAATATGCCCTTAAGTTGCAGTTTTCTTGAGACAGCTTAGTCATCGTTGTTCAGCAATTTAGACATTGTAGGAGTGAACTGTTTTCTTGAGACAGCTTAGTCATCGTTATTCAGTAATTTAGACATTGAAGGACTGAACTGTTTTCTTGAGACAGCTTAGTCATCATTATTCAGAAATTTAGACATTAAAGGAGTGAACTGTTTTCTTGTGACAACTTAGTTACCGGTATTCTGAAATTTAGACATTAAAGGAGTGAATCGTTTTCTTGAGACAGCTTAGTTTTTGTTATTCAGTAATTTAGACATTGTAGGAATGAACTGTTTTCTTGAGACAGCTTAGTCATCAATTTAGACATTAAAGGAGTGACCTGTTTTATTGAGACAGCTTAGTCACCATTATTCAGCAATTTAGACATTGAAGGAGTGAATTGTTTTCTTGCGACAGGTTGGTCATTGTTATTCAGTAATTTAGACATTAAAGGAGTAAACTGTTTTCTTGAAACAGCTTAGTTATTGTTATTCAGTAATTTAGACATTGTAGGAGTGAACAGTTTTCTTGAGACAGCTTAGTTATTGTTATTCAGTAATTTAGACATCATAAGAGTAAACTGTTTTCCTGAGACAGCTTATTCATCAATTTAGACATTAAAGGAGTGAACTGTTTTATTAAGACAGTTTAGTCACCGTTATTCAGCAATTCAGACATTGAAAAAGTGAACTGTTTTCTTGGACAGGTTGTTCATTGTTATTCAGTAATTTAGGCATCGTAGGAGTGAACTGTTTTCTTAAGACAGCTGGAAAATGTAGCCGTTGGACAGAAACTTAGCATTTATTCTAGTGTTAGATTTGGATGACTGGTAAAAAGAATTTAAGTCGGTGAACATTCCTTCAAATTTGACATTATACGGCTGGTAAAATAGCATTAATTAAGTTATTCAGTAATGAATGAGAAGACTGGTAAGTCTTTCTACATTGACAAATTAGAAGACGTAGCAATATTCAAACTGAAACATAGCCATTGACCAGAACCACAAGCTTGCTGCTATGGTAGTTTCGGTGAGTTTCTAATGGATCAGAGATTAAATGGGTGTCTTCTTCGGTAAGGTGCAAACTTTATCGAAGAGAAGGATAATGAGGAGAGTAGATTTGAAGCGGTTAAAGACTTCCAGAATTTGGAAATGCAGAATATGACAGATAAATAGATTCGTAATGGGAGTATCATTTATTCAAATTGAAAAATACATAAAGCAAGAAACTTATCTGCCTGGCCATGCGCAATAATTTTGATATTGTGTGCCTGGTGGGAAGCTGTTATAAAGAGTATAATTGGCATAAAATACTGATTTATTTTTTTAGATGCAATTAATTTAGTATATTTTTAAGGCATACTGGTATGCAATGTTTTGTTGTATTTTTTATTTGTATTTTTAGTGAGTGAATGATTGATTTTCGGGATACAAGAAGGTTGCAACTTATTTTGTTTTCTTTAGTTTTTGTATTTAGATAATTTTTCGGTGACATGTTGTTTATGGCTTCTTCACTAAATGGGTGAGGTGTTATGTTTTTCATCGTTTTTTGAATACAACAGACCCAATATAAACTACTGGTGTTTGGCAATTAATGGGGAATTCAGCTGTAAGGTGGTGTATAAGTTGTGAGTATGTAATGCTTGTAGTTTTAAAGTGTCGAGTTTCTTGATTTTTTTGGTTAGAAGACTAAGATATTAATTAGATATAATTTTTCGTTTAGTAAAGAGATTGCTATACAATTATTCTTTCGGAGATATTGTCTTTTTTGCTCTATTGGCAGGCATTTTTCTAGGTAACCTATTGGCGACTGTGCCGGAACTCTAACATTATAGATTGATCACTAGTTATCATAATTGACGGACGGATTAAAAAAAGTGATAATAAAGAGGCCCCTTGCACCCTGAATTCAGGCTTTAGTTTTGAGTGTGGTAACTTTACACGACATCTTCATTAAAATTTTTTTACTGGTGGATTAGTTATCCGAATGTTAAAATGTTAAAGTTTTTTTGGTTAAAATAAAACCTACAAAAATATAAAAATCGCCGCGTAAGCGTGGTTAGATCAAGACAAAAAGTCTTTCTTATATTAGTATATTAATAAGCAGTATCCGACAATCACCATGTTTTCCCACAATATAATTCATTAAAAGAAATATAAGAAAAACTATACGAAAAAAATAATAAACTATGTAGGTAAAAAAAAAAAGTAACTAATATTTAGTTCCATTTTTCGTTTTTTTATACTCTTTGATTGGTTTTCACTGATAGCATTAAAATTCCGTTTTGGGTTGGCTTTAACGATATCATCGCATTGAAAAATGGAAAAATGCAGGAGAGGGTTTATGAAGATATGAAGAACTAGAATTTATTGCAATTACGTACGTATGAAATAAAATAAGAAATATATACAAGTAATCAAACACAATTAAACTAAACCTATTAACACGAAAAACAATGAAAAATTGTCATTCGAAGACATGATAACCTCATATTAAAATTATAGTTCGACACTCATTACAATGTTCAGATTTAAAGAAGATTAAAAGTTTTCACATTTGATGAAAAATTCACAGGGAATAATTATATAATTAAAGGTAATGCAGGGTTTATGCACATTAATTATTGAAGACTAGAATTATTGCCAATATTTGTACGGATTGCTAATTTAATTTCTTTTTCGAGATTTTTTAAGGAACAATTATTACTTTCTCTTAATTTCAATTTTTTAAAGCGTCCTTTGTTCCGGTTCTGCAGAAGGACCGGACTCTTTGTGATCGCATTGATAAAAATCACGTTGCTTGTGAATAGCTTATTAATTATTCTGGTACATGCTTCTATAGAATTATAGAAATGATCACTAGTTTTTCATCAGAGAATTGACAGACGGATTAAAAAACAGTGTAATAAAGAGGCATACATAGCAGTTCGTAATTCAGGCTTTAGTTTTGAGAAGTGTGGAAGCAATGCAATATCAATAAATTACGTCCTTGATTTTAATTTTGTTAGCTGATAAAGATTAGAAGAAATAAGAATGTGAAGTGGGAAAATTTTAAAGATAATTTTTGCTATATTACATATATACCTACAAAAATATATAATATAAACAACCTCTGGCAAAAGTCTTTTTTCTCTTTTAAATCTAGTAACCAATAGCGACTTCAAGAACACCAACTAATCTAATATAACTACTTAGGTAACTTAATTTTGGTCGTTAGCATTTCTCACATGGTATACTCTTAAAACCTCTGATTGGCCATCTCCCTTGCACCCTGATGGCATTATATACACTAATGTACAATGGGTGGCTTTACACGACACCTACTATCATCGCAGAAAAATGTGTGGTAAATTAAACTAATTAAGCACCAGTTTCCGAAATATTGTTCAGAGAGTTTTTCTCCATGTTCAAACAGAAAACTCCGTATTTTATTTATCAATCTTACATCCCAATGAGTGGCCACGATTTAGGAGGCGTCATAAATGCAATCAGATACTAAAAGTATCTTATTAAGATATTAAATAAGCAGTTCCGACAATTCCACCGCCTTTTCCCACAATATAATTATCAACCTTACATATATACACATACATTTGTAACTATACGAAAATTGGGAATAAACTAAATATGTAGCAAAAAATAAATTGAAAGGATTCTCGCATATTAGTAACAGTTGATGTATTACTTTCAGACGCTACCTCTAAGTAATTGAGTTTTCACATTTGATTCCGATTCGTGTCAACAGGGAATTAAATGGGAGTAGTTTTCATTGATTTAAATTGTTTCTTGAATTAATAGCATTGATAATGCAGGGTTTATGCACATTAATTATTGAAGACTAGAATTATTGCAATTATTGTACGTATTTGATAATTAAATAATTTCTTTTGTAGAGAATATATACAAGATGTCTCATTAATGTCAGCACTAATTACTTTTGACCTAATTTCAATTTTTTAAAGAACTGATTTGTTGTGGTGTAGTACATTGCATTGCCATTTCGAAGACATTGATAACCTCAAGTTGCTTTACATTGCTTTTAATTATAGTATAGTACCACTGATCTATATTACAATGCTCAGAATTAGAAGAAAACCAAAAAAATATGCAAAAAAATATATAAAAATTAAAAAGTAAAAGGAGCACTCCACGTGATACGCCTCAAAAAATTGCCAAATCCAAAAGAAGGCTGCATTCTTTTCCTTCCTTCTTTCTACTCAGGCAACCCTACACTTTTTCCATTATCCTGTTCGTTGTTCCCTTGTCCTTTTTACAATGCGTCCTTTTCCGGTTCTGCCCAGAAGGACCGGGACTCCAAGGATGGTCCTGAATCGCCTCCTGGAGACCAATCACAATTCTCCAAAACTTGGTGAAGTTTAAGTGCACTTATTTTCTCTGGCCACACCACACGCTTCTTGGAGTTGCGAAAACAACTTGGGCTTTCAACCCACAACGTGTGAGTGCGGCGAGCAAATCAGTTTCGCAAACCTAAACATAGCTGCACTCTCACATGCTTCATAAAATGTTGGGCAATTTTATCAATTAAAATCCTAGAATCTCGTTTTAGATACCGCTAAAATTGCTTGTTGACTTTTTATGTATTCTTAAAGAGGGTTTTTGACAGTAGGTAGAAATCAACGCCATAAGCAATCTACAAAATTTTCAAGTCGTTTCTATCCTTTATCACTTTTTCAATAGAATAGACACTTTATAATTTTTCAAACAGTGTACATAAATTTACTTTTTAGGCAGGGACATAGACTGAATTTATGACAAACTGCTTTATCCATTACAAGAAATGTACAGTAGTTATTTTACATGTAATACCAAATAAATCTTTTTATATTTCCTTTTCATAAATGGCATCCTAAGATGTCGAAAAGGATAGCAGATCACTAAAGTAACGTGCTGTAGTGTTCAAAGTTGGTTAAACTTGATATTTACTTTATTGTTTGCCATCCATAATACTGCTGGACGATATCAGATATTTAATATCGTGATACATCCTCAATTTATTGATATAATTGATGTATCGCAATAATACTTTAAAGTAGCAGGCAATATTACTATTGTTGAATGACCTTAGCTTTCTTTCATCCTAATTTTTTCTCCTGGTAATTAAAATTTTTGAAAAGTAAAAACAACTTTTAAATAGCAATACATTTTAACACTTAAAAGAAAAAGTATACATATAAAATTCAGAAGTAATTTGTTCATATACTAAACAAAATTGATTAATCAAATTGGAAACCCTTACTGATAATTTATATTGCCTATTTATACCAAATTACATTTCGTATTAATTGCATTGCTAATGCAAGGTTTGTGTATATTAATTATTGATGACGAGAATTATTGCAATTTTTGGATGTATTTGAGAATTAAATCATTTCTTTAGTGGAGAATATTTACAATATCAATCTCATTAATGTTAGCACTAATTACCTTGCATCATGATGGTCTTATATAAACGAATAAAGGATAGGTGGTTTTACAGGACACCCACTATCATTGTGGAAAAATGTGTGGTATATTAACCTAATTAAGCACCATTTCGTAAAATATTGTTCAGAGAGTTTTTCTCCATGTTCAAACAGAAAACTCCGTATTTTATTTATCCGTTTACATCCCAGTGAGTGGTCACGTTTTAGGAGGCGTCATAAATGCAATCAGATACTAAAAGTATCTAATTAAGATATTAAATAAGCAGTTCCGACAATTCCACCGCCTTTTCCCACAATATAATTATCAACCTTACATATATACACATACATTTGTAACTATACGAAAATTGGGAATAAACTAAATATGTAGCAAAAAATAAATTGAAAGGATTCTCTCATATTAGTAACAGTTGATGTATTACTTTCAGATGCTACCTCTAAGTAATTGAGTTTTCACATTTGATTCCGATTCGTGTCAACAGGGAATTAAATGGGAGTAGTCTTCACTGATTGAAATTGTTTCTTGAATTAATTGCGTTGGTAATTCAAGGTTTATGTACATTAATTATTGAAGACTAGAGTTATTGCAATTATTGTACGTATTTGAGAATTAAATAATTTCTTTAGTGGAAAATATATACAAGATCAGTCTCATTGATGTCAGCACTAACTACCTTGCACCCTCATAGCATTATATAAACGAATGTACAATAGATAGATTTACCCGACTCCCACTATCATAGTCGAAAAATGTGTGATAAATTAACCTAATTAAGCACTATTTTGCAAAATATTGTTAAGAGAGTTTTTCTATATGTTCCAACAGAATACTCAGTATTTTATTTATCTATCTTATAGCCCAATGAGTGGTCGCATTGGTGTCATAGTTGTAATCAGATATAAAAATTATATTAAGATAAAATAAGCAGTTCCGAGAATTCCACCCCCTTTCCACGCAATATAATTATCAACCTTAGTTATTATACACATACATTTGTAATTATACGTTGTAAACTAATACTAAAATTGAAGACATAAATAAGTATATTTAGAAAAAAGAGTACATATTAATCAAATTAAGAATCGTGTCATTCAGAAGTCTTACACTGATTGAAAATGTCTCTTGAATTAATTGCATTGCTAATGCAAGGTTTATTTATATTAATTATTAAAGACGAGAATTAAATGTAATTTTTGTATGTATTTGGGAATTAAATCATTTCTTTAACGGAGAATATATACAAGATCAGTCTCACTGATGTCAGCACTTAATTACTTTGCAACCTGATGTCATTATATAAACGAATGTCCAATGGGTGGATTTACACGACACATACTATTATCGCTGAAAAATGTATGGTAAATTAATCTAATTAAGCACCAGTTCGAGAAATATTGTTCAGAGAGTTTTTCTCCATGTTCGAACAGAAAACTCCGTATTTTATTTATCCATCTTTCTGCTTAATGAGTTGGTGTCATAGTTGTAATCAGATATAAAAAGTATCTAATTAAGATATTAAATAAGCAGTTCCGAAAATTCACTACCTTTTCACACAATATAATTATCAACCTTCCATATATATACAGGTACATTTGTAACTATACGAAAATTGGGAATAAACTAATTATGTAGCAAAAAATAAATTGAAAGGATTCTCGCATATTAGTAACAGTTGAGGTATTACTCTCAGATGCTATCTGTAAGTAAATAAGTTTTTACATTTGATTCCGATTCGTGTCACCAGGGAATTAAGTGGGAGTGTCGTTCAGCAGTCTTCCACTGATTGAAAATGTCTCTTGAATTAATTGCATTGCTAATGCAAGGTTTGTGTATACTAATTATTGAAGACCAGAATTATTGCAATTATTGTAGGTATTTGGGAATTAAATCATTTCTTTAATGAAGAATATATACAAGGTTGGTGTCAGTGATATCACCACTAATTACTTTAGAACTTGATTTCTATTTTTGAAAGAACTGGTTGATGAATTGTTTGGATATTTTATCTACGAGTAGTGTTAGTAGTCGTCCGAGTACTCGTAGTAGTTTATCTACTACGAGTAGTAGTCTATCACTTCGACAGACATTCTGATAAAAAATCAAACAATTATCTAAAGACGAATGAATATTAATAAATATTAAAAATAGAAATTTAGAAAGGATAATTTAGTTTTTTAGTATTGTAGATAATTCGCTGCATTAACCAATAAATGTCCACCATTCGTTCTATTAAATGGTAATTTTAGAAAATATTTGAGAGCCCATGTCTGTAATCGTGTCATCAATGAATTAAGACATCGTGTCATTCAGAAGTCTTACACTGACTGAAAGTGTCTCTTGAATTAATTGCATTGCTAATGCAAGGTTTATGTATATTAATCACTGAAGTCTAGAATTGATTCAATTATTGTATGTATTTGTGAATGAAATCATTTCTTTAGTGGAAAATATATACAATATCGGTGTCACTGATGTTACCACTAATTACTTTAGAACTTGATTTCTATTTTCGAAAGAACTGCTTGATTAATTGTTTGGATATTTTACCTACGAGTAGTGGTAGTAGTCGTACGAGTACTCATAGTAGTTTATCTACTACGAGTAGTAGTCTATCACTTCGACAGACATTCTGATAAAAAATCAAACAATTATCTAAAGACGAATGAATATTAATAAATATTAAAAATAGAAATTTAGAAAGGATAATTTAGTTTTTTGTATTGTAGATAATTCTTTGCATTAACCAATAAATGTCCACCATTCGTTCTATTAAATGGTAATTTTAGAAAATATTTGTGAGCCCATGTCTGTAATCGTGTCATCAAGGAATTAAGAGATCGTGTCATTCAGAAGCCTTACACTAACTGAAAGTGTCTCTTGAATTAATTGCATTGCTAATGCAAGGTTTATGTATATTAATTATTGAAGTCGACAATTAATTCAATTGTTGCATATATTTGTGAATGAAATCATTTCTTTAGTGGAAAATATATACAAAATCGTTGCCACTGATGTTACCACTAATTACTTTAGAACTTGTTTTTTTTTTTTCGAAATAACTACTTGATGAATTGTTTGGATATTTTATCTACGAGTAGTCATAGTAGTCGTACGAGTACTCGTAGTAGTTTATCTACTGCGAGTAGTAGTCTATCACTTCGACAGACATTCTGATAAAAAAATCAAACAATTATCTAAAGACGAATGAATACTAATAAATATTAAAAATAGAAATTTAGAAAGGATAATTTAGTTTTTTAGTATTGTAGATAATTCGCTGCATTAACCAATAAATGTCCATCATTCGTTCTATTAAATGGTAATTTCAGAAAATATTTGCGAGCCCATGTCTGTAATCGTGTCATCAGGGATTTAAGAGATCGTGTCATTCAGAAGCCTTACACTGACTGAAAGTGTCTCTTGAATTAATTGCATTGCTAATGCAAGGTTTATGTATATTAATTATTGAAGTCGACAATTAATTCAATTATTGTATGTATTT
>CM063497.1:53827395-53834895 GCA_032207245.1 Pardosa pseudoannulata
CTGTAATTATAATTTTTTATTTCCTAAGTAATTTGGCCGAAAGCTGGCCGATTGGTTAGGGCGTTGATAGTATGAACCGGAGTTTGTGGGTTCGAATCCCATTACGAAATGGATGCTCGTAGCCATTCGGAATCGGCTTTAAGCAGTAGGTCCCGATCTCATTAGCCCTCTTGTGCAAAACCGTAGACCGTAGCGTTCTAAACCAAACCTAATCAATTTGTTGTTTTGTGCAAATGTCTAATGTTTCTGTACGAAAATGTTTTCATACGAAATAAGCTTAGTTCTATAAACCCTTTTCCACGATAGCGAAAACTGAAAACAAGTTTTTAATTAAAATCTTTCCAGACATAAAACTAGTGAGTCCTTCAAATATAAAGTTGCATATCATGCCTCCTATTTTAAACTTCGAGATATATTTCCTGTGCTAAACTTGAAATATGAGAAAAAACGGATTATACCCAACATTCTTTACATTTGCCAGTTTATGTTCTAACGGCTACCAGTATGACATTAGGGTATGTTTTCTGTTTCAAACTCAATCTTTTAATCTTATTAGGAAGAACCGAGCAACTGGTTTTGCTCTGTTACCAAAATAGAATATCCAGCCGAGGGAAGTCAAAATGTGCGTATAAGGAATTCGAAAGACGTTGGAAGTTTGAAAGAACATATATCTTTAACCTCTTTGTTTTAAATGTACATATTTATGTATATAGATATTTGTGTTTGCGTAAATGTATGTGTTTAGGTAAATAAAGAAAATGTAATTTTCGTTGAATTGATAAATTGTATATTTGAATGTATTTCAATATTAAATATGATTCAAAAAGCAAACAGTGTTATAGATTAGAATATTTTGTACATAACAGTTGGGCTGAAAAGTTCGTAGGCTGACACATAGATGAAGCTACTAGTCTTCGATCCATATGATTTTTAGTTAGCTCTAACCTTCGAAAGACACGTGTATAAATTTGACATCTGTAGGACTATTAATTGAGATATCGTATTTTGAGTGAAGCACCTGTTGTTACTTTGAAAACAATGGATGAAAAGGAATTTCGTGTGTTAGTAAAGCATTGCTTTTTAGCAGAAAAAAATACTGTTGAAGCCAAGGCTTGGCTTGATAAACATTATTCGGAGTCTGCACCAAGAAAATCAACCGTTGAAAAGTGGTTTGCTAAATTTAAACCATGAAACATCGAGCACCGAGAACGATGCACGTTGTTGATGCCTCAAAGAAGCTGTTACCGACGAAAACATAAAAAAGTACACAAAATAATTTTAGATGACCGTAAAGTGAAGTTGATAGAGATATCTGAGACTCTAAAGATATCAAAGGAACGTGTTGGACATATCATGAAAGAATATTTGGGTATCCGAAAGCTCTGAGCAAACTGGGTGCGCGCGAGCTCACAATCGATTAAAAACAACAACGAATTAATGATTGTGAGCTGTGTTTGAAGCTGTTTAATCGTAATATACCCGAAATTATGCTTCGATATGTGACAATGGATGATACATGACTCTATCATATCACATCGGAATCCAATCGACTGTCAACCGAGTGGACTGCAGAGGAAGAACAAACTCCAAAGCGTGGAAAGATGCAACAGTCGGCTAACAAATTTATGGCATCAGTATTTTGAGATTCGCATGCTATAATATCCATCGACTTTCTTGAAAATTAAATAACCATCAAAAGCGACTGTTACATAGATCTTTGTTTTAAATGTACATATTTATGTATATAAATATTTGTGTTTGTGCAAATGTATGTGTGTAGGCAAATAAAGAAAACGTGATTTTCGTTGAATTGTTAAATTGTATATTTGCATATATTTCAATATTAAAAGCAATTCAAAAAGCAAACAGTGATATAGATTAGAATATTTTGTACATAACAGTTGGGCTGAAAAGTTCGTAGGCTGACACATAGATGAAGCTACTAGTCTTCGATCCATATGATTTTTAGTTAGCTCTAACCTAAAGATATCAAAGGAACGTGTTGGTTTGGTTTGGTTTGTTTGGAGTGCTACGGTCTATTTTTTGCAACACGAGGGCTAATGAGACCGGGACTTACTACTTAAAGCCGATTCCGAACGGCTAAGAACGTCCATGCCACTGTGGGATTCGAACCCACGAACTCCGGTACCGAAGGCCAGCACCCTAACCATTCGGCCATCGTTCGGCAAAAGGAACGTGTTGGACATATCGTGGAAGAATATTTGGGTATCCA
This sequence comes from Pardosa pseudoannulata, assembly GCA_032207245.1. Lineage (NCBI taxonomy): Eukaryota > Metazoa > Arthropoda > Arachnida > Araneae > Lycosidae > Pardosa > Pardosa pseudoannulata. The sequence continues at coordinate 53,829,629 of CM063497.1, forward strand.
AAAGCTCTGAGCAAGGTGGGTGCCTCGTGACCTCACAATTGATCAAAAACAACAACGAATTAATGATTCTGAGCTGTGTTTAAAGCTGTTTAATTGTGACAAACTCGAATTTATGCTTCGATATGTGACAACGGATTAAACATGGCTCTATCATTTCACATCGGAGTCCAATCGATAGTCAACCGAGTAGACTGCAGCGGAAGAACGAAATCCAAACCGTGGGTTTAGCCGAACAATGGACGATTGGTTAGGGAGCTGGCCTTCGGTACCGGAGTTCGTGGGTTCGAATCCCACAGTGGCATGGATGTTCGTAGCCGTTCGGAATTTCCTTTAAGCTGTAGGTCCCGGTCTCATTATCCCTCGTGTTGCAAAAAGTAGACCGTAGCACTCCAAAACTAAACCAAACCAAAGTGTGGAAAGACGCAACAGTCGGCTGACAAAGTTATGGCATCAGTATTTTGAGATTCGCATGTTATAATATCCATCGACTTTCTTGAAAAGGAAACAACCATCAAAAGCGACTGTTACATAGATCTTTGTTTTAAATGTACATATTTATGTATATAAATATTTGTGTTTGTGCAAATGTATGTGTGTAGGCAAATAAAAAAAACGTGATTTTCGTTGATATGATAAATTGTATATTTGCATATATTTCAATATTAAAAAAAATTCAAAAAGCAAACAGTGATATAGATTAGAATATTTTGTGCATAATTATAAGACAAATGTAAAACAAACGACATATTGCAAACAATAAGTCTATGTCGACATACAAAATTACTGGTGCACACTAGAATCGTGATATGCATTTTGTTTTGATTCGAGAAAATATTAAATTTACTATTCGATCCAACAAAAAATCTTTTTTTTTATTATAAATCCAGAATTATGCGCTTATTGAGATTATTATAATGCTACTTCACTGCCAAGGTTTCTGTAGAACAATGCTCATCTCAAAGAGCTTCAGTAAAAGAAGTCGCAGGGTCGAAATCCCATTCAGGAATGTAGGAAATTTAATCTAATCTAATTACGTTTGTGATAAATATACGCGTGATGGCATGAAGTATTTTTAAAATAATTTGTTCCTTACTTTTACATCAAAACGGTCCAATTTTTAATTTATTTAAAAATATTTTATTCAAAATATCAGGTGATATGGGAATTTTAGTTTAATCTAGTTACTTTTTGTGATGACTGTATGTGTGGTGGCGTCAAGTATTTTTAACACCGTATTTTACGTATCTCACCAATTTTTCCTTACTTTACCATCAAAACGGTCCAATTTGTAAATTGTTTAAAAACATTTTACAAATTTTGGATTTATAGCGTTAAAACAAAACAACATCTGTTGGGTATTCTTCTGTCCGTGTGTTCCTTCTAAACAGCTGGACTGATTTTCGGGAAATTTTGTGTATGTAATTTAAGTTGATTTGAGAATGGTTTAGACTCACAATTTGATGCGATAGAAAATGCTTTTTATAATCCAGAATTACGCACTTATTAAGATTAGTATAATGTCTCTTAAACCCGTCACTGCCAACGTATCTTTGGCGCAGTGGTCAGCGCGACGGGCTTCAGTACGTGAAGTCCCATGTTCGAATCTCCGTACAAGTGATCTGCAGATTTTAATTTAATGTAATTAAGTTTGTGATGACTGTACGCGTGATAGCGTGGAGTATTTTTAAAATAATATTTTCTTTACTTTTCCACCTGAGTTATACAATTTATAATTTATTTAAAAACATTTGATTCAAACTACGTTTTTTTACTTTTATTTGTAATAGAGTAACATCCAAATGTCTTTGATATCGTCTAGTGTTTTATAGAAAGAAAATCCTACACACACACACACACATATATATATATATAAATTTTTTCTGTCCGTGTATTTGTAATAGAACTCCTTCTAAACGGCTTGACTGATTTGAATGAAATTTTGTGTATGTAATTAAGCTGATTCGTGAATGGTTTAGACTCACAATATTTGATCCAATAGAAAATATTTTTTTAAAAGCCTAAATTGATGCGCTTTTTCATATTATTATGATGCTTGAAACCCTTCAATACCAAATTATCTGTGGTGCAATGGTCAGCGCAACGAGCTTCACTACGAGAAAGTCCCCGGGATCGAGTTCCTTTACAGGGGATGTTGGAATTTTAGTTTAATGTAATTACTTTTGTGATGACTGTGGCGTCACGTATTTTCAAAATAATATTTTTCCGTACTTTTCCATCAAAACGGTCCAATTTATAATTTATTTAAAAACATTTTACAATTTTTGGATTTACAGCGTTAAAATAGGAAAACGTCTGCCGGGTCGTCTAGTTAATCTATAAATATATTTACTACCTTTTTTATTGTTCTCTTCTTTTTAACCCTCTAAGCAGTTCGCACGTACAATTCCTTGAAATCGATGATGTCTTCAAAGCGGTTGTCACGTACAATTTTCGACCTCCAAAAACGTTCCGAAAATGGATGTAATGTACATTTCTGCCAGTGTTTGATGTAGGAGAGTCAGGTCCATTGTTTAGAAACTGCATCCCTCTACAGATGTATCTCTAATTGCACCACTTAAATATCATGGATAATTTCAATATCCGTGATGATATAAATAATTCTCTTAAAGAATATTTTTATTTGTACTTTTAGAATCCATTATTTCTTATGGGATGAACTCCGAGACTTGACGAGCTTTATGTGTATTAAAGATTAACAATCTATAATATCTATTTATATATCTATTTATAACCGGAAGTAAAGGGACAATAACGAGGGTGGGTTTCCCGTATTCCATTCTAGTCGACGAAGGGTGAAGTAAAAAATCATAGAACGCTTTGGACATTGACACAATAAACCTTTAGCGTATTTTTGGAGACTTTTTTTAATCGGTGTGTTCCACTCGGAGGGTTAATGCATATAATTGGTAGACCGCAAATAAAAACTGTATATACAGTTGTCCTTGAAGTTATAAAGTTTGCCTACCTCTGCTTTAGAATACATATTATTGTATTAATGTGGAATCAGTAGCCAAATAATGACCAATAAATGAAATTCCTTTACTTTCTCGATTTTCAACTTCTTGGTTGAGATACGTTTATAACTAAAACGTAGACAAGAATGAAATAAGACTCACCCACCCCCTCATTTTCAATCCCTTTTTTGCTATTAGTTCCTCTGTCCCAAAAGTTACCAAGAAAACAACGTCGGAGCAGGGGTTTTTTCTGTCTCAGACACAATCTTTTAATCCTATTAGAAAAATCAACCCGGCCAGCTGGTTGTGTTTTGTCGAAGCAATCTGTTACCGAAATAGAAAGTCTGGCTGACAAATTGTCTTTAGAAGGGGATTTGTAAAATAAAAATGAACAAAAAAAGTTTTAAAAAACATGTTTTCATTTAAAAATGAAAATAAAAATAAAAGCGTGGGTGTATCGTAATATATTGAATTTATTAATATATTTTTGATAACAAATCTATTACGATTATTTTTCTTTTCTTTTTAAATTAAAGCATGCCTTTCAAAATTATTTACTTTTTTTTAAATTTTTTAAAGCCTTTGATAAATCTTGAAATTAAATTTTTCAGTTATCGTACTTGCTGTATAAACTTGCTGTATAATATATATATATATATATATATATATATATATATATATATATATATATACACACACATATATATATAAATATATAATATATATATAAATATATATATACATATACATATATACATATATATAATAATAAAATTATTTCTTCTAGTCACAATAATTACGTAGCCCCTATTATTTTTACTACTTACCCGGACTACTTGGCAAGGAGAAGACTAATCAGCTGACGTTAATAACAATGCAGTTGGGCCATTGAAAGAGACCGTCACAAGTTTAATTAAAACTTTATTTTAGAGCTGCTAAAACGGACAACGTTACTAGTCAACGACAGACAAACGAAAGACACAAATATCCCTCTGCTCGAACAGAGGTGCATCCAAGAGCAAAGACAGGAAGAGTTTTCCGAAGGGACAAGAAACTTACACAGTGAACTTAAGTGCTCATATCAGAAAAATCAGGAACTATCTGCGGGAGACAGCTGAAAAACATGTTGAGTAGGCAGAAAATTTACATCTATAGAACAGAAAGCTTTGGGAAATGTATCGATAGAATTTTAAGGAAACTCCTTTGATTAAAACATTTAGAGGCTGGGAAAAAGATTTTAAGGAATTAGAATGGGAGGAGGTTTTTAAAGAAATATTAAAGTTAAATAATTTTTTATATATTACATATATACATATATATAGATAGATAGATATAGATAATATATATATATATGTATATATATATATATATATAGTATTCTTACCCTCTTTCGCCCTTTGACTTAAAGGTACCTGGGGCACATAAAATAGGTTCGTGGTCACACACTGTCCTCCAAGTTCTCAAACGATACCTTTTGGGGTGGAAGGCCAAGCCTCTGTTTCTTCTCTTTGGTCCATGTTTCTAAATGACGAGTACCCAGCGTGGGTAATGTTACTAGCGTCCATAGCATACCTTAAGCTATACGTGCTTCTCGGGTGGTGCTAAATGGGTAACAGATTCGCAGCCTTCTATTGGCATAAAGGTATATGGGCCTGAATTGGAAGCTACATTGGAAAAAAGAACTTTCTTCATTTTCGAATTTAGAGGATCATTTTACATAAAATCTAACGATGGCAGAATAGTAGAGCGCTGCTCTTCGGAACCGAAGTTCAAGGGTTCGAATCTCGTAATGTTCACAGCTGTTTGGAGTCGGATTTGAGCAGTAGTTTCCGGTCTTATTAGCCCTTCTATGCAAAATAGTATGCCATAGCTCTCTAAGCCAAACCAAACCATTTTAAATAAGAATTAATAAAAATAATGTCAAATGTTATTTTTTTTTTGCATAACAATGCTACTGGTTACATCTGTGTTTTCATTTGATTTCTTTATATTATAGCAGTTTTAATCTTTCATTTACATTTTAATATATTAGTAAATAAAATCATTTTATTGTTAAATAGTTTAAGTCCAGGTTTAAATGTTTACATTTTACATTAATTAATATACCACTTGAGAAAGAAATCGTACTTCCACTTTTGAGGTGCTCATTAAAATGGAAGGCACACCCCTTTGCCTTAATACAAGTAACGTATGGCTCAATCGTGCTTATTCTGACCAACTGGCCTAAGATAACAACAACAACAAGTTAACGATAAACTGCTACAAAGTTTACTTGCAATCTTGTATCTCTAT
>CM063497.1:53837395-53854895 GCA_032207245.1 Pardosa pseudoannulata
ACATGAAATATGAAATAAAATCTGGATAAAAGGAAGTGAAACTATAACAGAAACTAACTGGAAAAGATAATACAATCTGGAGTGAAAAAAATTCGGAAAACAACTTGAAGATTTAAAAATCGCCTTGGGTGAATTTGAAGGCCAAATTAAGATGAGAACTCTGGAAAGTACAAAAACACTATTTTTCCCTAATTGAAAGTCAGATGCAAAATTTGAAATAAAAAATGCAAAGTTAGAAGAACTCAAGGAAGATTCTAATGAAGTTTGAAAGAAGACATTTGAAAATGAAAGAAAAATTTGCAAATGGGTCGGAAATTTCAAGAAGTCACACGAATATCAGTGCAACCAGAAATATGAACTTTTTCCAGTTTAGGAACACGTGTTGAGTGTTTAACACATTGTGTGCGTGTACATTACGCAGCGGAATTGTACCGGGAGCGGGCGTTTTACTCTTAAATTTAGTTATTCAATTAAATCTCAGTAGATAGAAAATTATTTTATATTGAAATATATAAACAAATATATAAATAGAAATACATAAATTACAACCACAAGATTTTAACAAAAAATATATTTTTTGTAAACAAAAAATTTATTTTTTAGTGGATAAATTTATAATAGTACAGTAAAAATGAAAAATCAAATAGAAATAGTAGTATATAGTTTTAATTTTTTCCCTTTCTGTGGTTCCCGCATCGATTGATTTAAATACTAGTTTTTATTTGTCTAAATTTTTCCAGAATCTATGTAGTAGACAAGAACATTCGGCTTCATTTTCCTGTATATACCGTTATTTTTGTACCCACAAAGAAACGATGTTTTTACACTAATCCGTACTAGTACGTGATCTGCGCTTAATTATCAATCGTCAGAAAACGTACTAGTACGTGTCCCGCGCTCAAGTATCAATCGTCAGAAAGCGTTCTAGTACGTGTCCCGCACTCAAATATGAATTGTCAGAAAACGTACTAGTACGTGTCCCGCGCTCAAGTATCAATCGTCAGAAAGCGTTCTAGTACGTGTCCCGCACTCAAATATGAATTGTCAGAAAACGTACTAGTACGTGTCCCACGCTCAAGTATCAATCGTCAGAAAACGTACTAGTACGTGTCCCTCATACAAGGTGTTAAAAGAATATGTTATAAATTTATTTTTTTATATGACATCTAATTGCTCCTTGTCAGGAGCAGTATCAGCAATATATTACTAAAACAGTTTAATTCACATTCAAAATACATTATAATCAACATCACTTAAATTTAAAAAATTTTAATTCGTATTCAAAAGTTTCTGTCATGGTAAAAAAAAAATCTTTTGAACTGTATTTAAAAGATAGTTCAGAAAAGAATTCTTACAACTAGTAGTATAAAGACAAACACTAAAAAAGTAATCAGTATTTAATTGTTATCTCACTTTTTTTTCAACCGATTTTCTTGATGAAAAACTTTTTCTTCGCTTAAGTTTTTACTGCTTCGTTTAATTCTTCTTCCACTTTTATAAAAACATATAATCGTTGAAATTTTTATCGTGTTCATTGCATTTCAGTAAGCAGTTAATTAACTTTCGTTTCTAAGGAATTAAGGTCGTAATTTGGCAATTAGAAAGAAATTGCCTGGTCAAAAATAGATGAGAAACTTTTGACTGAAATCCTTTGGTAAAATTACATTACATAAAAGACCGTATGTAATTTAATAACATAAGTACACTCAAGAGCCAAAACATTATGACCCCCCCTACGTTTTGCAATGAACTCGCCTGGATGACGTGATCAGGTGGAAGTGGTATTTAACTGCTGCTCGAAAGTCTGAAGAATCACTCTTTCACTTACTTCTGTGTGTCATGGGAAAGGCTGCGGATCTAAGCGATTTTGATAGAGGGCAGATTGTAATGGCTCGAAGGCTCGGAACAAGTATTTCCGAAACTGCACGACTCGTGGGTTGTTCGCGATCTACAGTTGTTAGTACTTATGCAAAGTGGATGAATGACGGTGAAACCAGCAGTAGACGACATGGTGTTGGACGTCCACACGCTATCAAAGAAAAAGGTCGTCGGAGACTGTCTCGCATGGTGAAGCAAAACTGGAGCCAGACAGTGGCTCAGTTGACAAACATTGCAAGGCTAAGTAGAATAGTCTCGGAGCACACTGTTCAGCGGACACTGTTAGATATGGGGCTACGCATGGGGCAAACGTCCCACTCCTGTTCCTTTTCTGACCAAGCGTCATCGCCAACTGCGCCTACGCTGGGCACGGGAACATCGCTATTGGTCCATGGATCAGTGGGAGAGAGTTGCCTGGTCAGATGAATCACAGTTTGTCATTCATTCATCACACCGATGGCCGTGTCAGGATACGCCGTATTCCAGGCGAACAGTTGCTCCCTCAATGTACAGTAGGTCATACACAGGCCGGTGGTGGCGGTATTATGCTTTGGAGGACGTTTACTTGGGCGTCTCTTTGACCCATGCTTGTGGGAGAACATACCATAAATGCTACAGGGTATCTAAACATCATTGCGGACCAGTTGCACCCTTACATGGCCTCAGTTTTTCCAGCTGGAAATGGAATGTTCTACTAGGACAACGCCGCGTGTCACAAGGCTAAAATTGTGTTGGATTGGTTCCAGGAACATGATGCTGAATTCCAGTTATTGTTCTAGCCGCTTAAGTCACAGGATCGCAATCCGATAGAGCACATTTGGGATGTCATGGGACGGCAGCTCGGAGTTCAAAGACCACCCATTCGCATTATCTCGGATTTGCGCAACCGTTGCTAAAACATTTGGTACAATCTGTCTAAGACCATCTAACAAGGACTTGTCGCATACATGCCAAGGCGGGTTGAAACTGTGTTGGACGCCAAAGGTGGGCCAACTCGTTATTGACAGGCCGTCATAATGTTTTGGTTCTTGAATGTATGTAATACCGCGAAATTTACCCTCAGTTACACTTACAATTTTTAACCCTTATTATTTTTACTTACTGAACAATGAGATACTCAGCTGGCTTACTGAGCTATGAGAAGTCTAATCAGTCTGCAGTCTTGTTCCATGAAAAGAAGCAGCGAGTTGAACGTGGAACTTAACTTTATTTAAGATCTAAGAAAGGATATTCGGATCTAAGGGACTTTCTCCATCAAGAGCAAAGCATGAAATGATCTTGAAAACACTTGCTATTAGAGAATTGAGCCCCACAATGAGATGACGTGGAGAATACTCCCAAGAAACCGGCAGATTAGTCAGCGTTCTTTACAGTTAGAAAGTAAATTAGATCATTGAAAAAAGTTAATTATTCGCTTGGGACACCTGGAATATGTAGCGATGGGACAAAAAATTTGCACCTGTTGCTTAAGTTTTGCACACCATTGTAATTCTAATACACTGGCTCACTCTGCATCAATTAAAGTCACCAAAAAAGCAAGGAATACAATGTTCGGATGGAATACCTTTGGGTTTTAGTAAACATCGCCAGCAATTTCTCTAAATTTGCCAAGGGTAGCCTATTCTTAAGTATTACTATTACTATTATATATATATATATATATATATTTGCAGAAGTGTATACGAAAATGAAAAATAAATTATTCAAGTAATACTTTCGTAAAGCAAATCACCGTAGCAAAGCACGGACATCCGTACTTGTATTAATTATTACCAAATTTTACTGTTTTTCTATAGGAAGAACCATTTTTCAAATATTTCTTAAATATTAATTTAAAATAGAAACTTTGATATAATTATTAGACTTAGAAATGTACCTTAGACATTAAAATGTATTTAAGAACTTTTTAATTTTTTTAATGCAATTTTCTCGTTTGAAACATTTTCTGCACAAAAAACTTTTTACTACTTCGTTAAATTCTTCTTCCACCTGTAGCCAAAAAAACTAACCAAAATGTTTATCGCCTTGATTACGTTTCTGTTCGTAGCTAATTAACTTTAATTTAATAGTTTCGCAAAGTAATTAAGTAATTACAAATAAATTACCACGACAAAAATAAATGTTGAAATTTTATCTGAGTTTCTCTAATAAATATATGTTTTGGAAAAATAACCTGTGGATAAGTTATTTAGTGTTTATATTATTAATGTATCTTTTATACATGATGTATAAAATATGTATGCATACATATATATGTGTATACTTATATTTTTGTATATAAAATTATATGCATATATAGTGTATATATACAGTTTTCTATGTAAGTATGTATATATATACATATATATACATATATATACATATATATGCATATATATGTATATGTACATATGTGTCTGTACGTATGCATGCATACAATATCATATTGTATATATAATATATATATATATATAAAGAATATATATATATTATATATATATATATATATATATATATATATATATATGAATGTATTTATATTTTAGTGTATTATTGCTAGATTACTGGTTCTTGGATTGAACTATTGTAGACAAAATACAACAGAAATTTATGGAAATTTTCAAGTAAACAGTAATATAAATCAGTATTGCTAATCAGGAATAATCCTTCCTTACTCAAAGGCTGTACAGCTCTAGGTGAGATTTGGCCATCTCAAGAAATTTTGTCTATACCGATCTGCGTTTGATTTATTACTCAATCGATAAATTATATCATATTGTTAGGAATTTGTTTAGCGAGCCCTAAATTTAGCATGGGACTCTATATCTCTCCAAATTGGCGAGATATCGGCTCGTTGGTGACAATTTTGGCAACCTAATTTTGTCGCCAAGTTCGTCGCCAAGTGTCTCCATGTGTTGCCAAGTGTGGCGTCACGTGACCACTTCCGATTCCGGTTTCTTGAATATTCCATCAGTTTCTTCAGGCCTATATAAGGCCGGCAGAGTCCTAAACAGAGAGAGTATTAATATCTGTCGGTTTGCAGAGTAGGTGTGTTGTGTATTGCGTTTTGTTTGATGAGGAAAGTGGTACGAAGCATTGTGCTCGATATTTCCGCGATGACATTGTATCTTTAACTGATTATAAAGTATTTGTCTTCGTTCTGTACTGCTAAAGTCCATTCAATCCCTGAACCCAATGAAGTTTACAATATTATAATTATCATGTCTAGCTAATATTATCATATAACCATCATAGAATTCCTTATCAGTCACTTTACACTTGGCTGTAAACTTATTTTCTATCATAGTACCATTAGAATTGAGGTTTCTGAACTGAATAAATGGCCTAACACCCAATCCCCTATTCCCCTGATATAATCCCCATGCCAGGGTTCCCGGCTATACTCTAAGGCAATGGGTACCCATTTTAGTCACCTCGTACAATATTACAATACGCATGAGCTACATTGGGACCATTATTTTATCACCAGGTCACAACACGGTTGATATATGGTATCAGTTATCATATTACATATATCTACCAATTATCATGTAATTTTATATATATATATATATATATATATATATATATATATATATATATCATTTGCCATATAATAATATAATTCAATTATTATATAACCATATTATTAGCCAGTCAATTTATGAAGAATTATACCCATCCAAAATACGAACACAATGTACTATTGTATATGCATAGGTGTAGATTTGTATTGAATTATAATGTAAAAATATACAGCGAAGGGTAGAACTAAATATAAGTCATTGTATAATCACCGCTTATGGTGTTGAATTCAGTACAATATACAATTGATTTAAAAATCAATGGATATACTACATGCAATGTACGAAATGTGACATAAGGTTTAAATTATTACTAATATAATCACGATAAAAACTTAATACTTATATTTAAATATTATATTTACACTAATATTTCCCTACATAGACCATCTATAGTCTATGTGTTGGAAACTTCACTTTACATTCTATGTACGAAAAGATCCTCATATTATTAGTCAGTCAATTTAACAGGAATTAAACCTTCCAAAACAGGAACACAATATACTATTATACATGTATAGGTGAAGCTTTGTATTGTATTATAATACAACAAAATAATGCTAAGGGTAAGAATAAATATAAGTCACTATGTAATCACCGATTATGCTATTGAATTCAGTACAATATATAATTGATTTAAAAATCAATGGATATACTACGTGCAATGTACGAAATGTAACATAAGGTTTAAATTATTACTAATATAATCACGATAAAAACTTAATACTTATTATAGCTAATATTCCCCTATATAGACCATCTATAGTCTATGTGTTGAAAACTTCACTTTACACTCTATGTACGAAAAGCTTCTCATATTATTAGTCATATTATTAGTCAGTCAATTTAACAGGAATTATACCCATCCAAAACAGGAACACAATATACTATTATATATGTATAGGTGTAGCTTTGTATTGTATTATAATACAACAAAATAAAGTGAAGGGTAAGAATAAATATAAGTCATTGTGTAATCACCGCTTATGCTGTTGAATTCAATTCAATATATGATTGATTTAATTCAATGGATATACTACGTGCAATGTACGAAATGTAACATAAGGTTTAAATTATTACTAATACAATCACGATAAAAACTTAATACTTATTATAGCTAATATTTCCCTACATAGACCATCTATAGTATATGTGTTGAAAACTTCACTTTACACTCTATGTACGAAAAGCTTCTCATATTATTAGTCATATTATTAGTCAGTCACTTTAACAGGAATTATACCCATCTAAAACAGGAAAACAATATACTATTATATATGTATAGGTGTAGTTTTGTATTGTATAATAATAAAACAAAATAAAGCGAAGTGTAAGAATAAATATAAGTCATTGTGTAATAACCGCTTATGCTGTTGAATGCAGTACAATATATAATTGATTTAAAAATCAATGGATATACTACGTGTAATGTACGAAATGTAACATAAGGTTTAAATTATTACTAATATGATGACGATAAAAACTTAATACCTATTATAGCCAATATTTCCCTACATAGACCATAATTTATGTTTTGAAAACTTCACTTTACACTCTATGTACGAAAATCTTCTCATATTATTAGTCAGTCAATTTAACAGGAATTATACCCATCAAAAACAGGAACACAATATACTATTATACATGTATAGGGGAAGCTTTGTATTGTATTATAATACAACAAAATAAAGCAAAGGGTAAGAATAAATATGTCATTGTATAATCACCGCTTATGCTGTTGAATTCAGAACAATATATAATTGATTTAAATCAATGGATATACTAAGTGTAATGTACGAAATGTAACATAAGGTTTAAATTATTACTAATATAATCAAGATAAAAACTTAATTATTACTTATTATTCTTAATATTTCCTTACATAGACCATCTTTATTCTCTGTGCTCAAAACTTCACCTTACACTCTCTGTACAAAAAGCTTTTGTATAATTTTCTTTTAATTTCGCGTATGTTAACAACAATACAACATAAATTATTGTAAAAACCATTATTTATTCCCCTAAAAATTTATTTATTTCAAAGCAGAGACGTTCCTAATATAAATATAATCAATTTAAAAAATAATTAAAGACACAATAGTCCTGAATAATAAATTCGATAATTATTCCATTAGAAAGTATCAATTATTTCAAACAAAATAATTTTTACGTGAAGAAATTTTCTTATTACAATAAGAAATAATTAGAAGAGAAAATTAAATTCCTAAATACCTCAATTTAAATTTCCATAATAAACAGTTAATAGACTGTTTCTTTGCACTTAGTAATTATTCTTCAGCGCCTGGAAACGAAGGATATAAATTTTGTTACTGTCTGGATAATTAATTACACTTTTATCAGTAATTAAAACCAAAATTAATTTTTAAATATCTTCGGAAAGTTCTTAAGATTTGGGACTTTGTGAGATAACCTGGAATTGTCACAATATCTAATCATGCAAGTCTTATTATCTCATTTCTATACATATTTTTAATTTTTACTTACAGTCTGTAATGTATGCAAATCTAAAGAATGAAAATCTTTGTAAATAGTAAAACATAATACATAATAAATAAAGAAAAATAACTGGTGTTAAGATAAAAATTAAATATTTATGTGTATATATGTAATCCAGCAGTAAAATAACTGCAGCTCACATTATGTAGCCTCTATAGTTTTTACTTTCCCAGGCTACTGGGCAAAGAGAAGCCTATGCAGCTAGATAATGAATAATGTTGCAGTGAATTGAAGAAAGGAAATTTTGAACAACTTAAATCTTTAATTGAGAAGCTCTAAAAAGACATCTGCCAGATTTAGACAAGAGAAAACAAAAAATTATGAACAGAGGTGTACAAGCGAGACAGACAGATTTTCCCAAAAATTTATCGAATTTAAGTTAAAATCTGGGTAGAAACTGAGCCATTTAGTGACAGTTAAAATGTATTCAGTACAGAAAATTTATCTATTGTAAAAGCTTTAATTATTAAAAGAACTTTAAGTCGAGGACATCTTTAATTAACATTTTTGTGGCTGTAAAAATTATTAAGGAATTAAATAAATGAGGTTTTTAAAGAGATTTTAAAATAAATAATTACATATAATGAAGAGAAATTTAATGAAACATAATTCATATATACTTTACACTATATATATGTATATATATAATACAATTAAATATATATATGATATATAAAATTATATATAATATAACATAAAAATGAATAATCAAATTATAATCAACTTTATTATATTTTGACAACTTAAGGGCAAAGAAGTATTATAATGATGTATTCTATACATTTCGATATGGAGTAAGTTATTAACTAATATATTAATGATTATGACTATATATTATATGCGAGAATTTGAATATGTTACATAATATATATATATATATATATATATTTATATATATATATATATATATATATATATATATATATAATATATATATATTAATATATGATATATATATATATATATATATAAAAATATTTATTATATAAATATACGTATATATACATATATTATATGAATATATTATATATTTATATATATATATAATATATAATATATATACATATATATATAATATATACATATATATGATATATATAATATATATATACATATATACTATATATACATATATAGATATATATATATTATAGATAGATATATACATATATATGTATATATATATACTATATATATATATATATATAAATATATACATATATATACATATATACATACATATATATATACATATAATATATATATATATAAATGTATATATATATATATATAAATATATATAATATAAATAATATATATAAAAAATTATTTATAAAAAATTTATAAAGGAAAATTTTAAATTATATTTTTTATGTTTTGTATATATTTGCTGTGCCTTCTACCATATAAAAGATAAAATATCTATGAAAACAAAATATTCTACATCTATTTTAGTGGTATCTTTAAGGAGACGCTAGGCATGAAAGTGTTAAAGACAGAACAATTTCTTTAAAACACTTCTAATACTTTTACAAGGTTTTTCCTATAGAAATAAACAATTCATGAAATGAATGTTTGCTTGCCTACTTGAAAATTAAAAGTGAATTGAGATACCTAAAAATGTCACTTGTAATTCAATTTAATTATATTTAAAATTTTCTCTGTTACTGAGGAAACATTTTTTGCCCAAAGTACCTTTTCACTATATACAGGAGAAAAGCACCAATAAAGTATTGTTTATTTTACGGTTTTTTAAAGTCAACAATTTCTGGTAAACAAGCAGTGAATTTTAAAACAAAGAAATATTAATTACTTGAGAGTAATTATTTTCTGTCGATCGTAACTTCTAATTATGTCCATGTAATTAAGGTGTTCTTAAAAGTTTTCAGTTCTTTAAATAATAGCTTCAAGTCTGAATTTTAAAATTGTTAAATACCTCGAAAATAACCAATTTCTACTCTGCTAACTGATAGATTTAGTAAAATAGAATACTGTAATAATAGTAATAATAAATATGCTGGGGAAGAAAAGAATAATAATATAGATTAATGATGATTGTTAATTTTGTTGTAAATTTACATTTAACTCATATATATTACATATATAGATGTTTATATATAGTTGTATATATATATAATATATATATATATATATATATAATATATATATATATATAATATATACATATAAATATATGTATATATATATATATAATATATATAATAAATATATATATTTATATATATATGTGTTATATATATATAATATATATATATATATATATATATATAATATATATATATATATATATATATATATAATATATATTTATATATAATAATATATATATATATATAAATATATATGTATATATATATTTTATATATATATAATATTATATAAATATATATGTATAAATATAATATATGAATATATATATGTATATATATATTATATGTATATATATATATATGTATATGTATATATAATATATATATATATATATATATAGAATTATATATATATAATATAAAATTATATATATAATATGTTACATAATATATTATATGTGTAAAAATTATTTCCTCTAGTCACAATAATTTTGTAACCCCTATTCTTTTTACTTGCCCGGGCTATTGAGCAAGGAGACGCCTAATATCGGCTTAGCAAGATTTGATGCAATCCCGACACTAAGAGAACGGCACAAAGTAATTGAAACTTTATTTTAGAGCTGCTAAAACGGACGTCTTTACTAGTCAATGACAGACAAAAGAAAAACTATAAATCATTTTGCTCGCACAGAGGTGCACCCAAGAGCGAAGACAGAAAGATTTTTCCCAAGGTACAAGAAATTTAATCAGAAATTTAAGTGTTAAGATTAGGAAAAACCAACTAGCCATTTCGGGTGACATCTGGAAAACTTGAATAAACGAAAATATCATCTATAGGATAGAAAGCTTTAGGAACAAAAGATTATAAGCTAGGACGCTCCTTTGATTTAGACACTAGAGGCTGGGAAAAAGATTTTAAGGAATTAGATGGGAGAGAGGAAATTTTTAAGGAACTACTAAAGCTAAATAAATTTGGTATTTGCATATATATATATATAAATATATATATATATATATATATATATAATATATATATATATATATATATATATATATAATGTATTATATATACATATATATATATATACATTTATATATATGTATATATATATATATATATATATATATCCTCTCATTCTAATTCCTTATAAATCTTTTTGTCTCTAAATATCTTAATAAAAATATTGGACTTAAAATCTTTTGTATACAATTAAATTTCTGTCCTATAGATGTATATTTCTGTCTATATATAAACACGTTTTCCAGCTGTCGCTGGCAAAAGGCTCCTCGTTTTTTCCTGATTTTAACACTTAATTCGCTGAGTAAGTTTCTTCTATTAAAATCTATATTCTGTCTTCGCTCTTATATCTGTGAAATATTTTTGGCTTTCCTTTGTCTGTCGTTGACTGGTAAAGATGTCCGTTTTAGCAACTCTGAAATAAAATTTTAATTAAATTAGTGCCGGTCTCTTCAATGCGACCCGACTGCATCGTTATTACTGCTAGCTCATTAGGCTTTCTCTGCCCGGAAGCAGTAAAAACAAAGATAACAAAATTATTGTGACTAGAAATAATTGTTTATTACATATATGTAATACATATGTATATTATGTGTATATATAATATATATATACACATAGTACATATTACATATATATACACATATATACATATACATATATATGCACATATATACATATATATACATATATATACACATATATATACACATATATATACACATATATATATACATATATATACATATATATACATATATATATACATATAAATACATATATACACACATATATATGTATATACATATATTATACACATATATACATATAAATATATATACATACATATATATATACATATATATACATATATATATACATATATATATACACATATATACATATATATACATATATATACATATATATGTATATGTATGTATTTACACACCTGTGTGTACATATGTACAAGTAAATGTATTTGTAAAATGTAATGTAAATTTATAAAACCCAATTGTGGAACATATGCCCAAATTTATCATAAGTCACATGAATTTTTTACACAATTTTTCATACGGTTTTTTAAGGAACGTATCTACAATGTAAAAACACAATTGGGTTTATATTTATGTGTATATATATGTGTGTGTATTAATAAATTTACGAGGAACTGTGAAATTATAAAATCTTCAAAACATGTTCCATAGAATATTTCAAAAGGGAAGCTGATGTTTGCATCCTTAAAATCGAAAACGAAAATATACTCTTCAAAATTTTATCAAAGTCTAAATTATATTTAATTAAATTTTCAATATCATTCCATAACAGTGAAACTTATTTTGCAAAACATCGCTTTGAACTATTTCTACGGCGGAAGATTTAATTAAATACTGTTTGAATGCCGATATTTTCATGTTGGACTTGTTTGCATAAACAAGCTCAGAATATTTCAAAGGAAATATATATTAATTACATGCGAGTAATTACTTTGGGTTGATCGTAACCAATTAAATTTTATCCGGAGTTTCTTTAAAGATGTGAGTTTTTGAACTCTTGTAAAAGCAACATGTCTTTATATAAAAACATTTTTAGGTACTTTGTAAATTGTCGAATATTAAAAACATGTTTAGCTACTAATTGGAAATTTCATAAATTATCATTCTTTAATTAAATTTTTTTGCAGTTATTAAATTAACCCTTTAATGGGCAGTGGTTTCGCTGCGAAACCACCTCTTAATACTTTTTTCTCTTCTTTTTAAAAGCATCCGAAGGATTTTTTTTTTTTTTTTTGGTTTTTTGTGTTGACTCTTTGATGTAGTAATGGATAATAGAATTTTGCATAATTTATTTTTTCCTTTAAAATATATTAGTTTAAAATTGCTTTACATAAAAATCTGGAATTTGATTTTTCTCCTTATGGCTTCAAATGAAAACACCTACCCAAAAGAACAATGAAAAATTGTGTAATTATCTATTTATTACCTCATTTTGATAATAATTGTACATTGTTTTTCCAATATAATTAATTTTAAAAAGCTCTTATGCTGTAAAAGGAAAAGGTTTCCTAAATCCCCCCCCCCAAAAAAAAAAAAAAAAAAAAAATCCTACCTACCAAAGAAATGTAAAATTTGTTTTCATATGGTTTCTATTTATTAAGTTTGCAGACAACGTTTATAACCCAATTCCGTTAAATCTGGAAGAATTTTAAAGTGACCTTGAAAGGGTTAAGCAGTTTAACACTAGATTGCCCGAGATTTCTTGTATACCTATATTGCCCAAAAACAGTCAAAATGACTGCATTGTGAAAAAATAACAAATATGTAAAGAAATTTGTTTAAAATTAATTTTTAATATTATATAATAAAGGAGGGCGAAAGTAACTACAATTATTCATAAACCCATTTATATGTTATAGAAAAAGTCACCAAATTCTAAGAAATTGTGTCATTATATTTCATAATTGTTTTTCTAATTGAAATTAAAAAACAGTCAAAATGACTGCCTTGGGCAATCTAGTGTTAAAGAATTGAGATAGTTTAAAGATTAACTTGTGCTAGGATCTCCAAATTAAACGCAGTCGTTTGTCTGGTATGATGTGAATACCGATTAGTCTGACATTTCCAACTGTTGTTCAGAGCAAGTTTTATGGTCATAATACCATTTTAGTCATTTCAAGACCTTACAATCATATTACGTACTAGTAACTTATACCAGGTCTGTTGAGATAACATAAAGAATAAGACACCAGATACAAACGAGCGAAGACTTACCCTTTTGCAGATTCTTCATTTACAATTCTATTTTTGATGAAGACCAATCTGGTGAAGCAAATCAGACATTTTAAGTCTCATTATGGACAAATACAAACGAGATACAAACGAGCGAAGACTTACCCTTTTGCAGATTCTTTATTTACAATTCTATTTTTGATGTAGATTAATCTGGTGAAGCAAATCAGACAATTTAAGTCTCAATATGGACAAATACAAACGAGATACAAACGAGCGAAGACTTACCCTTTTGCAGATTCTTTATTTACAATTCTATTTTTGATGAAGACCAATCTGGTGAAGCAAATCAGACATTTTAAGTCTCAATATGGACAAATACAAACGAGATACAAACGAGCGAAGACTTACCCTTTTGCAGATTCTTTATTTACAATTCTATTTTTGATGAAGACCAATCTGGTGAAGCAAATCAGACATTTTAAGTCTCAATATGGACAAATACAAACGAGATACAAACGAGCGAAGACTTACCCTTTTGCAGATTCTTTATTTACAATTCTATTTTTGATGAAGACCAATCTGGTGAAGCAAATCAGACATTTTAAGTCTCAATATGGACAAATACAAACGAGATACAAACGAGCGAAGACTTACCCTTTTGCAGATTCTTTATTTACAATTCTATTTTTGATGAAGAACAATCTGGTGAAGCAAATCAGACATTTTAAGTCTCAATATGGACAAATACAAACGAGATACAAACGAGCGAAGACTTACCCTTTTGCAGATTCTTTATTTACAATTCTATTTTTTATGAAGACTAATCTGGTGGAGCAAATCAGACATTTTAAGTCTCAATATGGACAAATACAAACGAGATACAAACGAGCGAAGACTTACCCTTTTGCAGATTCTTTATTTACAATTCTATTTTTGATGAAGAACAATCTGGTGAAGCAAATCAGACATTTTAAGTCTCAATATGGACAAATACAAACGAGATACAAACGAGCGAAGACTTACCCTTTTGCAGATTCTATTTTAGAATTCTATTTTTGATGAAGATCAATCTGGTGAAGCAAATCAGACATTTTAGTTCAATAATGACAAATACAAACGAGATGAATACTCTGCAGATTCTTTATTTACAATTCTATTTTTTATGAAGAATCTGGGATCAACTTAAGTCCCTATGCTACATACTGATAAAATGATTTTATTCTATTTGTTCAATTTGCTTTTCTCTGAATTCAAATCTTACGAACAAATCCGATGACTACTGTTTCCAGGGTCAAAGACGACTGACCCGCGTTAGCAACCCCTCTTGTCCAGACGTGCCCAACCCAAATATGTTGATGGGCTAAAAAAACAATTTACTGAACTGAGGTGGGCCGCACATATAAAAATAAAACAAATTATTCAAAATATTTAATTTATCGTGCGAAATTCAAAATATGTTAACCCTTTAACGAACAGAGGTTTCGCAGTGAAACCACCTGTTAAACATATTTTTCTCTATTTTTTTTATAAATATGAATGGGTTTTTTATGTTTTTGACATTTAAAACTTACAATAAATGGTAGCACTGCATTTATATTTTCTTTTGAAATATATGTATTTAAACTTACTGTACCTGGAAAGTTAGTAATTCGATTTTTTTTCTCTTATGACCCCAAATAAAAATATCTATTGGAACAACACTTAAAAATTGTTAAACTATTTATTTATTATACTTTTTAAGAAAACTTATTTATTGTTCTTCCAAATATAATTAAAATTTTAACAGGCTGTACAAGCGGATGGGTTTGTCAGTTAATCCCCCTCAATTCCTCTTACAGTATCCTCTAATGGACCCCTGCAAGGATTGTAAAGAAAAATTTTAATACATTTTGCATTTATAAGGTTCATATGTAATATTTATAAATTAATTTCATTGAATTCCTAAGAGTTTATGTAGGTGACATTTAAAGGGTTAACAGTGCCAGCTGCGATTGTACATAAAAGTTTTGTTATACATCCCCTATATAATAATAGCCAAAGTTATCTGTACATCTGTCCTCGATTTTATGAAGCGGTCGGACCTGGAATGGATAGAGGCATTCATAGTTAGCAAAATTCAAAGAGAGTAATGTTTATCTTCTATTAAACTATCGATCCGATTCTAAAATAAATTGGTATAAATAGCGATATATCACAGCGAAAAATACTGCCTTCTTTAAAACGTTCGAAATCCACTCCTTCCCCTCTTTTCGAGCTTTTAATGCCATTATTTCAACTCCTATTTTCCCCGGTTAAGAACAGGCGATTCAATTTATCAATTTATCTCATAATAAATAGGTAAAAATAACAGTTTTCTAGCATTATGACGTCATTCCTTTAACCATCTCATTGAATCATTTCTTATTTTAAATTATTTAAATTATGCCTTATTTTCACACATTTTATCATTGAACTTAGATATGACGTCAATAATTTTCTCTTATACTTGGCTTAAATAATAGATTAGATACATATGTGATCATTTTAGATTGAATCATAGATTAATTTTTTGTTGCAAGATAATTCTCAGCCAAAAAAGAAACCATTTTTTTTTACCTGCCTTATAGCGTACTTTACAATTTTGGAAAATTAAAAATTTTACTGATCCCGTCATATGACGGGCTATATGCTAGTATATCATAACTACAAAGACAATAAACATTAACTATACTATATTTATAATCAATTCCCCTTCACGTACAATTTTCCTTCCAAAAAACGTTCTAAATATGTTGTACATATTCTGCTAGTGTTTCCCCCATATTGATAATTATTATTCTTTGACTGACATTTATTATGCATACTCCTGAGGCACAAGACGCTGATAGCTTTATGCTTTGTAACTATTTCGAAGTATTTGTTTGTGGTAACAAGTATCTCCAATTGACATTTAAATTCTTAGAATTTAGTAAAATTTAAATAAGTCTTAAAAATATTTTTATTTCTACTTTTAGAATCCATTTTTTCTTATAAATGATCTTCGAGACTTGACGATTATTTATTGCAAAATTAACAAACTAAATGTCTATTTATATATCTATTTCTAACCGAAGTAAAACAGTAACGATTCCCGTATTCCAATCTAGTCGACAAATGAAGTAAAAAATCATAGAACACTTTGGTCACTGACACAATAAAACTTTAGGGTATTTGGAGACTTTTTTCCTCGTGTGTCCACTCGGAGGGTTAATATGAGATTTAAATAAAATATTTTTAATATTTGATGACTATGCAAATACAAAAAACCTTAAATTGTTACAATTAATAATAAATAAAATAAATATATTATAGATTTTTTTAATATACATTGACTGTCAAGAACGGATAAAGATCCCTTTATAATGAATTAGAATATAGAATAAAATTTTCAAGAGAATTATTAATTTATTTCTTCAAGTTAAGAAAATGAATTTACTATAGCAAACATTAACAATAAAATTATGTTATTTTCGAAAATGACTAAAATTATAGACAGTTAAAACATCAACTGGCCTAAAAAAGTCTAATGCTTAATGCCTGATTTAAATATTCCCAATTAAATATTTTAACCCTCCGAGTGGAACACATCGACGAAAATAAGTCTCCAAAAATACTTTAAAGGTTTAATGTGTCAGTGGTCAAAGCGTTCTATGATTTTTTCTT
>CM063497.1:53867395-53872395 GCA_032207245.1 Pardosa pseudoannulata
TGAATATTTAATTATAAAATTTAATTTCTTATTTTAACCTCGGTTCTAGTGTCAACTAGAAGAAAATCTAATTTCATTTCTGTTTGCTACAGATTACTTTTAGGATTGAATAAGCATTCTTAATTTATTAAAATATTAATTATTTTTAATCATAATTATTAAATGATCATTACTGTTATAATTAATTTCTCGTTTCCCATGTTGACTTGAGACATTTTTAAAATACAGGAACGAGGATATATGAAGTTGCTAAACATTTTCAACTCTGGAAACACGTTATATGTTGTATAGAAAGTATATCTAAGTGCATTATAATGTACATCAGAATTATTTGATCAATGGCAACATTGTAACTGAGCATTATGCATTTAAAAGAAATTAATCAATTTAAAGAATATTCTATAATATGTTCCCATATAAATACATAAATACATATATAATATGCATATATATACGTATATATTTATATATATACATATATATTCGTATATATATAGATATATGTACTTATATATATATATATATATATATATATATATATATATATATATAATGTATATGTGTGTATATTTGCATAGTATATATATATTATATAAAATCTGTATATGTATATTTATGTAATGTCATAAAGATATATGTATGAATTATATATGTGTATCTATCATCTATCTATATATATATATATATATATATTTTATAAGATATATATATATATATATATATATATATATATATATATATATACATATATAAATATATATACATTTATATACATATATACATATATATTTTATACATAACATATATACATATATATATTCATATATATATTTATATTCAATTTATATATTTATGTATACATATATAATACTATATATATATATATGTACTTTATATACATATGTATATGTTCTATAATATGGATATATATGTACATATATATTTAAATATATGTATATATTTGTGTGTGTGTAAATTTATATGTATGTGTATATATATACACATATATCTATATACCTATTTATATTCATATATAAAATGTATATAAATTATATATATGGGTGTTTCACATATCCTTACTAGAAATTACAACAGATTATATTTATCATTGTAGTTCTGTTTAAATGCAAAAGAATTAAACTATGTAAATTATCGCGTACTGGTACGATATTAAATTAATTTTAAGCTTAGTTTGAGCTATATTTATATTCTTATTCATTAATCAGGCATAATAATTCAATTAAAAGAAACGAAACATTTTCCAGTCTACTTAGAACAACAACTTTTATTCCATCATAATTTTTTTATATAAACTTAACAGCAAAACCAAAACTTGCAAACGATAAACTTGTTACAAACTGCAAACGATTTTTAAACGAAAAACAAATCATTGAGTCTGTGCTACTACATCATTCCCTCCCCAGTAACAAAGTTACGATACTAATTAAATACATTAAAAGACAAATAAAATTAATAAATGTAAATTAAATACTACTATTTGTACAAACTAAAATTTACAAAATATAGTTCCGCAAGTATAGTTCTAAATATAGTCTTTATAACGAGAAGGCGGTTTTATTTCTCTACCTGAACGAGAAAGGTTGAACCGTAAATGCTTAGGCGATGAAGCTTCTTTTTGCAAATTTTGTGTCTGCGATGTCACTGGAGGAGTCTCTGCAAATTGTTGAACATTCTCCGTTGGATGTGTTGAATAGTTATTTTCATTGACTGGTAATAAGTAAGCAGGTTTTAATCGATCTAATGACACATTGACATTTTTGCCTTTTACTTCAATCGTGAAATATTTTTCATTTCGAGCAATTACAGGAAACGGTCCTTCATAAGGTGGTTCTAGGGGCTTTTTAACCCTATCAATGCGTATAAAAATGTGAGAGCAAGTTTTTAGATCTTTATGAACAAAATTGGTTTGTACACATTGGTTCTTGCTATTCTTGGTCTTATTACTTCCATAAATTTCTGTAAATCTTTTGCAAAGGTTTCCGATGTTATGTCAGTACTTGGTTCGCAAAAGAATTCTCCAGGAAGTCGTAGGCTTTGACCGTAGACCATTTGAGCTATTGTGAATTTCGAATCTTCTTGAATAGCGGTTCGTAATCCTAGAAGTACTGTTGGTAATGTGTCTACCCATGAGAGGTTGTTATGAGCTTTTAATGCTGCCTTAAGAGTTCTGTGCAATCTTTCTACTTTACCATTGCAGGAAGGATGGTACGCAGTAGTATGTTGAAGTTTAATTCCACATATTTTAGATAAAACTTGTAATGTCTCACATTTAAATTGTGTACCTCGATCTGTAATAAGTCGAGATGGTGTTCCAAAACGAGCAATCCAGTTGCTATAAAAACTTCTTGCGACTGTATCAGCTGAAATATTGTCTAAAGGAATTACTTCCATCCAAGTGGAAAATCTGTCAATACAAGTTAAGCAATAAATTTTTCCTTTAGAGGGAGGAAGAGGTCCAATCAGATCTATGTGAACTACAGAAAATCTTTCTGATGGAATTTCGTATTCACCCAACTTTGTTTTTGTATGCCTATTGATTTTAGATTTTTTGGCAAGAAATACAAGCTCGAGTCCATAATTGAACGTCTTTTCTAATGTTCGGCCAAATAAATTTTGAAGTCATCATTTTAACAGTTGATTTTATTCCTGGATGTGATAATCCATGAATATGTTGGAAGATTTGTTGACGAAAAGATTGAGGAATATATGGTCGAATATTTTTGGTTGAAGTATCGCACCACAAAGATTTTCCAGAAGGTAATGGATATTGTTTAAAATTACATGTAGAATTCGTACGCAAATTTTGTAATTCTGTATCTTGATCTTGCAAATCAGCTATTTTGTCATAATTTATTAATGAAACTTCATTCATTCTGGATAGAGTATCGGCTATTATATTGCTTTCTCCTTTAATATATTTAATATTAGTTGTAAATTGAGAAATGTATTGAAGTTGGCGGCATTGGCGGGGTGCGGCTTTGTCAAGTTTTTGATGGAAAGCAAATATAAGAGGTTTGTGATCTGTATAAATAACAAACGTTCTGCCTTCTAAATAGTGTTTGAAATGTTTGATTGAAAGATAAATGCCTAATAATTCTCTATCATAAGTGCTGTATTTTTGTTGAGTTAAACTTAACTTTTTTGAGTAAAATGCTATTGGCTTCCAAGTTGAATTTTCAAATTGTTGTAATACTGACCCTATTGCCATATCTGATGCATCTGTAAATAAAGACAGAGGTAAATCAGAATTGGGAAATGACAACAGGATAGTGTTTGCAAACTCTGCTTTGCATTTTTCAAACTGTTTTTCAGCATCTTCTGTCCATGAAATCTTACTTTTATCATTCTTTTTTGCTCCTTTTAGAAATTCGTGAAGCAGTGCTTGGTTCTTCGCTGCGTCTTTTAAATAACGACGATAAAAATTAATGAGTCCTAGGAAATTCCTCAATTGACGAATTGTTTCTGGTCGTTTATAATTTAGGATAACTTGTACTTTCTCTGGCAATGGACGAGAACCTTCAGGAGTAATTAAGTAGCCTAAAAAATTCGACTTGGGAAACAGCAAAAAACAGATTTAGAAATGTTAATTCTTAAACCATATTCATTTAATCTCTCTAATACTAAATTAAGGTGATTTTCATGTTCTTCCTCAGATTTAGAAGCTATGAGAATATCGTCTAAGTAAGGAAAAACAAAATTTAATCCTTGAAAAACTTGGTGGATAAATCTTTGAAATGTTGATGGGGCATTTTTTTAAACCAAAACTCATTACATTAAATTCAAATAAACCAAAAGGTGTAATTATAGCAGTTTTACATTTGTCTTTTTCAGCTATGGGAATTTGGAAATACGCTTTTTGCAAATCTATTTTTGAGTAAACGTTTGTATCCTTCAATATGTGATGAAAATCCTCGATTCGTGGTATTGGATAGCGATCGGGTAGAGTCTGAGCATTTAAACGGCGATAATCTCCACATGGTCTCATTGAACCATCCTTTTTTGTAACTAGATGCAAAGGACTTGACCATTGGGATTTTGACATTCTTATAATATTGTTATCAAGCATGAATTTAAACTCTTCTTTGGCTATGGCTAGACGCTTAGGATCAAGTTGGCGAGCTTTGGAATAAACAGGTTGGCCAGTAGTCTCTATAAAATGTTCAACATCATGTTTTATTTTTGAAGGAAAAAAATTAGGCTTACAAGTTTCAGGATACTTTGAAAGAAGATTTGTAATTTTTAGAGTTTTGTTTAATGTACTGACGTTGTTACTATTTGAAATAGCGGTAATGTCACCCTGGATACTGAGTTGAGTTACCCTATCAATTAATCTTTTGTTTTTTATATCAATAAGTAAATTATATTTATGAAGAAAGTCAGCTCCTATTATACCTTTGTTTACTTCGGCAACTATAAATGGAAATTGAAATTCTCGACGTAATCCCAAATCCAGGCTTAAAATTTGTACACCATACGTTGAGATTTCAGAGCCATTAGCTGCAAACAGTTTGAGTTCATTCTTTTGTTTGTTTTTGGAGGTAGCTGGAATTATGCTCACATCGGCACCACTGTCGACGAGGAAGTGCAAATTTGATCTTCGATCATGAACGAATAAACGAAATTTGCGACAATCCTTGAAATCTGTAGTAGAGTTTGTCGCCAAGTCCACTACAGGTTTGAGTTTTCCTGATTATCTTGCGTTTTCTTTGTCCAATTACAAGGAGATTTACATTTTTCGGGGAAACATCTGGATCCAAATCGAAAATGGTAGTAGCATAATTTTCCATTGGGATCGAATTTTACACGTCGACCACTTCGAGATCGAGACCGATGACGAAAATTAGCATTCCTTATTTTTGTTCTAGCACCAGCACGCATATTTAATTCAGCCATTTGTTGTTCTAAATGTTTAATTCTATCAATTAATTCACTACTATAATTTTCAATAGTATTACTTGCGCTGCATATCTCTTGTTTAG
>CM063497.1:53877395-53879895 GCA_032207245.1 Pardosa pseudoannulata
TATATATATATATAAAATATATATACATATGCATATTTTATATATATATTTATATATAAATATATACATATATATATATGTATGTATATATACATATTATAATACTTATAAAATATGTATGTATATGTACATATATATGTATATATGTATAATATATAATATATATATATATATATATGAATATATATATATTCTTTAAATGTATGTATATGTACATATATAATATTTATATATATATATATATATATATATATATATATATATATATATTTATTTATATATATATATATATATATATTTTTAATATATATATATACTTATATGTATGTATATGTACACAAACATATATATATATATATATATGTATGTATATATATATATATATATATATATATATTTATATTAATATATATATAAATATGTATATATATATATATATATGTACATGTATATATGTGTGTGTAAATTTATATATAAGTGTATATATATATATACATATTTATATACATATATAAAATATATATAAATTATATATATATATATATGGGTATTTCACATATCCTTAATAGAAATTATAACAGATTACATTTATCATTGTAGTTCTGTTTAAATGCAAAAGAATTAAGTATGTATTCATGCTATTTTTTTCTTTTTAAGGTCTATAAATGTGCTTTTGAACAAGCGAGGATTACGACGAAAACTTTCTGTAATAAAATTTTCTGTCTTGGAGCTATAAAGAACGTATTCTTTTCGTTAGAAGCATGCAAAGGAATTTTATGACTCATCTTTCAGAAAGAAAATCCCGGAGCAGGGTCGAGTTTATAATGGCAGTTTCTTAATGCCTACTTCAAATAAACTGAATAATTGATGCGGAAAAGAGGAATCTTGTAGGAAATAGGCAATAAAATCCAATTTTGTGAGCATCGATAGAAATTATTATGGAGCGCTTGAATATTTAATTATAAAATTTAATTGCTTTTTTTAACCTCGGATCTAGTGTCAACTAGAAGAAAATCTAATTTCATTTTTCTTTGTTATAGATTACTTTCAGTATTGAATAAGCATTCTTAATTTATTAAATTGTTAATTATTTTAATCGTTGTTGTTGTTGTTGCTTATGCCACTTGGTCAAACCAAGCACGATTGAGCGGTAGTCTACTCGTATTAAGGCAAAGGGGTGGGCCTTTTGTTTTAAATAGCACCTCAAGTGTGACATACATACATATATATATATATATATATATATATATATATATAGATAGATAGATATACAAAAATATATATAATATATACATATATATACATATATATACATATATATTACATATTATATTATTCACATATATATATTATGCACGCGAGGAGTTCCGGTTGATATTGAGAGACCAACGTTGCGTATGCGTAATCATATATCGGAACGCTTTATTTAAATGTTTAAATGCTAGATTTAATTACTAGATGGCGTTAAACGGCAATGGTTTTCTCAACGGTCGACTAGTGTAGCATTTACGCGCTGGTCCTCGAGAGGTTAATGAAAATAAATAATTACAGTATGTGTTACTATAGCGTGTGCGTTTACGTATTATTACGCAGATAGATATGGAAGTATAAGAACACTAGAATAGCAGGAGCTTAAAGCACTTTATTTAATATTAGACACTGGTTGGCAGAACAGAAAACTGACTGACAAACTAAGCTACTTGCTCTTTTATGCCTTAATAGAATATTCTGGAGCATTGTTCCAGAAACAGAAAGATTAGAAATACTCTAGTAATTAATAGAACTAGCTAAAGAAGAATTAGAATTGTATTAAATTAAAACAACGATTGTATGGGGATTTGAATCAAGATCATATGTAAAAGTATATACACCAAATAGCCATTACATTATGACCACGCTCCATTTATAACAATGGGATCAACCAGTAACAAATCTACTGCGCGTGCGCGTCACTGCTTTTCTTTTTAATGAAGCCACACTGCAAATTACTTAGGTTCTCTAATTGCCCTATTCAAATAATAAAGACTAATTTCATGTGTAATCGATGAAAATATTTCCTCTGGTTACACACACACACACACATATATAATGTATATATAACTTCAGATTTTTCAAGTATTCTATAATGAAGAAAAATGTAAAGTTCTAGATAGAATGTAACAAACATAGAAGTGCTTAGAGTTAAATTTAGAAATTGCAGAGCCAATACTTTTTTCCGTTTCATATTTTCTTCTCTTATAAGAAGAGTAAGTAATAAAGAGTGAAAGCTTTTTCTCATCGTAAATTTGATTATGCTTCTTAAATTGAATAATGCACCCTTTATGCGTAGAGGGGGTAAATGGGAACTTTTACGACGAGAAAATTAATTTAATTTTACTTTTTTCTCGTTTCAGGGCACTAGCTTATGACTTCATGTGAAAAAATCTTTGATTATCGTATTGTTGCATTTTCTCAGATTAATTTTAGGTTACGTATGATTCTTTAATGTACATATACACAC
>CM063497.1:53892395-53912395 GCA_032207245.1 Pardosa pseudoannulata
TTTCAGTAAAGATGAAAGTAGTTTTGCAATAAACTACATTCATTGCAAAACTACTTGTGTGTTATCATATGCTAAATAAAACTAGATATAAGTTACATGTTAAATTTATACATACTACGTTTTTCATAATTCTGAAAATATATTATTGTAACAATTTTTGTTGATCAAAAATCAATATACAGAATAAAAATATTTCTTTCTTTCATTTTTTTATAATGTAAAAATGTTTATATATAAATAATTAAAAAAATTAAACTATATACTATATTCTATTTATTTGATTTTCCATATTTACAATACTATTATTAATATATATTTGTATTTTTGGTTTATGCTACTACTTTTTGCAACTACGAGGGCTAATGAGATACTACATAAAGCCGATTTCAAAGGATACATATATAAATTTATATATAAAATATATATTATATATATATATAATATATATATAAATATATATATCTATAATATAGTGTATGTATATTTATATATACATATATATATATATATACACATATAAATACATATATAAATACACACACAAACAGATACATATATATATACATACATATACACAAACGGATATATATATGTATACACATATATACATACATATATATACAGCACCCTAACCAATCAGCCATATTTATCCACTAAAATATTTATATATTTTTTGTTTACAAAAATCTTATGGTAGTTATTTATATATTTCTATTTATATATTTGTTTATGTATTTCAATATAAAATACTATAAATTGGTTAAAATTTAAATAATTTTCGATCTATTGAGATTTAACTGAATAACTAAATTTACACGCAAAATACCAGCTCCAGGTACCGCTGCGAAATCTACCCGCACACAATGTTTTTTTATAATGTAAAAATATATAAAATTAGAATTTCTGGAAAAATCGAAATCTTCCATTTATGGAAAAATTATTGAATACAGCACAAAATTTGTGAAAGCCACATTTTCCGGTACTGCTTAAAAATCCAAGCAATTTAAGATTGGGTTAATCACATTTTTATTCCGAAAAGATAAAGTTAAAATATATTAGATAATTTAAAAAACTGAAGTATTTATTTTCAGAATAGATTAAAGTAGATTTGCAATAAAATATGTTCGTTGGAAAATTACGTTATGTATTAATTCATTGCTATAAATTCGAGACTTTTAAACTTAAACACTATAATATGAGAGAGACTCTCAAATATGGAAAAAGCAAATTCTTGTGTAAAAAATCATAGAAAAAAAGAAAAATTCAAAGCGATTTTCCTATATAAAAATATTATATATTTTTTGAAAAATAATTATAATATATATACCTATAATTATTTACATAAACAAAATCTATCAAATCTTTACAAGTTTACATCTATAAAATCATATATTACAAAATATGATATAATTTAAAAAAATATATATATTTAACAATAAATAATATTTATAATTATATATATAAATCAATATTTAAATATAAATATATAAAAAATATATAATATTAAAATATAAAAATATAAATAATAAAATATAAATTAATAATTAATTTACATATCTATATTTTTATTATTTATAATAATATACCCTAATTATAAAATAGAATAATTCCTATTCTTCTAGAATAATATAACATCCAAAAAAATTTATTTACAATATAAAAAATTGAATAATTATATTATATGTTCCATATGTATGGTGTATATGCAATTAAATATTTCCTATCATATTTATTTAGCTAAATCTTCATATAAAATAAATAATAAAAATAAATTAAAAATAAAACTCTATGAATTTATTAATAAATAATATAATTTATTTGTAAAATATATATTACTAATTATATATAAATTTTTTAAAATATATATATATATTAAAAATATCTTATATATATATATATTATAAGAAAAAAATAGATTATTATAATATTATACAAAAAATGCATTTTTATATTGCTTATTACATTTTTAATCTATAAAGATAAAGAAAATGTACATATCTTAATACTTGATTTTTTTGTTATTATTTTTATCACTAACAGAGGATAATTTAGATATGTTTATTATCTTTAGATATATTGTATCAACATTCTATCCTATGACGTCAAGTATGGACTATATTACCGAACTGGTAATATAATAAAGCACAAACGAAATCTATTCTTCTGTTGGTTCTTTTTCTTCTTTAATCAGATAATATATTATCTTTCAACTAGTCGCTGTTTAAGCAAAGAAATGCTTCTAATCACTATGTATCTATATATGTTACGAATATCAGCATCTAGGATAAAAATAATTCATAATTCTGTGTATTATATTTTTTAGTATATTTAATTAAAAATTTATGAAATTTCTTGATTTATTTTGTTCTTTATGTTTATTATTTTATTTTTTTCATTATTATTCTTGTAAATAAATATTTGTTTAATTAAAAACCATGTATTATATTCTGCCATACATGATGACGTTATTTTTAAGAATGGATTTGCACTATTTTTACTAATAATCAAAATAATACAAAATGCTTTTTAATAACAATTATAGTCAAACAAATTTCCAGGAGTTGGCAGTTTTGATTTTAAAGGTACTCTTCATTTTATTAGTAGGGTAGTTAATGTTATTAAAAACAAAACTATTGCTTCACTTAATGAAGTAATAAATACACATAGTGTTACAGCGCCATATGTGTTACTATAATAAGTGCGCTTGTGTATTGTTAAGCAGATAGATATGAAAGAATAGGGACACTCGAATAGCAGAAAAGTAAAGAGCTTTATTTAGTACTGGACAATGGTTGACAGAACAGAGAATTGAGTAACAAACTAAGCTACTTACCGTTTTATACCTTAGTAGAATATTCTAGAACAGAATTCCAGTAAGATTAAAAATATTCTAGTAACTACTAGAACTAAAGAACTACTAGAAATTTTCCTATCCCAGTGTACAAAATTAGACTCAGTTTTATATTGGCTTATTACATTTTTATTCTATAAAGTTAAAGCGAAAATGTTTAAAATATCTTACATGATTTTTTTTGTCCTTTCAGTTCGTTATAACATAGAGTATTTAATAAATTTTTTAAACCATTTTTAATACACTTATCGAAAAGAGAGTTACATATTTTATGAACTGCAACATTGTACTCCAGGGTTACGACATAGGAACACACGGATAGGATGAAAACTTTTAATCCTGGAGTTCGTAAAATTGGGGGGTTTAATGAAAAACAAAATATTTGGGAAATTTAACATTTTTCTTGTTCGTTTCGATATATGGAACACCTAGATATATCTAACAAAACTTTTGGTCCTGAAGTTCTTTAAAACAGGGTTTTACGATGGTTACTCTGAAATTTTTGAGATACGCGCAGACTAGAATTTACAAAATAAAAATAACTGTTTAATGTTAAAAAACAAAGTATTTTAACATAGCAGACAATTTTTCTGACTTACTTCAACTTGCTTAGCGTAGAATAAATTTTAAGCAGAAGAGAAAATTAAGTTGATGCGAGAACATTTTCGAGCTATGATTTTCTACGATTTAAAGCAGGATTAAATCAAGAAGAATGCTTTCAACGGTTGCAATAGGCATTTGGGGATGAATCTCCAGCTCGTGCTACTGTATTCAGATGGTTTAAAGAATTTAGCAGAGGTCGCAATTTTCTTCAGGATGAAGAACACACAGGAAGGCCGCCGTCGGCAGTAATCCCGGATAATGTGTCTGCCATACGAAAAATGTTAATGGATGATAATCGCTGTACCTATCAAATTATACAGAAGGAACTTAACATTGGATCCGCAGCCATACACAAAATTATTAATGAAGAATTACATATGAAAAAGTAGTTTGCCGTTGGGTTCCCCATAATCTAACTGAGCACCAAAAAGGGAAGCGTGTCAGAATCAGTAAAGAAACTCTTAAATTGCTAAATGATGGTGGCCACCGCATCATTTCTAAAATTGTAACGGGTGATGAAACTTACATACCGTTTTTTGACGTTCCAACACGTCAAGAAAGCAAAGTATGGGTCTTTGAAGATGATCCCATGCCGAGAATGTTGAAAAGACTACACGCACTGAAAAAAGCGATGTATGCCGTTTTCTTCAGAAGTACGGGATTGGTCAAAGCCATCAAGTTGGAAGGACAGGAGACAATAACGGCAAACTGGTACACCACTAAATGTCTTCCACAAATTCTACAAGAAGTGAATGTTAGGGGACTAATGCTTCACCATCACAATGCATCGTCACATACAGCCGGACTAACAGTTCTTAAACAAAAACAAATTAAAGCGATAGAACATCCGCCGTATTCACCGTATCTAGCTATATGTGACTTTTGGTTATTTTTTAATCTAAAAAAGCACTTACGTGGACGTCGTTTTCATTCAGAGAAACAGATTAATGTGGCTATAAATAAATTTTTTTCATCTATTCCAAGAAATGAATGGTTTCAGGCATTTAATCTGTGGAAAATTCGTCTACAAAAGTACATTGATGCTGCAAGAGTGTACTTTGAACACATCTAAAATTTTGTAAGTATAACTTTAAAAACCTAGTTGTATCTCAAAAATTTCAGAGTGACCCTCATATAATGAAATATTTAAAGTACTTTTTTACTATTAGCAAAATTGGTAAAAAATGATATTCAATTCCAAATGATATTTTATATTTTATATCAGAATTACCATAAGAACTTAATATATAATAAAAAACTTTTATCCTTAAATTTTGTTTTTAAAAAAATTTTTTTAAATTAAAGGATATAAAATCATTAATATTTACTATTTTTTTACAATGGAACTATAAATAATTTTATTTTTAATCATTAAAATATTAAATTTTACATTTAGTTTTGTGAAAAATATCCCGATATAACGAACAAAATTTTTGGTCCTAAAGTTTGTTAAAGTGGGGTTTTTAATGAAATATTAAAAACTCTTTTGAATACATTTAGCTAATCATGAGTTGCATAATTTGTAAATTACAGTATCGTTATTAATAGTTTAAATAAAGTAAACACCCGGATATAACGAACAAAACTTTTTTCCTAAAGTTCGTTAAAGTGGGAGTTTTAATGAAATATTTAAAACCGTTTTGAATACGTTTAGAAAATAATCAGTTACACAATTTGTAAAATTCAACATCTTTATTAATGGTTTAATTAAAGTCAACACCCTGATATAACGAACAAACTTTTTGGTTCTAAAGTTCGTTAAAGTGGGGTTTTAATGAAACATTTAAAAAATTTGAATATTTACAAAATTTGAGTTAAAAATTTGTAAAATTCAGCATCTTTATTAATGGTTTAATTAAGTGAACACCCTGATATAACGAACAAACTTTTTGGTTCTAAAGTTCGATAAAGAGGGGTTTTAATGAAATATTTAAAACCATTTTGAATACCTTTAGCAAATAATGAGTTACACAATTTCTAAAATTCAGCATCTTTATTAATGGTTTAAATAAAGTGAACACCCGGATATAACGAACAAAACTTTTTTTCCTAAAGTTCGTTAAAGAGTTTTTAATAAAATATTAAAACCATTTTTTATTATTTAAAAACAATGAGTTATATATTTTGTATAATCAACTTTTCTTAATGTTTATAGATATAACCCAACATTCAATAACAATAATCTTTGTTTTAAAATTCGTAAAAGAAAAAAAAAAATTACTGATAATAATTTCATACAGTTTTTCCATAATTTATTATAAATCATTCTTTACACCTTCGCAAAAAAACTTCAGTCTTCGATAAAACCAAATATTGATCCAGTTTTCTTCGAATATTTCGATCAGCCCCTCCCGATATAAAACAAACATTTTTCACCCTGAAATAACGCCAAATTTTTGGAAGAAAAACTGCTGAAATAAATCGTATCTTTACTTTTAATAAAGACGGGTCAACCATTTACATTTCAGATTTTCCACATTTTTTCCATAATGATATAGAATAAATTTTGAAAATAAAAACTCTTTCACGTGAAAAAAAAAATATTGTGTGATATGGAAAAAAATGAAGCTTTAAACGAAGAAAATATTTGCAGTTGAAAAACTGAAAATAAATTGATTCAAAAGAAGAGATCAAAAATTTAATATACTTGCTAAAACGATAGCTATGATAGCTGCGAGGTTTTAAATCATTCTGCTGTTCCATGTGTGTTTGCAGTTAGTAATTATATTTTTATAATATATATATATATATTATAGTATATATATATATAATATATATATATATATATATACTTATATATATATATATATATATATATATATATATTTTTAAAATGTATGTATATATATATATAATATATATATATATATATATATATATGTCTTCTGTCTGTGAGTTTGTAAGAGAAAACTGTTTTGCAATTCTCAATATTTTTTATGTTGGCTTAGATATACAGCGCACTTAGATATAATGAAGAAAATACTTTGTTTTTAAAGTTCTTTAAAAGGGTGTTTTATAATAAAATATTTAAAGTACTTTTGGATACATTTAGCAAATATTGGGTTAAATGTTTTACAATTCTCAATATTTTTATGTTGGCTTAGATATACAGAGCACCTAGATATATAATGAAGAAAAACTTTTGGTCTAAACGTTCTTTAAAACAGGGTTTTATAATGAAATATTTAAAGTACTTTTGGATACATGTAGCGACTATTGGGTTAAATGTTTTACAAATCTCAATATTTTTATATTGGCTTAGATATACAGAGCCCCTAGATATAATGAAGAAAAGTTTTTGGTCCTACGTTCTTTAAAATACGGTTTTATAATGAAATATTTAAAGAACTTTTGAATACATTTATCAAATATTGGGTTAAATGTTTTGCAATTCTCAATATTTTTTATGTTGGTTTAGATATACAGACCACCTAGATATAATGAAGAAAAACGTTTGGTCCTAAAGTTCGTTAAAATAGAATTTTTTGTGAAATTACAATTTAAAATCATTTAAAATTATTTTGAATACATTTAGCAACTATTAAGCTAAACATTTTGTGAAATTCAATATTTTTCTTAGTGGTTTATATAAACGGAATACCCACATATATCGAACAAAATATTTGGTCATAAAGTTCGTTAAATCGGGGTTTTTAATGAAATGTTTAAATCCATTTTGAATACATTTAGCTAATAATGAGTTATAAAATATGTAAATTTCAGCACTTTTATTAATAGTTTAAATAAAGTGAAAGCCCGGATATAAAGAGTAAAACATTTGGTCCTAAAGTTCGTTAAAGTGATAGTTTTGATGAAATATTTAAAACCATTTTGAATACGTTTCACAAATAATCAGTTACACAATTTGTAAAATTCAACATCTTTATTAATGGTTTAATTAAAGTGAACACCCGGATATAACGAACAAACTTTTTGGTTCTAAAGTTCGTTAAAGTGGGGTTTTAAAAATATTAAAACCATTTTGAATACATTTCTAATTAATTACAATATTTAAAATATTCTTTAATAATTAAACACCCGGTAAACGAAAAAATTTTGGTTCTAAAGTTCGTTAAAGTGGGAGTTTCAATGAGATATTTCACTCCTTTTTGAATACATTTAGCTAATCGTGAGTTACACAATTTGTAAAATTTAACATCTTTATTAATCGTTTAATTAAAGTGAACACCCTGATAAAACGAACAAATTTTTTCGTTCTAAAGTTCGTTAAAGTGAGGTTTTAATGAATATTTAAAACTATTTGAATACTTTTAGCAAATAAATTACACAATTTCTAAAATTCAGCATCTTTATATTATAATATTTTTAAATAAAACACCCTATAACGAACAAACTTTTTATCCTGAAATTGTTAAAGCGAGTTTATTAAAAAATACTTAAAACCATTTTATACATTTAGAAACAAATGAGTTACACATTTTGTATAACTCAACATTTTTCTTAATGTTATAGATATACCAACAGATATAAGAAACAATCTTTGCTCTGAAATTCATATAACGGGTAACCTCTACTGATAATATTTTCATACATTTTTCCATATTTATTCATTAAATCATTTCTTTACACCTTCTAAAAAAGTCTTAAAAAACCGAATATTGATCCAGTTTTCATCGAATATTTCGATCCCCCCCCCCTTCCGATATAAAACAAACATTTTCACCCTAAAATAACGCCAGAGGCTTTTGCGAAGAAAAACTGCTGAAAAAATGTCGTATTTCTTTACTTTTAATAAAGACTGGTCAACCATTTACATTTCAGATTTTCCACATTCTTTTTCCTATTCTTTTATGATATAGAATAAATTTTGAAAATAAAAACTCTTTCACGTGAAAAAAATATATTGTGTGATATGGAAAAAATGAAGCTTTAAACGAAGAAAATATTTGCAGCTGAAAAACTGAAAATAAATTGATTGCAAAAGAAGAGATCAAAAATTTAATATACTTGCTAAAACATGGATAGTTATAATAGCTGCGAGGTTTTAAATCATTTCTGCTGTTCCATGTGTGTTTTGCAGTACATTAAATACATATATATATATATTATATATATATAATATAATAAATATTATATATATATAAATATATATATATATAAAATAATATATAATATATATATATATATATTTATTATTAATATAATAATATTAATATAATGTATAAAATAACGATTTTAAAGAATTTTTTATAATAAATAAAATTAAATGAAAAAGATAACGCTCGCGTATTTTAGAATAATACTAAAGATTTTACATTTTTATATTTAAACTGATAAATAGTTAGCGCATATAAATGTAATTTTATATAAAAGAAAAAATAAATCGCAAGTTGCTTTGAAATAGAACTATGATTTAAAGAACTATTATTATAAGAAAGACTGTTTTATCTTTACATGATCACGATATATATTGTTATTTATCTCAAAATTTGTTTCAATCAATATAGACACCAATTGTTACGAATTAAAAAACTTTCGATTGAATATAAAAAAGATAAATAAAATATTTATTTATTAAAAGATATCATAAAATCACCGCGAACAATTTGAGCACAATGCGTTAACGTACCAATTTTTATCAAGCACAACACATATCCGTAGAAAGATTTTAACGATGACCTGCATGACTCTGTTGCCTTTATAAGAAACTGCTGGAACACTAGAAACGGAACAGGAAGTTTGTGCCACAATTGCAGTATATTGCTTTTCTGACACCATTTGGCGATAAAAAGTGCAGTCTTTAGAAGGGCGGCATGTACGAATTTTTTAATAAAATAAATTTAGCATAACTCTATGGGAACTCGCCAAATTTAAGATATCGGCTCGTTGGCGACAGTTTTGGCAACCTATTTGTGTCGCCAAGTTAATCGCCCAAGTTCGTCACCAAGTGTCGCCAAATGTTGCCAAGTGTGACGACACTTGGCGACGAACTTTGCAACATCTGGCGACACTTGGCGACACTTGGCGACCAAAAAAATCTCAGTAAATCGGTCAAGGATTGCTTTGCGAATGTTTAATTTTAACACAACGGATCTATAATTTCTAAAACCTATGTATATTAAATATCTTTCAAATCCGTCAAAAATTGTGGATTTGTGTAAAAGACAAAGAAAAGAATTATTTATACGAAGGTTACTCTAAAATTTTTGAGATACTGGACGATGAGAATTTACAAAATAAAAATAACTGCTTAATTTTAAAATACAAAGTATTTTAACACAGGAGACGATTTTTTACTGACATAGAATAAATTTTAAACAGAAGAGAAAATGGAGTTGACGCGAGAATATTTTCGCTCTATGATTTTCTACGATTTTAAGAAAAAAGAATGCTTTCAACTGTTGCAATGAGGAATTTTCACGTTTTCTAATTTTAATTTTAAACAATAGAAGACAAAAAAGTAAGCAGGACAGTACCTATTTTTCTTTCATTTGGGGGCCTAATTAGTGATTTCTAATGGGTTTTATAGCGGACTCTTTAACGTCTCTCAAAAACGATACTCCTCCGAGTTTGTGACGTCATCGTTCACGGAAACACCGACCGCCTATGTTGTTTACATGTTAAAAGGCGACTTTTAAATTTATTTCTGTGTAAAGTATCGCATATAATAGAAATTTTTTTATTATGTCTGGCATTAAAAAATCATATTATAAATATTGTATTGTGCCACTCTGTAAAAATACAACTAATTGCAATGAGAAGATATTTTTCAGCGTTCCCAAAGATCCACATACACGTAAAATCTGGACAAATGCGATGAAAAGGGATGAGAAATTAAACCCCAAATTATCATATAAATCATCTCTATGGGTTTGTGAAGACCATTTTTCGGTAATAAATGCTTGCTTTTGTTTAAATATTACTAATTTAGAACAATTAAAGTATATAAAAATACATCTATACCTTTAAAAGGACTGTTGATTAACCAGTGCTATTTAACTTTTAAAACTGCTAATTTTCGAGTATTATCACAGAGTTCAAGTACAATAAATGTTTTATAAAGCATATAAATATCGTAAAACATATAAATATCTAAAGCATATAATTATCTAATAAATAACTCGGGGGAGGGGAAGGTTATGTATTTTCAAGGTATTATAAATATTTTCTTCAGAGATGCATACTTTCTTAAGTGTATCAATTCACAGTGATATTTTTCGATTAAATTGGTGACTAATTTGAAAAAAAAGTATAATATTTTTAAAATACTTAATAATGATATTACTTTAAAAATTAAATTTAATTTCAGAAACTTTATACATTTTTTAATTTAACATTAATATTAAAGGCAATAAAATTGTATTGCTATTTAAAAATGTATAAATAATTAAGTAAAGCCTTTTAAAGATTTTAAATTTCTTTTCATCAAATTTAAAATATCTAAGAATTGGTTTGGTTTTGGTTTTGGTTTGGAACGCTACGATCTACATTTTGCAACACGAGGGCTAATGAGATCGGGACCTCCCGTTCCCTCTCTCACAATAAATACCTTCTCTAATTTTTATTTTAATATTACATCCATCTCTATTTATAAAAAGCGATGCTACTACAAATGTGTGTATATGATATATGTATATTTATTTGACTTGTCTATGTCTACAAACAGAAGAGCTGTGATTAGCATGAATAAAATATTAATACATGTTAAGTAAAATTGGATAAATATATAAATGATTTTACATACCTTTGGGTTTTAATTCCCCGTATTTCTGCTCCCATAAAAACCGGGTTTTTTTTCCCAAGAACGAAAACATTGACATGCTGTCAATTTTCGGGAGGTTGTCCGACTGTCCTTTGGTAAATCCAGGTAGAAGAGACATTTATGACAAATTGAGATAACTAAGCTATCTAGATCGATAAAATAAACCTTCAGGTTTAAATAAAAATAAATTTTGATAGCTAGAAAATTTCAGGAACTTGCAAAAACAAAATCGGAAAATAGTGCGTGCTTAGAAGCAATAAGAAAATATTGGATAACGTGAACGATGACATCACAACCAATCACGGAGCGTTTTGATGTCACGTGATTTTCGCTTAACTTTAAAATTATTTTTTTAAATGATGACCCAGTTTTGTACATTTTTGAGAACATTTTTGGAATTTACGAATCTGGAATTATCAGAAAAATACTAAGTTGTTCGAATCCCCCACATGTGCAAATTCTCTCATTGGCATTTGGTGATAAATCTCCAGCTCGCGCTATTTTATTCAGATGATTTAAAGAATTTATCTCAATTTTCTTCAGGGTGAAGAACACACAGGAAGGCCGCCGTCAGCAATAATCCTAGATAATGTGTCCGCCATGCGAAAAATGTTAATGGATGATAATGGCTGTACCTAACAAATTATACAGAAGGAACTTAACATTAGATCCGCAGCCATACATATAATTATTAATGAAGAATTACATATGAAAAAAGTAGTTTGCCGTTGGGTTCCTCATAA
This sequence comes from Pardosa pseudoannulata, assembly GCA_032207245.1. Taxonomy (NCBI): domain Eukaryota; kingdom Metazoa; phylum Arthropoda; class Arachnida; order Araneae; family Lycosidae; genus Pardosa; species Pardosa pseudoannulata. The sequence goes on from CM063497.1 coordinate 53,904,316, forward strand.
TTTAACTGAGCACCAAAAAGGGAAGCTTGTCAAAATCAGTAAAGAAACTCTTAAATTGCTAAACGATGATGGCCACCGCATCATTTCTAAAATTGTAACATGTGATGAAACTTACAGTTTGATGAAACATACCGTTTTTTGTCTTTTCAATACGTCAAGAAAGCGAAGTATGGGATTTTGAAGATGATCCAATGCCAACAATGGTGAAAAGACAACGCGCACTGAAAAAAGTGATGTATGCCGTTTTCTTCAGAAGTACGGGATTGGTCAAAGCCATCAAGTTGGAAGGACAGAAGACAGTAACAGTAAACTGGTATACCACTAAATGTCTTCCACAAATTCTACAAGAAGTGAATGTTAGGGGACTAATGCTTCACTATGGCAATGCATCTTCACATACAGCCGGATTAACAGTCGAGTTCCTTAAACAAAAACAAATTAAAGTGATAGAACATCCGCCGCATTCACCTGGTCTAGCTATGTGTGACTTTTGTTTATTTTTTAACCTGAAAAAGAACTTACGTGGTCGTCGTTTCCCTTCAGAAGAAGAGATTGATGTGATTATAAATCGCTTTTTTAATCTATTCCAAGAAATGAAGGGCTTGAACCATTTAATCTGTGGAAAATTCGTCTACAAAAGAACATTGATGCTGGAGGAGACTACTTTGAACACACCTAAAATTTTTAAGTATAACTTTAAAAAAATAATTCTATCTCAAAAATGACCCTCGTATGTATAGACATAGACTAGAGATAGGTTAATCCCTTGTTAAAGTTTTTTATTAAATTTATTCCAAATTTTGCAGAAAAGAAATAAATCTTAAAAACTCTTCTGTAAGAACGGAAATATGATATAGAGAGATGAAAGCCTGAGACAGAAATTATTTTGAAGTTTTAAAATTGAAAATAAATCGATTTCCGGCGAAGCGATTAAAAGTGAAATGTTGTACTTGTTTAGGACACATTGTGGTGTGTATGTTTTTGGATCAATTTTACGTCACTTTTCCAAAACGAGAAAATAAAAGTTTTTGTACGAAAAGAAATATAATACCAAGAAATAAACTTTCGGAAAGAAATTTTAGAATCTGCGAAATTGAAAAATAAATCAATATCACACGAAGGGATGAGAAAATTAAGTTTGAATTTACTAAAAACTTGTCTAGGTACTTAATGGGGTTTTGTATCTTCTAAAGAAGTCTTAGATCATGCCAAAAATGTATCTCTTTTGGTAAAGTATAAGTCTTTAATAAAATTATACAAAAGTACGGTAAACATGAAAGATCTGCTTCAACGCTTTTTACAGTCATTAGATAATACCTCTTAATTTAATTTAAGTAAATATTTAGAAAAATATCCACTGGAGAACTTTTGAAAAATACCCTATATAATAATAGCCTAAGTTATCTATCCGTCTGTCGCGAATTTATGAAGCGGTTGTACCTGGAATGGATAGGTATATCCATATTCAATTCTTGATGTGTTAGGGTTAGCAACGTTCGAAATCCACCCCTTCCCCCTTTTTGATCGTTTAATACCATTATTTCAAACCCTATTTTTCCCAATTAAGAGCAGGTGATTAAATTTATCAATTTTTCACATAACAAATAGGTAAAAATAACAGCTTTTAGCATTATGACGTCATTCCTTTAACCATCTCATTGAATCATTTCTTATTTTAAATTATTTAATTATCGTCTGCATTATTTTCATACGTTTTATAGCTGAACTTAGATATTACGTAAATAATTTTCTTTTATATTTGGCTTAAATAATAGGTTAGGTTCATATGTGATAATTTTAAATTTAATCATCTATTATTTTTTGTTGCAATGAAGATTTTATCACAGGTATTAACAATAAATTCTATCTACCTCCAGTGTGAAGTAGAAATGACAGTTTCATTCTTTTATTTCCAGTAATTACTGTGGAAAAAATTTGGGAAGAACTTAAATAATTTCGACGTAGCTAAGAAAACTTTGAATTATCTTTCTAAATGAATTCAACGTGATTCTAAACTGCATTAACAGTATCGGGAGACTTTAAAGGAAAATGAAGATAAACAAATTATTGAGCGTGTACCAGATAATTCTCAGCCAAAAAACAAACCATTTTTTTATCAGCCTTATAGAGTACTTTACAATTCTGGAAAATTAAAACTTTTACTAATCCCTTCATATGACGGGCTATATGCTAGTATATGTTATATTATGAACCATACGATAATATTATTTAGAATCTAGGTAGTAACCTAGTTGCAGTAATTTAAAACCATCATTCTACAGAATGAATTAATAATACAGGTTTGGTTTGGAATCTGACGGTCTACGTTTTGCCTATTAAAAACGAGGGCTAATGACCGGGACCTACAGCTTAAAGCCGATTCCGAATTTTCCATAAATCCGAATTAAATCCATGCTACTGTGGGATTCGACCCATAAACTCCGGTTCCGAAGGCCAGCACCCTAACCAATCGGCGATTGTTTTTATTCGCCGAATTGATAATATATAGAATTTTTATGACATAAGCTGTTCAAGAAATTTGAGTAGCTTTTTGTATTAAAAAGAATACATTAGTGTGTATACATTCTATAATTCCAGTCTCGATTGTTCGAATTTCCCATAAATCCGAATGAAATCAGATTTACCAAACAAAAACGAAAATAATAAATAAATTTCTTTTAGAAAAAAATTACTAATACATGAGAACATTACTGCATTTGTTTTTATTGTTGTTTGACTAGCATCATGTTCACTGAACACGCCGAAGCTATCAGTAGAAATCTACCCTCCCAAAGAAAACGGGTTTGTATTCTTCCCAGGGAGTGTGTATAGGGAGGTTGGTGCTGTTTCAACTTGGAGAGAAAGGTGTTTAACTAGATTTCACCCGCACACTTTTTTCCTCTCCTTCAAACATATCTTCCTTCATTCTACAAATAGTTTAGTACGCACTTAGTACGATTTCAATTTATTAAAAAACTGTAAGAAATGTATCTTTATATAACTTTGGAAATGGGAATCATCAGAGAGTCTAAGGCTAATTTTTCATTGATTTCATCCCCCCTTCCTTGTCACAACCGTGCTATTATAAATACACAATTCTATCACACTGATAATCACTTTAATTATTATAGCTTCAATGCCAGTCCTTATGTAAATGTGATAACAGTCTAATATTAATCATTAAAATTTAGGAGACATTATATACAGTATGATTTCTAAAACTCCTCGGAGCAACAGGCCATAAGGCTCCAGGGCCTACGGGGCCAGTCTCCTTTTCCGAGACCAAGGTCCCTAGGGTGCAAAGCGTATATTCCGGTTAGGTGGTCAGCCTTACGGGAAACCCTCAGTGTTTAGTTCTAAACATGCTAGGTCCTCAGTTTGTCTACCTACTAAAGGAATGAAAGACTAATCAATCTTGCCTAGGTGAGAGCACAAAACGCTACCACAGCGCCACTGGACTTACAGTATGATTTCCGTTTATTTAAAAATATTGGAAAGGTGACAAAATGATACGGAGAAGATAGCATTAATCATGTATATAAGATTACTTTTTAGAATACAAAATAGATTACACAGACGTATAATCATCACTATCCAGTTACCTCTAATTTTCATATTCAGCATCAGATTGTAAACGCATTCATTCGTATTTATGTAATGCCTGAGCACATAAAAAATAATTTTATTAACTTATTTTAGAACAACTATAACGATTAACTATGCTGTAATTTTTCAAAGGAACACATTAATTTAGACGATGCATCCTCTCAAACTGGAATATAATACAAGACGTGGTACGAAAGATTCAATTCTTAGATAGTTAGAAAGCTTCCTCTTTACAGACATGTCCCTTTTTCATTTGAGGGCTTCAATGAATCAATCAGGACACTGTATGTTAATATTGTTCCAAATATCGTCAGTAGGACACCTTTCGATATCTGGCCTATTCCCCAAACCGTCATGTAAATTCCACTCTGTGTGCCCAGATGAAACCGCAGTTCGTGAGACGACAACAGGCTGTGAGAGCTCTTTAGTTCTTCCGCTGCCTCCGAGATTTCTCGTGAGGCCTCATTCACCCCTGTCGCTGACCTCATCATCAATAAAAAAGACGAGAATGTGTTGAGGCACAAGATACTAACGCTTACCTTCTCCACCATGTTTGCATAATTATCTGGATGCATGAGTGATGTCACCGTGAAGTACATTGCCGAGCCATTAAACAATGTCGAGGTGAACACAAGGACCTGGAGGTCCTCGTCGACCCGACGGATTCTCTTCCTTAGATCTTGCAGTTCTCGGTATAGCACTTCGTAATTGACGAGGACATCTTGTCGTACTTTGAATAACATCCTTCTGAATCGGCGGAGTCTTTGAATCTCTAGACACACCAGGTAATAATAGACGGAAAACACGTGCATTGGTATCAACAAGAAAACCGCTAAAGTCACATTATTGAAACCGCGTAACCCCAATATCAGTGTCGTATTACTAATATGAAAGATCATCGATTTAGGGTGGCCGTATAACATAACAATGGCTGCCAACAGGCAATCCAACGCTACAGACAAAGTGAGCCATATTCCTCCATATATCACCATCGTATTGGTCCGACTGACGTCTAAACTACAAAAAGAGGTTGTAGTGGTTATTGCCACTTTCCGAAGCGAATTGAATTTTAAGGTCAGGCAGATTCTGTGAGAAATCGCCGCCAGAGTCATGAATGTGTGCGCTATGAACGGGGGTGCGAATTTAAAGCCAGTTAGCATCCAGTAACAGAACAGCATATGAAACGCATAAACACTCATTGACACAGCAAATGCGAGGAACGAGAGGACATCTCCGAACGATAACTTCACTTTACCATTTGGCAACGGTAATATAAGGCAAACATTCAAAGTGTGGAAAATGCACTGGAATACTCTAGACAGTCGATTTCTCTTAAAAAGAACACCCTTGTTCTTCATATTCGCCATCATTTAGGATCGCCTATAATACACATCTTTACATATAAGATATTTTCAGTGTTTCCTGCTAGTCATGACGATAAGAGTTCGCGTCTGAGTAAATCTACCAGTTCCTAATTCCGTTCGTATCAACTCGTCAATGTTTACATGAGAAATCGATACAATTTTCCTGAAAGCTTTCTTAAAATTTTTATCTGTATAATGACACAAAGAATTATTTTCTGAAATTTTATATACCCCCTACTGATAGTTATTAACTCGCTTTGAAACCCATTAATAAATTACTTTCAATGCAGTGTTGATCAATTTTCGGTTGTATTTTCCATAATTCCAACGAGTTCTTTGTAAAGTATTTTATGAAATATTAAAGTTTTGAAAAATGACTGGCTTTCAAAATTTATTAGTGTTTCCATTCTTCTAGCATGAATAGAAAACTGACAAAAATGATCATTGCATACACGTGACCACTCATATACATCTGTAAGTGGTAAAAATATTCTTTACCGATTATACGAGAGAAATAAGCCAAGGTAGTTCAGTCGACAAAGGCAGCGATGTCGTAACTTAAAGATTATGGGTTCGGGACTCGAGCCGGCTTAAGATCCACCGTGGCCGTTAGTGGTGCCTGGGTCACGTAAAGGCCCCCACACACTATGGTCCACTGCAAGCCATTACCACCATCTGAAGGAGGTACGGCTTTTCGAGGTCGACGATGGAAGACGATAAAAAGACCTTGGTGGTAACTGGCTTCGGAAGCTATTTTTCTAGAAATATCAAAAGCAGCTAGATGCGCAACTAAAGTAAGCAGTAGACCCTATGGATGAACCCACGCACTCGGCTCATTTAGTGGACCAGTGTGTGAATGCAACCCATAAACCATCGTCCAAGGTCACCATCAGGAAGTGGTGAACAACTGGCCATAGTGTGGAGGCTACATCAAAGGCAACCAGATGCGCAACTAAAGTGCGCAGTAGACCCTATGGACAAATCCACGAGTTCGACTCATTTAGTGGCCAAGTGTGGGGATGCAACCCTTAAACCATCGTTCAAGGTCACCATCAGGAAGTGGTGAACAACTGGCCATAGTGGGGAGGCTACATTAAATATGTTCGTGGCCACAACGTCCTCCAAATTCTCAAACGATACAGCTGAGGGTAGCAGACCAAGCCTTCAATCAATCTTCTGTTTGGTCCCTGCTTCTAAAATAGGAGGATCCACTTTGAGCAAAGTAGTTTTACACCCTAGGGGTTCTCCTTAAATTAAGGCACACCCCTTTGCCTTAATATGAGTAGTATATAGCTCAAATAGTTCTTGGTTTGTCCAAGTGGCATCAGATACATCATCAACAACATCATTAAAGTAAATTGTTGACAATGGTAAGCCTTCTTTCATTTATATCTTGTCTAATTTATATGAGTTACATTTTTTGAACAAATCAAGTTCATCGCTTCACATCTGTTATGTTATGAGATTTCATGTTTATTCTATTATTAACCTTTCCCACAACATGGCATAATAACCCTTCATCAGTTAGGAGTGCCTGTCAAGATGAGACCGAATCAAATTCCTTTTGTCCCGAAGTGCTGTTTTCTTATACTAGCAGACACCTCTGTTGTCCTACTGCGTGTCCTTTACGCGAAGGAGAATAATGGTTACCACGTCACAAGGCTGTTTTGAGTAATGATTTTCATAAAAAATGAAAGGCGCAATCCTTGCCTTAATTAGAGCGTCTTTGACTTGTCCAAGGGCATAAGTAACAACAAGAGAAATAACCCATATATTTAATTTCAGGGCTTAAGTCGGGATGCGAAAGATTGCTCAAAATGCAAAACCAGGCGAAATATTTAAAGGGAATCTTTATATTCATGTTAATAGAAAACTGACTAACGTGTCTTACACAGACAGGGCACAAATATGCACCTGTTTAATCTGTAAAAAGGCCATGAGAGAAAATAGGAGAAGAGTAGAATTACGTTAATGACTTTTCATGAGAAAGGATCTTAGATCGACATTTCTTTTATGTTGTGAACAAACACATTATTGATTGCACTGAAAACAATGCCATTAAAATTTTAAAGATCCTCGGTGCTTCCTTGGGAGAAGTGACAGCTGGGTTGGAGAAGGGAAAGAAAGAGCTATAAGTAGCAATTTTTAATTCAAACTTTAATTTAAGGAAGTGTGGAAGAAATTCCAATCTCAATCATACATATCCTTGATTGATTTTGAGGGGATGAGAAAGCTAACATTAAGAAAAGTTGAATGTGAATTTTGGAAAATTTTATTGGCAATAAATTTTGTTATATTACATACATAGATAGATAGATAGATGTACGTATGTTTATATACACTGCTCAAAACAATTAGGAGATCACGTGGCTTTAACGATATTACGTAAATACATACACCGATAAGTAACATAAAATAAATCATCCATAATTTAAAGCGTAGAAGGAAACAGAAGAAGAAAACTTCACATGAAAATCAAAGTTCATGACGTCAAACATCAGAAAAATAATATACGGACAGAAATCGGGATGTGGAAGAAACGTTTGTTTCGCTGCCTTAACTGTAAAATTCGATTGCACAGTTTTTGCTTTTTTTCAGCCAAACAGTTTGTAATAGGCTTCATCATGGAGGTCTCCATGCACGTAGGCCAATGGTCTGCATTCCGTCGACCTCAGGACACAGTGCGGAAGCAGAAGATGGGATACTGAACATCGAGATTGGGAGCAACATGATTGGAGCCAAGTGCTGTTTACAGACAAGTCCCGATTCAGTCTGGAGTGTGACACCCGACGTGTTTGGTATGGAGGAAAAGGAGCACTCGAAATAAATTCACATTCGACTGTGAGAGGTCACAATACAGACGAGCTGGTTGGATGGTATGGGGTGGAATTGGAGATTCCTTTGTTTTTCAGCATGATAATGCCAGACAGCATACAGCTTGTCTTGTGGAGAAAATGCTTGAAACTGAAATAATACAGAGTAAGGAAAGGCCAGCATGCTCTCCTGATCTCAATCCAATAACGCATGTTTGGGACATACTCGGATGACTCATTGCTGCCAGACCAAAGCCTCCTTTTAATCTCCAAGACTTGGAGATTGCACTTCTTACG
>CM063497.1:53917395-53938414 GCA_032207245.1 Pardosa pseudoannulata
TCCAAGTCCTCGTGTTCACCTCGATGCTGTACAACGGTTCAACGATGTACTTCATTGTGACATCCCTCCTCCACCCAGAATTCGCATTGAAAATGGTGGAGAACGTCACTACTGGCATTCTATTCATCAACACCTTTTCGTGCTTCCTGCTGATGATGAGATCGGCGATAGGGGTTGGTGACGCGTCACGCGGCGTTTCGGAAGCCGCGAAAGACCTAGTCACCGCAGGAAGTGACATTCCATTTTCCTCTCAACAACTGCAATTCCACCTGGGCACACAGTCTGAGATGTCCATGACGGTTTGGGGGATAGGTCGAATATCGAGAAGCCTCCTGCTGTCCATGTTCGGCTCGATATTCACGTACTGCGTCCTGATTGATGGAATATCGTCGTTGAAGTCTTCAAATCCGGTAAAATAGAATGACTCTAAGGTGAATTAATAGAGGACACTTTCTCCAAACCGGAGCCTTTTCCAATCCTAGAGTATATTGAGCTGTTCAACCCTCATTTGCCATATTTTATTACAACAACTATTTGAAATATTTCCTTTTCTTGCTAATTATTAATCATTGCCACTCTTAAATAACCAAATAAAATTAATTTTGGTTCAAGAAATGCATTAATTTTAATGGACGCATGCATGCACTCCTGGACTCATGATATCATAGACAATCTAGAACACACTTCAGAAATAAGCAGTAAAACTTGTTTTTTGGTTAGAGATGACCACACAAACTTAAAAAATTTTTCTACACATCTTTAACAAGTGTAACTTCAACTTCTCTTTAGCCTAAATTTTATCATACTGCTTAGATCTGTTCGCACTGAAACATCCCGAATCTGAGTCCCACTAATAAAAAAAATTCGGGTTCTGTAAAAAAAAATTTTAATTCCTTTAAATTTTTTCTTTCCGACAGGGAAAACTTCTTTCTTGTTCTTCAAACTTTCCTAGATCTCCAAAATCGAAATTGCAGCCCTCCGAAACTGTAAAATTTTTCATCTTTTTTCCCTTAAGGGTTTAAGAGTCCATGGAACACGAAATTTAGCCCTATTGTTTTAGATTTTTCTGGTCCACGGTTGTTGCGTCCCGTTAATACAAATTTGAAAAAAATCCCGTTAACGATTACTCGTTAACGGGAAACCTGTGATATTACCCTGTTGTATATAATATCCCAAATCGCTAATCCGGCAACAATTCCGGGTGATACCGCTTCTAAAAATGTATTAATCTAATTAATAAATCTAATAAGAAAAATTGATTTTGTATTTTCATTAGTGTAAATTGATCAACTGTTTAGTTAAATATTTAGAGCTTAAAATTTTCGACTTTTGTTAATAGTGAGGGTTAGATGAGTCTACCACAAATCTGACTTCTGGAAGGTGATGATCAGATCTCAAATGTTATGGCAACCCTAAACTCTCGTGGTTGTAATTGGCAAAATTTTATCGCCTATCTCACTTGAGGTAACCTCTCACTTTCTAATAACAACTTGTTCTATTACCGGAGATAAATATCGCCACATGTTGAACAGCTTTGTCATTCCGGCACTTCATCAAAGAGAATGCCTGAGGGAAATCATTTTCATGCAATATCTAACACATTGCTGTGCGGGTGCAACAGCTGCTACGATAGAAATTCACAACAGGAAGAGTCATTAACCACTACTTTCCAACTGCATGGCCACCTCGGTCGCCTGATCTTACCCCATACGACTTCTGGCTATGGGGTTACCTTAAGTCCAAGGTCTATCAAGGAGTGGTCCAGTACCTGGCTAAATTGAAGGATAACACATCACGGACTGTACGGGAGATTCCTGCAGACATGTTTTATTTCTGCTGCTGTGCATACTGTGCACAAAATGCAATATGTGGTCCGCAACAACGGCAGCCGCATTGAACCTCATTTGAATGCAAAATGAAAGGTAATTTCCGTATTGATTTGCATTTGTTAACACTCTATTTTCTATTACACAGCTCCAAATATTCCCCTAGCGGTGACTTTTGGAACTAATTTGTTTTTTTCGCAGAATCTTTCATCCCCCTTCTTGTTTAATCTTCCTACAAAATGTGGCGTCATTCTCGCAAATAGATCGCGCTACAGAACACTGCGAGCTCTGTCAGTTTAATTATGGCCACCCGGTATTAAGATCTGTCCATTATCATCTCCCTGAAGGATGCCAGGAAATATTTTTTTCCTTCACCGAAACCCAAGGGATTTTTTAAAGCCATACCTGTATGTCGCAATAAATATTTCCCCATTAGCCTCACTACTACATTCTCAAATTATTTTACTACAATATCCCTTAATTTACTTTTTGATGGTGTCCTTAGGAATCTGGTTTTCCGATACTCGTACAAATTTGGTCCTCTTCTTTGAGATGAACTCTGCCATTTCATCTTTCTGAAGACCAGAAAGTTGTAGTTTTCACTACATTACAGCAACCTCGTATGAATTTTTGAGTTGTGTCCTCAAAGACCATCCAAGAGAAAACAAATTAGACATGTCAGGCATTAGGCAGCTAAGCCATTAGCCTTCTAGCTTTTCAATATTTTTACCCCAATATCGCCACAGGCGCAATCCACGAGCGAGAGCAGAAGAATGGCACTAGGAGAGAGAATTAGAATGCTACTAGATGCTAAGCGGACCTCTTGAAGCATGGAATTAATGAGGGTGGCTCGAACCACGGGAGCCGAGAAGAAGGGGGCAAAAAAAAAAGAATTTTGCTCGTTGCTCCTAAAGGCGGGAGACCGAATAGCCAAATAAGAAAGACAGGAAATTTTGAGAGGCGACAATCGCAACCCTGGGTTTCGGGACCATACCGCAAGAATCATTGTGGCTAAACTTTGGGTCACCCTGCGAAACCCCCGTGACTTGGCTTGCTCGAAAAAGGCCCGTTGAAGCTTCGAATAACGCCAGGCTGAAAACCCTAAGCAAAACTGACCATAAATAATAAAATAAAATAAACAAAAGGACAGAGGCGAAGAAATTTTTTTTAAAAAAGGTTTTTTGGGGGAGTGGGGCACCCGGGTTGCAGAGTGAACCAGCCCCTGGTTTCGTGACTTCGACTTACGCTAACCATCTTGACGAGAGACCGAATAGCCAAAGACAGGAAATTTTGAGAGGCAACAATTGCAACCCTGGGCTTCGGGACCATCCATCAAGAGTCATTGTGGCTGAACTTTGTATCCCCCTGCAAAACCCCCGTGAATTGGATTGCTCGGAAAAGGCCCCTTGAATCTTCACATGGTTTCAAGAGCTGAAAAACCTAAGAAAAACTGACCTTAAATAATAAAATAAAATAAACAAAAAGAGAGAGACGAACTACTAAGCGGAAACTAAGGGAAGCTTAAAACTATAAAATTGGTGGTCTGAAGGTGGGGCCCCCTGAATTGCTGCGAGAGCCAGCCCCTGGGGTCATTGCCTCGACTTACTCTAACCAAGTAACCAAAGACAAAAACAGAGAGAGCAGCTAAAAAATGAACAGTGATCTCCTGGAGGGTGAGGACTCCTGGGTTGCTGCGTGAACCAGCCCCTGGGGTCATGGTCTCGAGTTACGCTAACCAACTAGCCAAAGACAAAAAAGAGAGAGGAGCTAAAAAATGAACAGTGGTCTCCTGGAGGGTGAGGACCCCTGTGTTGCTGCGTGAATCAGACACTGGGATCATGGCCTCGACTTACGCTAACCAACTAGCCAAAGACAAAAAAAGAGAGAGGAGCTAAAAAATGAACAGTGGTCTCCTGGAGGGTGAGGCCTCCTGGGTTGCTGCGTGAACCAGACACTGGGGTCATGGTCTCGACTTACGCTAACCAACTAGCCAAAGACAAAAAAAGTGAGCGGAGCTAAAAAATGAACACTTGTTCCCTGGAGGGTGAGGCCCCCTGGGTTGCTGCGTGAACCAGACACTGGGATCATGGTCTCGACTTACGCTAACCAACTAGCCAAAGACAAAAAGAGAGAGAGAGAGGAGCTAAAAAATGAACAGTGGTCTCCTGGAGGTTGAGGCTCCCTGGGTTGCTACGTGAATCAGACCCTGGGTTCATGGCCTCGATTTACGCTAACCAACTAGCCAAAGACAAAAAAAGAGAGAGGAGCTAAAAAATGAACAGTGGTCTCCTGGAGGGTGAGGCCTCCTGGGTTGCTGCGTGAACCAGACACTGGGGTCATGGTCTCGACTTACGCTAACCAACTAGCCAAAGACAAAAAAAGTGAGCGGAGCTAAAAAATGAACACTTGTTCCCTGGAGGGTGAGGCCCCCTGGGTTGCTGCGTGAACCAGACACTGGGGTCATGGCCTCGACTTACGCTAACCAACTAGCCAAAGACAAAAAGAGAGAGAGGGGAGCTAAAAAATGAACAGTGGTTCCCTGGAGGGAGGCTCCCTGGGTTGCTGGTGAATCAGACCCTGGGTTCATGGCCTCGACTTACGCTAACCAACTAACAAAGACAAAAAAAAGAGAGAGGAGCTAAAAAATGAACAGTGGTCTCCTGGAGGGTGAGGCCTCCTGGGTTGCTGCGTGAACCAGACCCTGGGGTCATGGCCTCGACTTACGCTAACCACCTTGACGAATCACTCATCATTTCAGAATATGGGAACAAAAAAAACCACCGGATATTAAAGAAAATATCGGCTCAAACTTTAAAACTACCCATTATTATTATCAATGTTACCAAAGAGATATCTATAAAGACAAAAAAAAAAAGTCGCCGGATATTGAAAAAAAAAAATGTTGCCTCAAGAATAAGAGTTTAAAATTTCAACTCGTAGGAAGAAATGCAATGCATAATGCATTTATTGTTCAGTGGATGCTTTACTACTGAAAGAGAGTCAAAGAGCTCAGAACTCAGAAAATGCCAGAAACGTGAAACGAAGTTATATAATTCTATTAGAATAGACGCATGCCAAGCAGACATACATCTTTTCCTTCGCTTTTCTACTTTCCCGTACTGAACAGAATCCTCTTCGACTGTTTACGTATTCCACGAACAATGCTTTGAACTTTATATATTTCATTGGAATCGAAAGAAACTTTACTCTCTTCTGACAGGTCTAACGACGGAAAAGAACGTGAATGCAATAGGAGAAATTTGAGAAAAAGAACGTGGCCATTTTCTTCATAATGACGTTTACGTGAATTTCTTTTAAGAATTCATGCAGAAAAGTCGATATTGCTTTATTACAGTTGTCTAATCTAGTGTATAATAAAACTACCCAGTATTTATCGACTCAGTAGTGTAAATTTTCCAACATTTTTATTTATTGGAAATTCCGTAAATGAAAATCTGAATACCAGTTCATCGGTATTTCTCGGTATTTTTTTTAATCGCCGGTGAATTTACCAGTATTTTTTTCCTGGAAATTACAGAAAATCATTTACTAAATACAAGTAACATTTAATTTATAATACTGTAAATTTACCGAGTTTTTTATTTATTGGTAATTCCGTAAATGAAAATCTGAATACCGGTTCATCGGTATTTATCGGTATTTTTTTAATCAACGGTGAATTTACCGGAATTTTTTTCCTGGAAATTACAAAAAAACATTTAATAAATACAAGTAAAATTTAAAGAAAGTAACATTTAATTTATAATACTGTAAATATACCGACTTTTTTATTTATTGGTAATTCCGTAAATGAAAATCTGAATACCGGTTCATCGGTATTTCTCGGTATTTTTTTAATCAATGGTGAATTTACCGGATTTTTTTTTCTTGGAAATTACAGAAAAACATTTACTAAATACAAGTAAAATTTAAAGAAAGTAACATTTAATTTATAATACTGTAAATTTACAGACTTTTTTATTTATTGGTAATTCCGTAAAAGAAAATATGAATACCGCTTCATCGGCATTTATTGACATTTTTTTTAATCACTGGTAAATTTACAGGTATTTTTTTCCTGGAAATTACAGACAAATATTTACTAAATACAACACATACAAAATATAACATAACTTTCTTTAAGAAAGTAACATTTAGTTTATAATACTGTAAATTTACCGATTTTTTTCATTTATTGGTAATTTCGTAAATCACTGGTAAATTTACAGGTATTTTTTCCAGGAAATTACAGAAAGTAACATTTCATTTATAATGCTGTAAATTTACCGACTTTTTTTATTTATTGGTAATTTTGTAAATGAAAATCTGAGTAACGGTTCATCGGTATTTATTTTAATCCCCGGTGAATTTACTGGCATTTTTTTCCTGTAAATTACAGAAAAACATTTCCTAAATGCAAGCAACATTTAATTTATAATGCTGTAAATTTACCGACTTTTTTCATTTATTGGTAATTCCGTAAATAAAAATCTGAATACCGGTTCATCGGTATTTATCGGGGTTTTTTTTAATCACTGGTGAATTTGCTGGTATTTTTTTCCTGGAAATTACAAAAAAAAAAACATTTACTAAATACAAATAGCATTTAAAGAAAGTAACATTTAATTTATAATACTGTAACTTTACCGATTTTTTTTATTTATTGGTAATTTCTTAAATGAAAATCTGAGTACCGGTTGATCCGTATTTATCGGTATTTTTTTTAAATCACCGGTGAATTTACTGGTATTTTTTTTCCTAGAAATTACAGAAAAACATTTACTAAATACAAGTAACATCACCGCCTTTGATGAAGTAACATTTAAAAAAAGTAACATTTAATTTATAATACTGCAAATTCACTGACTTTTTTTTATTTATTGGTAATTTCGTAAATGAAAATCTGAATACTGGTTCATCAGTATTTATCGGTATTTTTTAATCACTGAATTTACCGATAATTTTTTTCTGGAAAATTACAAAAAAAAAAAAGTTTACTAAATACAAGTAACATTTAAAGAAAGTAACATTTAATTTATAATAATGTAAAATTACCGACTAATTTTACTTATTGTTAATTTCGTAAATGAAAATCTGAATACCGGTTCATAGGTATTTCACGGTATTTTTTTTTAATCAACAGTGAATTTACCGGTATTTTTTCCTGGAAATTACAGAAAAACATTTACTAAATACAAGTAAAATTTAATTTATAATACTGTAAATTAACCAGCTTTTTTCATTTATTGGTTCCATAAATGTAAATCTGAATACCGGTTCATCAGTATTTATCGATATTTTTTTTAATTAACTTTGAATTTATCGGTATTTTTTTCCTGGAAATTACAAAAAAAACATTTACTAAATACAAGTAACATTTAAAGAAAGTAACATTTAATTTATAATAATGTAAATTTACAGTCTAATTTTATTTATTGGTAATTTCGTAAATGAAAATCACAATACCGGTTCATCGGTATTTATCGGTATTTTTTTCCTGGAAATTATAAAAAAAAACATTTACTAAATACAAGTAACATTTAATTTATAATACTGTAAACTTTACCGATTTTTTTATGTATTGGTAATTTCGTAAATAAAATCTGACTACCGGTTCATTAGTATTTATCGGTATTTTTTTTAATCACCGGTGAATTTACCGGTAATTATTTTTCCTGAAAATTACAGAAAAACATTTACGAAATACAAGTAACATTTAAAGAAAGTTACATTTAATTATAATGCTGTAAATTTACCAACTTTTTTTATTTATGAGTAATTCCGTGATAGAAAATCTGAATGCTGGTTCATTCGTATTTTTTTTTTCTAGTCATCGGTAAAGTTACTGGTATTTTTTTCCTCGAAATTACAGAAAAACGTTTACTAAATGCAAGTAGCATTTAATTTATAATACTGTAAATTTACCAACATTTTTATTTATTGGTAATTCCGTAAATGAAAATCTGAATACCGGTTCATCAGTATTTATCGGTATTTTTTAATCACTGAATTTACCGGTTATTTTTTTATGGAAAATTACAAAAAAAAAACGTTTACTAAATACAAGTAACGTTTAAAGAAAGTAACATTTAATTTATAATAATGTAAAATTACCAACTAATTTTATTTATTTGGTAATTTGTAAATGAAAATCTGAATACCGGCTCATCGGTATTTCTCGGTATTTTTTTTAATTTTTTTACTGGTATATTTTCTGGAAAATTTTCCCAGAAAAACATTTACTAAATACAAGTAACATTTAATTTATAATACTGTAAATTTACTTACTTTTTTCATTTATTGGTAGTTCCATAAATGAAAATCTGAATACCGGTTCATCAGTATTTATCATTATTTTTTAATCACTGAATTTACCGGCAATTTTTTCTTGAAAATTACAGAAAAACATCTATGAAATACAAGTAACATTTAAAGAAAGTAACAATTACTAAATAAATATAATTTTTGGTCTGCTCACTTTTCTTTCAAAGACAAAATACTGAATAGGCTTTTTTATCTTTTTTTTTTATTGAAGAAACTCTTGATTTTACATCACTAGCTTTCATACATTACAGCTGTATGAGATTGGAGCCGTAAATAGTTACAAAAACATAAAATAGTAACAAACTTCCTAAAAACTACAATAAGAAACAAGAACATTAAAACATAAACAATAAAATATTAAAAGAATTAAAAACAAAAGAAAATCAATCTCTGGGTGTCAACTGCATATGTCTTGCCTCCCAGTATCGGTTGTAGAGGTTTTCCCTCGTTCAAAAATGGACACTGCAAAGTGGTCTTTGCCCATTTCAAAATTTTGTTAGCACAGTGCAGAAGGGATTTTTATAGATGGTTCATGGGGGATTCTAAACAAAAAAAAAATTGATGAACATGACACAAAATTTTCTGAAAAAGTAAGCACTACTGATTTATATGTCGACTCTAATATGGTAGCACCTTAAATGTAATTATTTTTTGTTCTTAAAATGATCAGGTTTTGCGCATTTCTATTAGATTCTTATTTATGTAATAGTTTATTGTACCTATTAGCATAATCAAAGTACATATACTTTGATTGTGATACTTAATAGTACTGTGTAAAGTGTTTAATTTTTTTTAAATATATAATTTTGTAAGTGCTAAAAAACTGTTTTGAATTATGATGTTTCCTTCCCTTCCCTTAAATAAAATTTAGTTTTATTGCATACGTGATCCATATCGAAACTCATAAAATACAATGAAAACAAACAGTTTTGCCAACGAAAAGTTGAGTTGCAGTCAGCACTCGTGTTTGTTTACAAACATGCACTTTCTCTATAACAACGTTTATTCTTGATTAAATAGAAGTTACGTACAAATTTCCCGAATGGAAATCACAGGGCTCAGGTGAGCTGGTGCGAACCTAAAAAACAATCTGCAGTCAGGTGCCGACAGATACAGTTGTACAGGGGTACAACTGGAACTCCTTGAGTCACACACAAAACTTGAAAAAGGCTCTCCAAAAAACAAACCGCAACTCTCGTTGCCTTCCGCTCGTCTCCTTGTAGGAAATCTCTCCGGCGAAAAACTCGAGCCGCCCGACGTCACCTTTCGCCTCTTCCAATTGGCTTTTTCCTTCCCACGTCGCCGTCCTTCTAGCCTCTAATTGGTCTGTTAGTTGGCGCCTGAAACATTCCGGCATCGCGTCCGACCTTCTAATCACCATAGGACATCTCAAAACGTGTCGAAGCGAAAACCCAGACAGAAAGTCGCCTTGGCCTGGAATTTAACAAAACCTCTTTGTAAACCCAATGGGATATAGTGACGTCCCAGCAGCTCCTCCCTGTTATTTCCATTCGGAAAATTTGTACATAACTTCTATTTAATCAAGAATAAACATTGTTATTGTTCTAAGCTGTACGTCGTGTCATAACCACTTCGACACCCACACGCTACCCGCGTATCCAGTGACGTTAGAATGTCCTTCCCCGGTATATCACTGGGAAGGCAGCGGATCACAATTTTAAGGGGCCTCACTGTGCCAATTGAAAGAATATATCCTTCGATTTTATGCTTAATCAGGCTTGCAACTGCTGAATTACTTTGAAAAAGGTGAGAAAAGTGACAAATAATACAGAATAAGTGACTAAAAAGTGACTAAACATTGAAAAAAAGCGATTTTTTTTCTCCTCTTGATTACAGACGCTATTATTAAGATTTTTCTATTTATTTTAACTCGAAATCAAATGATTCATGCAAGACATGATTTTACTGTCAAATACAAAAAGGTTAAAAATTTTGTTTAACAACTCAACATTGCTTTTTATTCAAGAATATATAAATTAGATTTGAATACACACAATACACTAATTTTATAATCACGATTTTCTGCATATATTAACGATGCTTATGAAATTTACAGCTATTAAATGTAGCAAAATTTGTTCATCTAGCGATTTTCGCGGACATTTCTTTTTCTTCCTTTTTTGAGAAACGCATCCTACTTGTTCACCGTTTAACCAGTGAAATAAATTACATTGTTAGACGTTTAATTATGTAATAAATAGAATTATATGAGTTAGACTATAGTTATATAGGATAATATAATAATATATATTATAATTATAATATATTTATATAATTATATAATTATATTTTGTATTTATTGCAAATTATAATTATAATATATAATTATATATTATGTATTATAATTATATTATGTAATAAATAAAAACTAACTGTAATTCAATTAAAATTTATTAATAATTTTTTTTCTTGTGATTACATCTGAAACTGGTTTTCTGACAGCTTAATCTACCGATAAAAATCTATATAAAAAATCTTTTCTAGAAAGAAAAAGTGCATATCTTTTTTTTTTTAAATATATTAGATTTAAAAAGTACAAAAAAATGCACAATGAGCAGATTTTGGTTTACAAATTGAGCAGTCAGTGTTAATGATGTTGAAATATGTCCTGCTAAATTAGTATCTAAACAAAAATTGAAGCGAAAGAGAGAAATGTATGCTTTTGACGTAATACTTTAATGTATTAAATGTTCTTCAGGAATTTCTTTGCGACTAAAATTACTAAATCTGGAAACAATGACTAATTACATTTTAATAAGAAAAAAAAGATTAGAGCATCACATTTTTGGTCTTTTATTAAAAAATATTGTTATTGGAACACTAGAAAGACACCAGAAATCAGGCAGGGCCAAAATGAGTCCCGAGGGGTGATGGTACTTGGAAAGAGAGGTGGTCCGAACAGCCGAGGGTGATGTGCAGGTGACGTCTTTGCATTCGCCAACTTCCACCAGAAGCTGTCCAACCATACTGCAGTTTTCGTCTTCTGACACACTATGAAAAAAGTGACTGTTTTCTTAAAAAAACTACTAAAAGTGATCGATTAAAAAAAAAAAAAAAAGTGACTAAAGGTAGAAAATGACAAATTGAAAGCCTGTTAATGATAAATTGTGAGATGACACTGTAAAAATATCCATTTTTAACAAGACGAATAGATTCGCCTCTAATACTTGCAGGTATTGTGTTACGATGCCCCAAATCTACCCGAAGTGCAGGCTCGTTCGGTGGGACTGCAAGGGATAAATCAAGAGTTCCAGGGTAACAATAACAGACACATTTATTGCACGGATGCTACACCTCACATACAAATTACCAAGCGCGCAAACATCAAACATAAAATGATAGGCTCTCAGAATGGGAAGTTGCGTACAGCACTCGGCCTAGCATCACTTCTCGTCGTCTGGCCCCACTCTCGCTCTCTCCGTCCAGCTCGTCAGCGTTGCCACCGCTCGGAAGAGAAGAAATGTTGACACGGCCTGGGAGCCTCGGTGTCGTCTCTGAAAAAAAACACTCCATACCGAGCTGCATAGCTGGGATTCTCCACATCCTCCCACCTGAGTTTTTTTTTATCTATAAAAAACTCAACAAAAATAATTAAAGTAAATGCAATAATTATAGTTTTACATGCTAACACAAATGAATAATATCTACAGACGTTTAGGTTGTTTTACAACCCTACCGCTACCGGTAACCAAAGGCAAAGGTTCATCCATATCATTCTTGACGGTATTATCAAGTTCGAGTTTATATAGTCTTTGGATGGGTCTCAAAAGTTCAGTAGTCTCTGTTTTAATTCTTGCCAATCGTACATGTCCATCTCTACCAGGAATGGTTTTTAATACTCGTGCCAAATTCCAAAAAGCACGTTTCTTGCTAGGATCTTCGACTAGCACGATGTCGCCTTCCTGAAGAGGGTTATGCCTGAAATCTTTAATAGCTGGCTGCCTTAACTGCCCTAGATATTCATTACGAAATCTTTTTCTCAAATGTACTCTCAATTGTTGCAGATACGTGGCTCTTTTACTTAATCTTCCCTTTTCGACTAAGTCGATATCAGGCACACCCGTCCGGATTATCCCTCAAAAACATGGGGAGTCAATGGACTGATGTCGTCGATATCCTCAGACACATAAGTCAAAGGTCTCATGTTGACTACATTCTCACAGTCGCATAACAGCGTCTGTAGTTCTTCGTATTCCAAAGAGGCGCGACCAAGTACCTTTCTTAATATTTGTTTCACCATCTGAATTAATCGCTCCCACCATCCGCCCCACCATGCAGCTGATGGAGGGTTAAATTTCCACTGAATTTTTTTGTTCAGATGCCATAGTACTCAGGCGGTTCCAATCAAGCGATTGCAGAATTCTTTCTGCTCCTACAAAGTTAGATCCATTGTCCGAATAAATGACATTTGGTCTTCCTCGGCGAGATATAAAGCGTCTTCATGACTGGAAGAACGCTTCGGTAGAAAGAGAAGTAATTAATTCCAAATGTACAGCAGGGTATATGGCACAAGTATAATATATATGCTTCTGCCTTTTTGATATTGTATTAGTATATGAGATCTCTATCTAGATTAGTATAACCCGATCTTTAAAAAATCCTGGTTCTGCCTCGCACTTCTTAGTTGTAAAACGTTGGCATCTGATGCATTTTTTAATAACTTTTCTTACAGTTTTCCTTGTTTGTAAGATCCAATAATTCTCTCGCAAGTGCGTCATAACAATTGACACACCAGCATGCATAAGTTCTTCATGTTTTTGTTTAATCATTAAAAGAACAACAGGGTGGTCATTAGGCAAGATGACGGATATTTAAAATTGGAAATCATCTCGAAAACTTATTTTAGTTTTTTGGCTCGTAGAATGCAAAATTCATCTAAAAATGGTTTTAAAGCTCGAAGTTTATCATCGGCTTCTCCCTGAAATGCCTCCTTTTGAATAAGTCTAATTGCGACCTTTTCAACTTCTTCAAATTCTGAACACGAAATATTTGAAGACTTTGTCACATTTATTTTTCTAGCATTTCTTATAAAACGAAATACCCAAGTAACCATACGAATAATTTTTTATAAGAAGAAAAATAGCTGAAGTGCCAATCAAATCTCTCATCTCTTTTGGAATTACTAATTAAAACGGTTTTCCGTTTTTCAGCATTTATTGCGGCCTCGTCAAAGATACTTTCGGATTTAGGCCACTTAGCACTGTTTTCATAAAGCCAGAAAGGGCCCTCCCACCACTGGAGTCGCAAAAGTTCTTCCGCATGGCAGCCTCGCGAAAGTAAGTCAGCTGGATTTTTATTCGAGGGCACGTGACCCCAGTCATTAACTCTTGACAGCTCTCGTATCTTTTTAACTCGGTTGTAAACAAATGTTCCCCCACTGTATATCACGCTGTATCTAGCTTAGAGCAGTACTTGAATCAGTCCAGTAAATAAACCTAACATCTGTTAGTTTTAAATCTTTCATAACAGAAGTTGATAGTCTGGCGCCGATCAAACAGGCTAATAGCTCCAATCGTGGGATTGTTATGGGTTTTAGAGGACGAAAATAAAATAAAAATTAATAATAAAAAATAAATGTAAAAATAAAAAAAAAAAAAGAGATAAAAAAATAAATAAAAAATAAAAAAATTAAATAAAAAAAAAAAAAGGATAATAAAAAAAAAAAAATATAAAAAAAATAGGATTAAAAATAATAAAAAAAAAAAATAGTTATTTCTCTAATTACTAAATATTGCATTCCATTAATTCAGAGCATATTTTTTGCTAGTCCAAAAAAGTTTCGATAACCAGATTTCAGCAGATTCAAACATCTGGGTATTTAATTTGTAGTGGGTAATTGCTCTAGCCATTTTCTAAATTGACTTAAAAATGTTTCTGGATCTCATCCCATTTTAATTTCTTCCACACTTCTTGCAGTAAATAATTAATAAGTGTAACAGGTGCAGTAAACCCAATAGGATCAAAAATATGATTAGCTACTGACAATGACCTTTTAGTTTCAAGCCTATCTTCATTCGGTAATTAATTTTACATGATAAATATCATCTCGGCGATTCCAAATTAGTCCTAAAACCATAGTCTTCAAATACTCGGTTTCGCTCAACTCTGATCAATGCACCGATTGATATATTGATTGCCATCCCCTTAAATTAAAATGAGCTGAAGATAACAGTTCAGATTCCTGTATAAATTTTCTAACTGTCTTCCCCTCAAAACTAGTTAAGCAGTTATCGACATAAAACGCTTCGTACAAAATATTTGCGGTGTCTCGAAGATTTTCAGCATGGTCCAAATGGTGATTTAAATGGCTCCTACAGAAAAGGACTGGAAGTAACCCCAAAACAACACGGCAATGACGATAGTTCTAATGTGATCGGTTTTCTCTGTCATACACAGGAATCTTAAAAATCTCTGTCCTGTCTCTAACACCGATCTGCAAAAATGCCTTTTCGATATCCGACGTTACTAATACGATATTTTCTGAAACGATTAATTATGGTCGGTATAATTTCAATTAGGTTATTTTCCAAACAGTCATTCAGAGGGTGAATTTGAGTGCGCGGACGCATCAAAAACAGTCTAATTTTAGTAGTTTTGTTATCTTCTTTAATAACTGGTCGGTGTGGCAGAAAATGCACTAAACTATTTGATCGTCAAAAACTTCTTCGATTATACTCTGACAACCAATTATCAAATACAGCTTGATAATCTTCCATTTTACAACGCAATTAATTTTCGTTTCGTATTGACAACATTTTCAGCCATTTCTTATTTGAGTAACAGTTTATTATCCAAAACCCATGGTAAAGCAATCTCATATCTACCATTAGTATCTACATTTAAAGTTTTTTTCAAAGTAATTAACAGTTTGCTCATAAACTTCTAGTTTTGTTTTGGTTTCCACTGGATCTACAATACCTATGGTATCTAACTTCCACAAATCAGCAATTTTGCTGTCTTTCAAAAACAAGGAAGTCACAACTGTAGCCTCATCTATTCATTAGTTTTGGAACACGATATTTTACCCATAAGTGTCCAGCCAAGGTGAGTCTGAACTGCGACAGGGCCGCTACTCAAAAGCTTTATTTTTCCGGTTAACAATTTCCTGCTACATCAGCTCGATAAGTAATTTAATTTCGGTATCTACATGACAGGTACCTTTAATATCACTCAATTGGATGTGACTATCATTTAATTCTTTGATCCAGGGACCACTCGGTACTCTCTTTACATCAGAGCAAATTACAGAGTTATCTAAACAGTACATTTTACAATTATACTTATTATCAATACTCTTTAATTGTACTTTGTACTTTCTATGTAGTGTTTGTTTGGATTCTACACCCCCAAACAGTTTATGCACTAATTTAATTTCATCAACACTCTGGTATTTTAAATATCTGATAACATCTTTAGTTACATAAGAATTTTCTGAACCTGTATCAATAATAGCCCTTACAAGCATGCTTTTGTTTTCGTTTTCTAAACGAACAATCAGTGTTTGCAATAAAACGTCAGAAGAGGTAGCTTGACTACTTAAAACATTATCACCATTTTCCTTTTTAACTTCTGACTTAGAACAGCTTGCTTGATTATTAACTTCAGGGCATAGCAAAGCCAAATGCCGCTTGCTGCAGACTATACATTTTACTTTCGATTTACAGTTACGAGCAATATGATTTTTTTCTGAAACATATCAAACAAGCTCCCTTCTTCCTTATTATATCCTCTTTTTCGTCGTAAGAAAGGGAAGATGCTTTAAAACAATTTTCAGAAAAATGTGACTTATCACAAAAAATACAAATAGCTTCTTTTTTCTCAGTTTTGACTTTAGATTTAAAACTACCACTATTAAATAAGTCAGCAGCAGTAGGAACATTATCACTATAAAAATCACTGTTCTTATTAAATTTCTTAATCTTATTACATTCAAAACTTGTTCGGGCCAAAGAAACTCTTTCTTCAGAAACAACTTCATTCTTTAAAAATTTAAGAATAGAATCAAGGTCACTCTTACCTTTTTCTTGCTTGGAAGAATTTCGGTCTCGTTCCCAAACTCTCAGTATGTCCGGTGGAAGACAGGACTCCACTAAGGGAAACAAAATGCTTTCATATTTATCCTCTGTCACTCCCAGGGACTCCAGGCTACGAAGTTTCGTTGAAAGACTATCATATAGAGTGGGCAAATCAAAGTCCTTACGAGATACCGTGTGATTCTTTAACACTAGCTGTAGTAAGTCCCGTACATAAACTTGAATTAAAGTGTCCTCTCGTCCAAACCGCTGTTTTAAATGATCGATAGCACTCTGGTAATTGTCCGCGGTCGTGGGAAAACTGTCCACTATATCCCTTGCTTTCGATTTGGTTACTTGAATGAGATACACAAACTTCGCGTGGTCGTCGAGAGTTTTATCTTCATGAATGCCTTTAAACGCATTCCAGAACTTCAACCACATGCGGGGATTTCCATCAAACTTTTCAATTGACAGTTCAGGTAATCTCAGACCATGACGCTCGAATTTCGGGTCGGCAGGAGCAGAACCGGGCACTATACTGCTTGTCACAGGACTTGTCACAAGTCTCTTAACTTTTACCTGACAGGCAATAAATTTCTCAGCATAGGTCTCGCAAGCCTCAAATTCTTTCGTATATTCTTCTTCCGAGACGTTTTCAGTAAGCAGACTATTCAAAATGTCAGCATCAACTTCACGCAATTTTAAATACTTTTCATGAAGCTGTGTCATTGAAGTTTCAATCTTCGCATCATCCTTTTTGGATTCATCACAGGCTTCATTTACTGCATTAAGCAGTCTAGTGAACGCGCTTCTCAAAGGTGTGCGTTTTAACTTTAATGCATCCATAGTGTCTATCTCTATCCCTCACAGTCCCTGTTCGGGCGCCAGAAATATTGTGTTACGATGCCCCAAATCTACCCGAAATGCAGGCTCGTTCGGTGGGACTGCAAGGGATAAATCAAGAGTTCCAGGGTAACAATAACAGACACATTTATTGCACGGATGCTACACCTCACATACAATTTTACCAAGCGCGCAAACATCAAACATAAAATGATAGGCTCTCAGAATGGGAAGTTGCGTACAGCACTCGGCCTAGCATCACTTCTCGTCGTCTGCCCCACTCTCGCTCTCTCCGTCCAGCTCGTCAGCGTTGCCACCGCTCGGAAGAGAAGAAATGTTGACACAACCTGGGAGCCTCGGTGTCGTCTCCTGAAAAAAAAACACTCCATACCGAGCTTGCATAGCTGGGATTCTCCACACATGGAATTTTTGTTCATTATGTGAACTAGCAATTTCGGTGAGAATTTGAAGATAGTATTCCATTTTAATAATGGCAATTGGCTTGATTTTGGGCTGTTTCAGGTCCTTCCATCAGTAGCTGTCCAACCATACGGTTCAGTACATTGTCGGACCTCCTAATACACCATGAAAAAAGTGACTAAAAGAGACTGTTTTCTTTAAAAAAAGTGACTGAAAGTGATCAATTGTAAAAAAAAAGTGACTAAAGGTGAGAAAAGTGACAGAATTGCAAGCCTGTTAATGATAAATTGTGAAATGACCCTGTAAAAATCTTCCATTTTGGGTTCAAGACGAATAGATTCGCCTCCAACACTTGCATGGAATATTTGTTCATTATGTGAACTAGCAATTTCGGTGAGAATTTGAAGATAGTATTCCATTTTAATAATGGCAATTGGCTTGATTTTGGGCTGTTTCAGGTCCTTCCATCAGTAGCTGTCCAACCATACGGTTCAGTACATTGTCGGACCTCCTAATACACCATGAAAAAAGTGACTAAAAGAGACTGTTTTCTTTAAAAAAGTGACTGAAAGTGATCAATTGTAAAAAAAAAGTGACTAAAGGGGAGAAAAGTGACAGAATTGCAAGCCTGTTAATGATAAATTGTGAAATGACCCTGTAAAAATCTTCCATTTTCGGTTCAAGACGAATAGATTCGCCTCCAACACTTGCATGGAATATTTGTTCATTATGTGAACTAGCAATTTCGGTGAGAATTTGAAGATAGTATTCCATTTTAATAATGGCAATTGGCTTGATTTTGGGCTGTTTCAGGTCCTTCCATCAGTAGCTGTCCAACCATACGGTTCAGTACATTGTCGGACCTCCTAAAACACCATGAAAAAAGTGACAAAAAGAGACTGTTTTCTTTAAAAAAGTGACTGAAAGTGATCAATTGTAAAAAAAAAAAGTGACTAAAGGTGAGAAAAGTGACAGAATTGCAAGCCTGTTAATGATAAATTGTGAAATGACCCTGTAAAAATCTTCCATTTTGGGTTCAAGACGAATAGATTCGCCTCCAACACTTGCATGGAATATTTGTTCATTATGTGAACTAGCAATTTCGGTGAGAATTTGAAGATAGTATTCCATTTTAATAATGGCAATTGGCTTGATTTTGGGCTGTTTCAGGTCCTTCCATCAGTAGCTGTCCAACCATACGGTTCAGTACATTGTCGGACCTCTTAATACACCATGAAAAAAGTGACAAAAAGAGACTGTTTTCTTTAAAAAAGTGACTGAAAGTGATCAATTGTAAAAAAAAAAAAGTGACTAAAGGTGAGAAAAGTGACAGAATTGCAAGCCTGTTAATGATAAATTGTGAAATGACCCTGTAAAAATCTTCCATTTTGGGTTCAAGACGAATAGATTCGCCTCCAACACTTGCATGGAATATTTGTTCATTATGTGAACTAGCAATTTCGGTGAGAATTTGAAGATAGTATTCCATTTTAATAATGGCAATTGGCTTGATTTTGGGCTGTTTCAGGTCCTTCCACCAGTAGCTGTCCAACCATACGGTTCAGTACATTGTCGGACCTCCTGATACACCATGAAAAAAGTGACTGTTTTCTTAAAAAAGTGACTAAAAGCGATCAATTGTAAAAAAAAGTGACTAAAGGTGAGAAAAGTGACAGAATTGCAAGCCTGTTAATGATAAATTGTGAGATGACCCTGTAAAAATCTTAAATTTTGGGTTCAAGACGAATAGATTCGCCTCCAACACTTGCATGGAATATTTGTTCATTATGTGAACTAGCAATTTCGGTGAGAATTTGAAGATAGTATTCCATTTTAATAATGGCAATTGGCTTGATTTTGGGCTGTTTCAGGTCCTTCCATCAGTAGCTGTCCAACCATACGGTTCAGTACATTGTCGGACCTCCTGATACACCATGAAAAAAGTGACTGTTTTCTTAAAAAAGTGACTAAAAGTGATCGATTGTAAAAGAGTGACTAAAGGTGAGAAAGGTGACAGAATTGCAAGCCTGTTAATGATAAATTGTGAGATCACCCTGTAAAAATCTTCCAGTTTGGGTTCAAGACGAATAGATTCGCCTCCAACACTTGCATGGAATATTTGTTCATTATGTGAACTAGCAATTTCGGTGAGAATTTGAAGATAGTATTCCATTTTAATAATGGCAATTGGCTTGATTTTGGGCTGTTTCAGGTCCTTCCACCAGTAGCTGTCCAACCATACGGTTCAGTACATTGTCGGACCTCCTGATACACCACGAAAAAAGTGACTAAAAGAGACTGTTTTTCTTTAAAAAAAAAGTGACTGAAAGTGATCAATTGTAAAAAAAAAAGTGACTAAAGGTGAGAAAAGTGACAGAATTGCAAGCCTGTTAATGATAAATTGTGAGATCACCCTGTAAAAATCTTCCAGTTTGGGTTCAAGACGAATAGATTCGCCTCCAACACTTGCATGGAATATTTGTTCATTATGTGAACTAGCAATTTCGGTGAGAATTTGAAGATAGTATTCCATTTTAATAATGGCAATTGGCTTGATTTTGGGCTGTTTCAGGTCCTTCCACCAATAGCTGTCCAACCATACGGTTCATACATTGTCGACCTCCTAATACACCATGAAAAAAGTGACTAAAAGAGACTGTTTTCTTTAAAAAGTGACTGAAAGTGATCAATTGTAAAAAAAAGTGACTAAAGGGGAGGAAAGTGACAGAATTTCAAGCCTGTTAATGATAAATTGTGAAATGAACCTGTAAAAATCTTCCATTTTCGGTTCAAGACGAATAGATTCGCCTCCAACACTTGCATGGAAATATTTGTTCATTATGGTGAACTAGCAATTTCGGTGAGAATTTGAAGATAGTATTCCATTTTTAATAATGGCAATTGGCTTGATTTTGGGCTGTTTTCAGGTCCTTCCATCAGTAGCTGTCCAACCATACGGTTTTCAGTACATTGTCGGACCTCCTAATTACACCATGAAAAAAAAGTGACTAAAAGAGACTGTTTTTCTTTAAAAAAGTGACTGAAAGTGATCAATTGTAAAAAAAAAAAGTGACTAAAGGGAGAAAAAAGTGACAGAATTTTGCAAGCCTGTTAATGATAAATTGTGAAATGACCCTGTAAAAAATCTTCCATTTTCGGGTTCAAGACGAATAGATTCGCCTCCAACACTTGCATGGAATATTTGTTCATTATGTGAACTAGCAATTTCGGTGAGAATTTGAAGATAGTATTCCATTTTAATAATGGCAATTGGCTTGATTTTGGGCTGTTTCAGGTCCTTCCATCAGTAGCTGTCCAACCATACGGTTCAGTACATTGTCGGACCTCCTATACACGATGAAAAAAGTGACAAAAAGAGACTGTTTTCTTTAAAAAAGTGACTGAAAGTGATCAATTGTAAAAAAAAAAAGTGACTAAAGGTGAGAAAAGTGACAGAATTGCAAGCCTGTTAATGATAAATTGTGAAATGACCTGTAAAAATCTTCCATTTTGGGTTCAAGACGAATAGATTCGCCTCCAACACTGCATGGAATATTTTGTTCATTATGT